>JAANYP010007862.1:0-525345 GCA_020465985.1 Centrapalus pauciflorus | reverse complement strand
ATATTTCATGGATATCCAAAGGGTTCCAAAACGCATTCCACAACAATTTAGGGTTCAATATGACTCATGAGAGTCTATAATGGTCCATAAGACCAATTAAAGAAACCATCTATGTGGTTCTACTAATCATTCCGCAACAATGGTTCTAACATATCAACGGGGTCGTTTAACATTACTAATAAGCCTACCGGTTGAATAGTCCTTTATGCCAAATCATAATCAATTAGATTTCCACGAATGCGACCCAATATACAACTTAAAGGACCATGCATATATCTCAGCTATTATTAATCAATCACAAAAGTGAATAGTCCAACCTACTAGGTTAACCAACACGAATTGCCATCTTCCAATCATTGTTATCCATACAAATAAGTAGTTAAGCATACTATATAAGATGCACCACAAACCAATCCACAACAATATCAACTAGCATGGCAATTCATCTTCAATTCATGATGCATGACAACATGTTCAATAAGGCTACAATGAATCCATCTATAACATGTGAATATGCATGATCAAGTATCATGTCATCAACAAATGCATAAACAACAATTAACATGTAATCATTCATCTACATTAGTCCTATAACTCACAGTGATTGGTTAAGAAGATTCCAAAGCCTTTCAATAAAGCCACAATAGCCCGGAGAATGGCTAAAACTTGCAATCAAGCTCCTTTCGACTCAAATTACCTAGAAGCATTCATAACGCATATACGTAAGCCCCCGAACACAAGATAAGCCCCTAAGAGTGGGCTAAGGGTATTGGGTTATCAAACCGAAAGTACTAAGTTCATATGAGGGCTAGGAGTTCCGGACTCAATCCAAGGCCCTCAAACCCTTTAAACACCTAATTTAGAGGTGCAACGAACGTATAAGACCCAAGCATCGACCCCCACCCAAGCAAAATCCATTTTTGGGCCAGAAACATGGTCATGGCGCGACCAAGGAGTTAGTCGCGCCGCTACCCACCTCCTGGACAGCTCTCAGCTCATTTTTGAGTCAAAAATGCACACCAAACCCCCAAAACTCCCATAAACGTTTTCGTAACTTTGGAGGGACTTTACCAACAATATTAATAGCATATTAAGGTCACTTAGACACCTCTAATCATATTAAAATGATTTCATAACATTCCATGATTCAATGGAGCTCATACGGACTCCGAACGAGTCCGAAAATGACCGAAAGCTCCAACCGACAACACTAAGCTCCATTTGAGCTCATTTTCAGTTCTAATCAATTCCATAGCAATATTTGACATATTTAGGCTATTATTAGGTATTCATAATATATTCAAACATTTAAATTCATCTCAACAATGATTAGGAACTCATTGGGGCATTTCACCGAACACTTGGCGTGCGGTTTCGACTTAAAACACCAAATTGAGTTCTTGCACATACTTTGTGTTTCCCAACTCATGCAAACACTTTAATAACACAATTGAACACTTTCCAAACATATTATACTATAACATAGCATGCTATTACTTCATGGAGTTCATACGAACTCCAAGTGAATTCTAAATGACCAAAACCCAAACTAAGCTTTCAAAACTTCAAATGAGTTCCTACTAGCTTCTATTTAATTCCATTGTTATATATAACATATTTGGGCTATGTTTAGACATTCAATTTATATTTAATCATTCAATTCAACCCAACAATGGTTAAGAACTCATTGTGACATTTCACCGAACACTTGGCGTGCGGTTTTGGCTCCAAACACCAATCTTGAGCCTTTGCCCGAGTTTAACCCCAACCAATACATGGAATCATTAATCTAACATATTTAGACCATTTTATACCCTTTCACACATTTAAATCATAAAAGATTGCCAATTAGTCCATAAGAACTCTTTTGAGTTCACAAATGGGTTAAAACCCAATTCACCACTTCAAAGTTCCAAATGAGCATATACTTAAATCCATTTGATTTCATATCAATATTTAACATATATGGATGAAGATTTAGCGTATCTATCTAACTAAAACATCAAACTCAAATCCATAACCCATTGGAGCTCATTTGATGTAACACCCCAAATAATTAGGAGGTAATCATATTCCTAATAATGTTGAGTTAATATAGTTATTAAAATAATTATTATTAATTGGAGATATTAATAATATTGACTAATGAGGTAATTAACTTTGCTCAACGATTGAAATGGTAAACTTAAAGGTCATACTATGAGTAGTCGCCAATAATTTATGACATTTGCTATTATTGAGACCTGTATGATAAAAAGAAAATATAATGTGGTTAGTATTGAAGTAACAAGAATGGGTAATGAACTTTTGGTACATTTATCAAAATAAATAAATGGTTTCTTGAGGGGTGAATTTTGAATGAGAGAGAGAAGTTGGAGGGGTGTAGGTGACAAGTTGCCAAACCCACACCCCCCTTATTTTGATATAACCGTATAACACACACACTTGCATTTGTGTGTGTGTGTGTGTTTCTCCCCATGAAGAAAAGAAGAAAAGAAATGGAGAAGCTAGGGTTTTGGGAGATTCATCTCCAAATTTGTAAAGATTAAAGCTTAGGAATCTCAATCTTTGTAATCCTTGAAGGTATAATCATCTTTCCCATCTCCTACTTCATCTCATTCTTCTCCATTCTTCATTTGAAGAATAAAACCCTAAATGGGTCTATGTTGAAATGTTTTGTAATGGCTCAAATCTCTTAATATGTTGTTATATGATCAAAATGGAGTCATAATATGCAACTACATTGGTAGTTTGAGTAAGTTTTGGTTTGAACCCAAGCTAGGGCTCAAATGAGCTCCAATGGGTTTTGGATTTGAGTTTGATATTTTAGTAAGATAGATATGCTAAATCTTCATCCATATATGTTAAATATTGATATGGAATCAAATGGATTTAAGTAGATGCTCATTTGGAGCTTTGAAGTGATGAATTGAGTTTTAACCCATTTGTGAACTCAAAAGAGTTCATGTGAACCAACTGGCAATCTTTTATGATTTAAATGTGTGGGAAGAGTATAAAATGATTTAAATATGTTAGATTAATGATTTCATGTATTGGTTGGGGTTAAACTCGAGCAAAGGCTCAAGTTTGGTGTTTGGAGCCAAAACCGCACGCCAAGTGTTCGGTGAAATGCCACAACGAGTTCTTAACCATTGTTGGGTTGAATTGAATGATTAAATATAAATTGAATGTCTAAACATAGCCCAAATATGTTATTTATAGCATTGGAATTAAAAAGAAGCTAGTAGGAACTCATTT
The DNA here is from genome assembly GCA_020465985.1 of Centrapalus pauciflorus. NCBI lineage: Eukaryota > Viridiplantae > Streptophyta > Magnoliopsida > Asterales > Asteraceae > Centrapalus > Centrapalus pauciflorus. The sequence continues at coordinate 522,087 of JAANYP010007862.1, read as the reverse complement.
GAAGTTTTGAAAGCTTAGTTCGGGTTTTGGTCATTTAGAACCCATTTGGAGTTCGTATGAACTCCATGAAGCAATAAAATTCTATGTTATAGTATAATATGTTTGGAAAGTGTTCAATTGTGTTATTAAAGTGTTTGCATGAGTTGGAAAACACAAAGTATGTGCAAGAACTCAAATTGGTGTTTTAAGTCGAAACCGCACGCCAAGTGTTCGGTGAAATGCCCCAATGAGTTCCTAATCATTTTCGGGTTGAATTAAATGTTTGAATATATTATTAATACCTAATAATAGCCTAAATATGTCAAATATTGCTATGGAATTGATTAGAATTGATTACAAGCTCAATTGGAGCTTGGTGTTGTCGGTTGGAGTTTTCGGTCATTTTCGGACTCGTTCGGAGTCCGTATGAGCTCCATGGAATCATGGAATGTTATGAAATCATTCTAATATGTTTAGAGGTGTCTAAGTGACCTTAATATGCTATTAATAAAGTTGGTAAAGTCCCTCAAAAGTTACGAAAACGTTTATGGAGGTTTTGGGAGTTTGGTGTGCATTTTTGACTCAAAAATGAGCTGAGAGCTGTCCAGGAGGTGGGTAGCGGCGCGACTAACTCCTTGGTCGCGCCATGACCATGTTTCTGGCCCAAAAATGGATTTTGCTTGGGTGGGGGTCGATGCTTGGGTCTTATACGTTCGTTGCACCTCTAAATTAGGTGTTTAAAGGGTTTGAGGGCCTTGGATTGAGTCCGGAACTCCTAAGGCCTCATATGAACTTAGTACTTTCGGTTTGATAACCCAATACCCTTAGCCCACTCTTAGGGGCTTATCTTGTGTTCGGGGGCTTACGTATATGCGTTATGAATGCTTCTAGGTAATTTGAGTCGAAAGGAGCTTGATTGCAAGTTTTAGCCATTCTCCGGGCTATTGTGGCTTTATTGAAAGGCTTTGGAATCTTCTTAACCAATCACTGTGAGTTCTAGGACTAATGTAGATGAATGATTACATGTTAATTGTTGTTTATGCATTTGTTGATGACATGCTACTTGATCATGCATATTCACATGTTATAGATGGATTCATTGTAGCCTTATTGAACATGTTGTCATGCATCGTGAATTGAAGATGAATTGCCATGCTAGTTGATATTGTTGTGGATTGGTTTGTGGTGCATCTCATATAGTATGCTTAACTACTTATTTGTATGGATAACAATGATTGGAAGATGGCAATTCGTGTTGGTTAACCTAGTAGGTTGGACTACTCACTTTTGTGATTGATTAATAATAGTTGAGATATATGCATGAATCTTTAAGTTGTATATTGGGTCGCCTTCGTGACAATCTAATTGATCATGATTCGGGCATAAAGGACTATTCAACCGGTAGGCTTATTAGTAATGTCAAACGACCCCGTTGATATGTTAGAACCATTGTTGCGGAATGATTAGTAGAACCACATAGATGGTTTCTTTTAATTGGTCTTATGGACCGTTATAGACTCTCATGAGTCATATTGAACCCTAAATTGTTGCTGAATGCGTTTTGGACCCCCTTTGAATATCCATGAAATATTCCTGGCCCCTTTGGATGCCAGATGCCGACATACTTGCACCGTCGGAAGTCCCGTACTTGCTAGGGACAGTCCCGTACTTGCTAGGGACAGCCTCGTACTTGCTAGAGGCAATACCACTCCCGACTTTGACAGGGAACCCTAGACGACCATGGGGTATGTGGTATTTGGATTTGGATGGGATTATCTCGTGTGAGGACAGCAACGGGCCGCCTGCGGGCGATGATTTTGACACGTTGGGCTGCAAGCATGAGTTATATCCTAGTGGCGGTGTTGACATCATGTGAGGACGGCAACGGGCCGCCTTCGTGGCGATGATTATGACACGTTGGGCCGCAAGCATGTTTGTTCACACCTTTGAATTGGAGTTATTAGTAGTACGTACTGTGGTAATGTAACGTGCCGATTTGGTAAGGCATCTTTGCAAAAGCGTTACAACGTGCTACTATGACACGCGTTGGAATCCCCACTTTGGCTCGACTATGTCTAGCGGTGTAGTGGATTCCAAGAGTTGAGTTGGTCCTCACCTTGACTCGGCTAGGCCGGGCGGTGACGGTGGAATATGTGACATTGGTAAATATCGTAAATGCTAATAGTCCTTAGTGAGATGAGTCATCTTGTTGAGAATTCGAATAGGTAAATAATTGGTGTGGGACACCGATAGTCCTCAACGAGGATGAGGTGATCCCATTCTATCTTGGCATTGGCCATCCTTGGCCCCTATATCTTTAGTTGATTGAAATTATGTGTTGGATATACATGGTTAGCATGTTAATTGTTATTTATATTAATCCTGGAATTCACTAAACAACTTTTGTTGTTTACCCCTTTAGTTGTTAACCTTTTGCAGGTTTGAGCTATCGAGCGGGAAGAGTATATTCTTCCTCGTTATTCAAAGTGTAGACTCGAGACTAACGGTATGCTTTGGTGATTGTGTTGGGTTTGGGTTAGTCGACCTCTTGGCCTTGACTATTCGTTTGCAGGATCATGACCTGTAACCTTGTAGATTCAATAGTTGTTTATTCGGATGCATCACTTATGATGCATTAATTGTAAAAGTTTTAATTCTACCCTAATTCCGCAAGTATTGATGTATAAATTATTGTTAATTACACTAAAATATGTATTATTGTTGTATGGGTGTTTCATTTGAGCCCTAGATTGGGTTCCAACCAAAACTAACTCAAACTACCAATGTAGTTGCATATTATGGCTCCATTTTGATCATATAACAACATACTAAAAGATGGGAGCCATTACATAACATTTCAACATGAACCCATTTAGGGTTTCATCTCCAAAAATGGAGGAATATAGAGAAAATGAAGAAGAATGATAAAGGAGGTGTTTATACCTTCAATAACCAACGAAATGAGCAAGATTTGAGCTCCAAAACACTTCAATCTTCAAAATCTATCCACAACTCTACTCTCTTTTCTCTCTTTCTCTCAAAAGAACAAGAACACACACACACCATTGTGTGTGTGTGTGTGTTGAACGGTTATAGAGGAAAAGGGGAGAAGGGTTTGGCCCATGGCCACCCTTGAACCTCCAACATTCTCATTAATACAACATTAACCCCTCCTAACAATTATATCTTTCCTTTTAATAAAACAAATCAAAGTACATTACCTATTTTTGTCAATTCAATAGCTAGTCAACTTATATTATTCAAGTCCCAATAATAGCATAATGAAATAACACTCGACAATTATCTCATAATAATGCTTTTAGGTTCACAATTATAACTGTTTCATAAAGTTGGTTACCTCTTTAGTCAATATTACTATTATTTCCAATTAATAATAAATAATCCCATACTTATATTAATTCAACATTATTAGGAATATAATTGCTTCTTAATTATTTGGGGTGTTACATGCATCAACGTGTTCATCATCATCTTCTTCGTTCATCGTGTTTCATCGTATTGTTCATCATCGGTTGCATCTCTTGTTCATCATGTTCATGATCATCACGGCGGCGGCGGTAGTGGTTGGCGGGGTTCCTCGATGCATACGGTGGAGAGAGAGAGAAAGAGAGATACGGTGGAGAGGTGATTACAACAAAGGTGATGGTGGTGGTGGTGGATATGGTGGGGAGAGAGAGAGAAATAAAGAAAGAGAGATATATGAGGAGGTGGTTATTTTTTTTGAACATTTATTACTTATTTAATTCTAATTTACCTATTATAATTAATTCCATATATTATATTTTACACATTCAATATTTCAGGAATACCCTTAGTGCACCCTTATTTGATTCTTTGGTGCACAAAAGTTTCTAGAGGTGCCTCGGTGCATAAAAGTTCTCATTTGAACCTCAATCTATATATATATATATATATATATATATATATATATATATAGAATATGGTTCGTGTGAGTACCTAAAAAATGCAGAGTACCGTGAGTACCTGTGAACACACGGGTTTTAGATGTGAACATGCTCCGAAAAAAAGTTTTTTTTTTTAATTTTTTTTCATATTAATTTAGATACAAATAATATAAGACTATTCGTAAAAGAATTACACACATTCACACTTTCTAGCCTCTTAAAAGTCATGTGAACGTGAAAAAATTCATGTGAACATGCTTAGCTGTGAACATTCATTCACAACAGTGCAGTTCATGTGAACTTGCGCGTTTCACATAGTTATAGTGTGTGTTTAGGTGTGATTTTTTGCAAGTAGTCTTATATTATTAATTTAAACATGATTATGAAAAAAAATTTCAAAAAAAATGGTTTTACGCGAGGTACCTCCGGTACTCCGCAAAACTAGTGGTACTCATTTGAACCCAAATCTATATATATATATATATATATATATATATATATATATATATATATATATATATATATATATATATATATATATATATATATACACACACACACTTGGCAAAATATATATTGTCAAACATATAGTTTGAAAATAAAAATTGCTCGTTGTAAATATATAATTTCAAATATCTTGCAAAATTATGTAACATGAACATAATATATTCATAATAAATTTTTATAGTCTCGTGCAATGCACCTAAGAATATTTGTAGGGAGAGTTTGTTTGATGGTTGAATGAAAACAAAAAAAAAACATTTTTAACCATTTTAAACACGTTTTTTTAATTAACAACAATTTTTTAAATTTTCATTTCAACTTTTCTAATACAACTTTTCATACTCTTTCTCTTAATTTTCTATAACTACTATTTTTTTTATAATACTCTCTTTCTCTCTCTTATTTTTCTATCATATAACCTATTTTTCTTAATTTTATAATCATCCATAAAATTTTTTATTAAAATTAAAACTTTATCATATAAACAAGTTTTCACTTTTTATAGAAATCCCTATTTTTTTTTCTTCTGAAAACTGAAATTAAAAAGTAACAAGTTTTCGTTAACCAAATGCAATCTTAAGTTTTTAGTTACTAAAAATATGAGATGGTTAGATAATTATAATATGAACCGTGAAATGCCAATGTAATATTTTATAGTTAAAAATAGAATATGAAATTTATATCAAACCATGGGGACTATTTATGTAATTTACTCAAACAACAATAATAAATAGGTAAAATTGGGACGGAAATCGTCCGTGCAATCACACGTTTCACACCTATTTCCTGTATTTAAAACTTCTCTCTTTCTCTCACACACACAGAGACACACTTATACACACAATCGTCTTCATTCTTTCTCTGAAAAAAACTTAAAACCCTTTTTCTTTTCCTTCCATTTCTACTGTTAAATTGGGGGTTTTTAAAGATTGAGATGTGGAGGGAGAATGGAGGCATTTCAAGCAAAATCTATACTTGATAATCAACAGCAACCTCCAGATTTACGGTTGCAATCTGATCCATCTATCAACACTGATGAGCTAGTAGATGTTCTTTCGCAAGAGCTCCAAAACCTAGTGATTTCCTGCACAGATGAGGTTCTTGATCGAGATCTTTCGGGGGATTCTGTTGTAATAGATGATGACGGTGAAGTGAAGCGTACGACAGATGAGGAGCTTCGTCACCTGGTTGTGATGGAGGCTGTTAATGAAGCGCTTCAAGCTGAATATTCGAGCCCAAGTGCAGAGAAGAACGGCGGAGATGTGAGGCATTTCGTGGATGATGCTATTGAACGAAACGGTCTGAAGAAGGGTATAGAAGAGGATCCGAAGGAATGTAGGGTTTTAGACGACCGAGCAGTTGAAAAGGAGGAGGAAAAAATTAATGGTGCTGGTAGTGAGAAAGTATTTGGGTATAAGGAGGATGATTTGAAGGAAAATCATGAGATAGGGATAGGGGTTGGCGATGTCGATGGCGGTAGTGAATTTGTCGCTTATGAACAAAATGATGAAGAAAGGAGCGAGTACGAAAATGATAGGGAGTTTGAAAATGTGGAGGATCTGGAAAATGAGAGCGAAATTGCTAGTCGCGAAGGCGGGTCAATGATTGTTCCAGATGACGGTGGATTGAAAAGGTATCATTATCCATTGAGACCTGATGCTGAGGATTGTTCGTATTACATGCGGACAGGGATGTGTAAGTTCGGATCAAATTGCAAGTTCAATCATCCTCTCAAAAGGAGAACCCAGGTCTACATTCAATAGTTAAATCCTGTTTTAATATATAGCATCTTAGGATCAACAACAAATTTCTGCCACTCATGTTGTTATGTTCAATAGCTTGCAGCTTTGTGTATTAGTTGAAATTTCAAAATTTAAATTTAATGCACTTAATCTTAGCTACTAAAGATATTGAAGAGTACTTATTTGTTTAGCAGCCTTTGAAGGAGACCAAGAAGCAAAAGGAAGAAAACCCTGAGAGGCCTGGGCAGATTGAGTGCAAGGTTATTTACTATCATTGTTCTTATGCACTCCATATACATGTGCTTGTTGTCCATTTCTAATTTGGTTTGCAGTTACATCAGAGTCTCAACTATTATGTTGATTGTTGAGTCACTGCTGCAGATTACCCCCTTCACTCCAACCGTTTGTTACGACTAGTAACAAGTTTATAAAATTATTTCTGGTGCTAATGTTTGTTTACTTATGTTCTTAAGTTATATGATTGGTGCTACGGGACCTCTGTCATCCAAGTCTCTTTTTCGGCAGATGAAAAGTACAAACCTTATCCCCAGTCCCCTAATTACTTAGTTAATCATAATGGTCTCGAGGCAATAACTTGTGCCTTTATTGGAGCATGATAGGTTTTAACTTCAGAAAAGTGTGGAGTTGCCTTGTAATAATGAACGTTGTTGATATTGCTAGAGTGCGATATAATTTAATGTGGCATTTGGGTCATTTAGTTGAGTAACAGTGGATCATTATGAGAGACACAGTCATGTCTCATTGAATAGATGTCGAGTGATATGTCTGATAGGAGGTACACTCGATGAGTTCATGTTAAGCGGGTCTGGAGAACATCTGATGCATTTAATTAAAGCAGGTTTGCCTTGTCTGTCTTAAAGAGAACACACGTTGATGTTGTTTATCATATGCTCTATTCATGGATTCCCTCTTTTAGTTAGCATCTATTGTCCATCGAACGAGTTACTTCTACCACTTGGACGCAATGTTTAATATAGTTTTTGCATCACTTCAGCATTGGGTATTTTTGCACTGTTGGAAATGTAGTTGTATGATTGTAGTTGCAATTTATCATCTGGAGCAGAACAATCAATATATGTTTGGTTGCTGTTAGTACTTTGACTTAAATGTCAGTGTACAGTGTACACTAGTTAATATAATAGGCATGGTATAATGGTCTCTTGATATATTTTGCAGCATCTTAGCTTGACCTGTGTTTTGCTGCAGTTTTATTTATCATCTGGGGGTTGCAAGTACGGAAAATCTTGCAAATTCAATCATAGTAGAGAGAAAACTCTTGTCCCTCCAGCGGTGGAGTACAACTTTTTGGGCTTGCCAATACGACCGGTATCACAACATTGCTTATTTTATTAACAATTTGCATTCCTAGTTGCATTTTGTTATTCTTCCTTGAGCCTACATGCAATCACACCACTGCTTCACCTTTCACTAAAATTTATTGCAGGGAGAGAAGGAATGTCCCTACTACATGCGTAATGGTTCCTGCAAATATGGGCCAAACTGTAGGTTTAATCATCCTGATCCTACTGCAGTTGGAGGTGATTCTCCAGCCACATATGGGAATGAGGGACCTGTTCAATTGCAAAATGCATCCCAGCCAAATATTTCCTCCTGGTCGGCTCCAAGAACTCCTGACACAACTGCTACCTTTTTACCAGTGATGTACTCACCAACTCAGAGTATGCCCCCACCAAATCCAGATTGGAATGGTTATCAGGTATTTGTCTTCCCATGTTACAGTTTCTGGTAGATGTGCCAAAACAGGTGGGTCAGGGCAGATTGGGTAACATGTCAAATGAGTTGACACACGAAAGTATTTTCTCCAATTCTAATTTTATACAAATAATGTGTTAAACATGATTACATTTTATTATAAATAATCTATCATTTTCAAAAGAAAATGATTTAGGAGTTGTATAGACATTTGAACACACTTTTGGTGACTTTCGACCCATTAAACATATTTTCCTTTTAGCTACTTTTTTTTTTCATTTTACATATTTGACCTGTTATCAATAAAATGCAACTTCAGATGACCTGTTTTCATATGATTGGATTGAAACGGTCAGGTCTAGTTTCAGGTTGGGTTTTTCATCCAAAAGGCCATACTTGATCCGAGAGTTCTTTTTTACTGTTTATCTGCCTATGTGTGCTAGTTGCTGAGGGGCCATAGTATTTTATTTGAATGTGATGAGATGCTGAAATTATTGAAAGCTTTTTGTCACCTCAGGTTACTTTGTTTTTTCTTAAAGTGCATTTGGAGGTCACACTATCCAGTAATACAATTTTGTACACTTGATAGTAAAATATTCTCTTGAAGTCTACATACTCTGTATATAATTACCGCTTTTCTCATATCAGCAACATCTACGGTTTGTGATAACATTCTAGGTTATGAAAGTGAACGAGGATGTGTGGTTCCATTTGTTCTGAATCTCAATGCACAATTTCAATCAATGCTACTGAATAGTGAATTGTCAAATCTTGTTGAATATGAAGGTGCTGTTTTTCTGCTCATAAGCCTTGGAATCATCTTTTAACCCTAGGAAACATATCATTGTTAAGATGCTAGTGCAGAGAATGGACTTCTATTTTTCTGCTTAATTTGGTTATAATAAAAGTATGTTTAGGTATCTCATCCACCTCACATCTATATCGTGTAATGTCTAATGACAAGATTTAACCATGAAAGCAAAATTGTAAGTTATGTGTGCCTTCTAGAATTACTTGCTCACTGTGTGTTTCAGTTGCACATTTCATTTTTCTTGCTAGGCTAGCTGTTTTTATATTAGAAAATTCGAATGATAGACTTTTGGTTGTTTCTGAACACTGGCTATAATTTCTCTCCTAACTTGTTTTATGGTTTTGACTTGCTGAGGTTCCTGTTCCTGCTCCCTCTCCAGCCCCTGCTCCTGCTCATATATACCCGAGTTCAGAAAGAGGCCTACCAATACCACCAGCTTTCTTCCTGAACAATCCACCAAGTGATACCAACATGTACACACATCATCAACAGCAAATGCTAGTTTTGGATTATCCTGAAAGACCTGGACAACCTGAATGCAGTTACTTCATGAAAACCGGAGACTGCAAATATAGATCAGCTTGCAAATTTCATCATCCTAAGAGCCGCATCACCAAACCTGCCCCATCTGTTCTGAGTGATAAAGGGTTGCCTTTAAGGCCTGTAAGTACAACCCCTCATATTACCTTCACATTATCATCTAAGCTAGAGGTGGCAAAAGGTTCAGGTCGGGTCAGATCAGATCAGGTTGACCTGTTTTATTTGTTTAAATAAAATGATTTAGGAGGTGTTTATTAATACACTTTACATTCCTTTTGACCCATTTGACCGGGTTTTATAAGTTACGTTTCTGTTCTACCCATTTTATCTTGTATAAAAAAAATACAGTTCGATAAAATGGGGTTGAAATGGCCATATATCTACTTCTAGGTATCTTTGCACAAATATGGTGCAAAACATTCTTTAGAGAGGGTTTGTGGCCCTAATTGTTTCGACTTTTCAACTATTTCATTTTCTGGGTGTGGGTCCCACTCCTATTATTATGTTATAGGGTTAATTACGTCAAAATGTTTTTCTGGACAAAGAAACTGTCACGTCAGTAATTTTTACATTTTAATCCGATATGGTTACGTTGATTGACTTGATTGGAAAGTATGTTACCTTAATTAAAAAAAATTAGTATGTTACCCAAATTGAAAATACTGACAGTATGTTACCTTTTGACGCAATTAACATATAATAAGAAATGAAAACAAGATTTGTGGGTTCCATTCTCGAGCAATGGTGAATGGAGACGGGGCCTTGTTATATTTTGTAAATTTGTTATATATTATAGAGATGCCTAACTTTGGTTTTGCTGAAATCAGGATCAGAATATCTGCACGCACTACAGTCGGTATGGCATATGCAAATATGGGCCAGCTTGTAAATACGATCATTCAGTAAATTATAGCAACTCGATCCCTGCAGGAGGGTATCGACCAGATGGATCAGAGATACAACAGTCTATGTAATCAAGCTGTGCTGTTGGATACAACTTTACATGTTTTTGAACTAACGTAAACTTTGAATTTGTTTTCTTTACTTTATGGGGTATTTAGAAAAAGATATCAATGAGCTCAGGTTATGTTTAAATTAGTCAGTCTTATATGCATGCTCTCTGTGGTTTTGTTTGAGCATCCAACTTTACATATCAAACAAATGTTGCAACCTTGACTTTTCGTTTCGAGTCAACAAACTGAAATGTTCTATTATATAATTTGTTTTATATTTTTGGTAATGGAAATGATGAAGTTTCCAACAAGCTAAACTAAAAGGACAGTTGGAGACTATCAGTTTACAAAATGGACAAGATTTTAGGCCAATTGGAAAATATCCTCAAAATTCCAATTCCAAAAGCCACGTGAATTCATCACTTGAAATTCCCATAAATTTCTTTTGGTGGTTCTAATGTTCTTTGAATGTAGATTATATATATGTACGTATGTCCATCAAACCTCTTTTATTATTATTATCACTAGTTTAGTACCTGGATATTTTCATCTTGTAACTTGTCAGTTTCAACTTGTGGGCTACTAATAAGTTAACTTACACGTTAGCCTATAACTTTGGATGGTGTTACATTTTGAATATTGGATTTCTAATCATAGGATGTTTCTTTTAACCTTTTTATTTTTAGACAAAAGTACACAAATGGTTCTTGTAGTTTGGCCTCAATTACAGTTTTCGTCTCTGAAAGTCTTTTATTATGCCAACATTTCTTATTTTTCAAAGCTTGCACATAGCCCGTCCCTGAAATGGAGGACTTTTCTTCTGACATTAAGGGGCAAACTAGTGGGGGGCAATTTTGACATTTCACATGTCTTTTCTTTATTTTCCTCTTCTATTAATACTAATTTAATCCTAAAGCATATGACCGTTGCAACGAACTCTCATCTTTCTCACCTCTTCTACCATCACGATCTTGTAAATCTCAAAAACCGTAAATCGATTGTTAAAGCAAGAAATTAAGCAATGGTTAATTGTTGGTGTGGAAGAGGAGCAATCATCATAACATCATAGACATCTCAAAACCCTCGTTGAAGGTTCTTTTCATGCCCAATGATGGTAAGTTCGTGATTTGATAATCAATGTTAATCGACTCATGTTTAACATTTTTTCAACACTTTATCAACAAGGATCATAGTGTAAATTCATTGGATAGGTCGATCCACCAATGTGTCAACGTTCTATGGACATAATCCCTTATCATTTAAGGTCAAAGAACAAGGTTGAAGCATTCGTCAAAGTTAAAGAAGACGAGGCTACAAGGATGAAATCGTATTGATTGTCACTTAGGTAGCAATTGTAATTTATGTAAATTGTTGGAGCTGACCTACTTTAATGTAAAGGTCATTTTCAATCTATGTAGTTGATTATATATTATCTATAAAGTTTTTTTTTTTTTTTTGGTTTGAACATGAAGTTATTGTAACTGTGATTATTCAATAAGATGATTAAACTTATTATAATCATATCTAGTTGTACGGTAATACACGTCCCTTTGCCATCTCTAGTTGTACGGTCTCATATTCCCTAACCTTTCTTATCCACAATTTCTAATTAACCACATTCAAATCCATATATCGTAAATTCGTAATGTATTTATATGTGATAATCTAGATGATTAAACTTATTATAATCATATCGCTTATTGCCATATTACTATTAACTTGTGTTAATTAATTCGAAACCACTGTCATAACCAATAATCAATCAATCATTAAAAGTTAACGTCGAAGCAGAAAAAAAAAGGAGTTTTCTAGTCATCTATGCTCAATGTGTTATGTGCCCAACTTTGGAATTGAACAAAATCATCAGGTTTGGTTAGGTTTTTGGAGTAAGTAATTAATTCTAATGTAAATAACTAAATATTCAAAAGATATATGTAAAAGTGTTTCTAAATAATAATAGAGGACAACAAAAAGAAAAATAGTTATTGTAAATAGCTAATTATAGCTGCAAATTACATGATTGACTGCTATTATGATGTTATTACTTTGTCTATAAACGGAAACGATTCGATAATATCAGAGCATCAACGCATTATTAATGATTTGTAAGTAGCATGATACATTTTAATTTTCACTATTCAAGTGTCACAATGAAGAATAATCAAACTACTATACATAATACATAAAGATTCACCCATAATGTGTTAAAAGTTCTAGGTTTGGAAAAGTCAACGAATAGAAATCGATAAAGTCCCAAGAGATCGTGATGAAATTAGTTTTTTTAAAATAATAATTTGTCATTGCCAAATTTTATTACGAGATGGTAATCAAGATTGCACAAGAAACGACTTTTGTTAGAACAAATGTTTCCCATACAATCTCCTAAAGTATATATGTGAGATATAACCTACCAAATAGCGTCAAAAAACCGTCATCAATAGCTGATAAGTTGTGAAGCTTCAACTTCAACTGCTGCTAAGCTTCATTTGTAAAGTTTTCAATATTAGCGATGAATTAATGTTATCATCAATGTCAACAAAAAATTACCAGAATAAAGCTTCAACTTCAACATCTGGTAAATTTGACATATATAATTATTGTAATCATTTTGTTCTTTTTACCACTCATTAAGAACTTTTATTGTTCTTGTTCATCAACTTAAGCTGTGTGAACGGTGAAATAACTTTTGTGAATGGTGATATAGCTTGTGTGAATGGTCAAAGTAACTTGTGTAAACGATGAAAATATGAAATACATTATGCGTATAAACAATGTTATTATAAATGTGTCAATAACCGTGTTATAATAAACTTTTTTGGATAAATCATGTTAAAAATGATCATATAACAATAATGGAAGTGAATGATGATATAAAAATGCGCCGAATTATCATATAACAATAATGGATGATCAAAAATGAATTTTGTGAATGGAGATTATTGTTCAATTACATATTTTAAACCAAATGCATTTATATACAAGAATGCCAAAAAAAATATCGACCTAAAAACTAGAAAATCTAATAAAAGTGAAACATCAAATCGACAGTAAACAATTGGTCCCCATGAGCAATTTTAGTATTGTCCACGTCTTTCAATAACCTCGTCATCCCATCCTTCAGCTTGCTTCACAATACCAAAGATTCTATATGCATATGTTTTTTTAACGGCAAACTAGCCTACTCCTATTCCTACTCCGATTCCTAATCTACCCCCCTCTGCCCCAAGTGGGGGATTTTCAGAACTTACATTCACCACCTAAATTTCAACTTGCCTCCAACGGGAGTCGAACCCGTGACCTCACGCTTACAGAACACCCCTCATACCAAATGGGCTAGACCCAATTGGTCTTTATGCATATGTGAAGCATGTATGTTAAGGTCATGTAATAGTATCACTGGGCTATAATGACATCAAACATCAATCCCAAACACAAACATAAAGGCAAACACAATAGTACAAACACACGCATTTTCACAAACACTTGGGTAGAAATCAATCCTAAACACATGCATTTTCACAAACGCTTGACAGAATTCATTCACAAACACAGGCATTTTCACAACCAACATGGCAAAAATCATTCCCAAATACAAACAGAAACACACAGGCGAATAGTACCTAAAATTCAATCAAAGTATTTATATTTTGAAAATGCTTGTACTAATAAGCGGAGTTTTTCTTTTCCGAGATCCTACGACTAGGCTCCAACAATTAGGATACCCAGAAAGAAAAATCCCGCTTTAAAAACATGGAATCATTAATAGGTCATTTTACCTCTTGTTAAGAAGTAAACAAACTTATTGCTCAATGAAATTTACAACATAGGAAGCTTACTCCTCATTAAGAGCAGTAGAGGTATGGGTCTGTTAGGCCTAAGTTTGCCCAAACTACTTTTTTTCCTGTGAATTGGGTTGTTGCTTCGCTGCTGCTTAATATAGATACAAACTATGAAAGGGTAATGGTTTTTTTGCATTGATATTTTTGTATAAATGTTTTGTAACATTTTGGTTTTGTATAAATTCAGAAAGCAGACACAAGCTTTGACATTACCAACCCATTGAGGGTGGATCCTAAAAAAATTAGAAGGATCTTTTTTCTATTCAATTGCAAATATGACACCTTACAATCAGTGTCACATATTTCAAGAGTTCTGTTAGTCCCAAATATTCAAGCAACAATAATAATAACAATAATAATCATGATGTACAATAAGAACACTATAAATAAATTAAACCTTGAATGAAGAACACGAATGTTATTCTCTCTAATCACACGATGATAATCCTTTAGTTAACCTTTAGGTGCACACTAAAAACCTAAACAAACGTATTTATAGTAATACTAGAAAAACCCTAATAGCTTGAGCTCGTGGACTCAACTATTAAAGACCGTACATAATAACCTATTAACTATTAAATAATTAGAAATCAACCCTCAGACTTGATTACAATGAATATAGTCCAACAATCTTCTCCTTCGTGATCAAGTCTGGAAACTTCACGATAAACTTTATCATCTTCTAATCAATCTCCATTTTTGATGAACTTTGCTTTAGATAGCTTCCAGGGTGTAGCAGAATTAAGAAGTAGAACAAAAATGAATCAATGATGAATTACTACGAATATGAATTACAAGATGATCTCACAAGCAATTGATCTATCTATTTATATTGCTACTAACACCAACTGAATTGTGAAGTCAGTTAACAGATATTATCTCTCTAAAAGGATTAGACAATTATACAATGTATCAGACGAGATTGTAATCTCACTGCTCACATTCTCCACCTTGATTCAATCTCTTCATGATAGAATTCTCAGAATCTCCAAACAACTTTGAAACTTAACTCCTGGCAACGCTTTGGTAAGCATATTTGCTGCATTATCATCAGTATGCACTTTGTCCACTTCAACTTCCTTTGAACTGATAATATGATGAAATGTAACTTCACATTTATGTGTTTAGTTCTGTCATGAAACACTTGATTTTTAGACAAGTGTAATGCACTTTGATTATCACACAGAACCAAAACATCACTTGAATTAACTCCCATTTCAGCTACAAACCCTTTCATCCAGACTGCTTCTTTTATGCCTTCTGTCAATGTAATGTATTTTGCTTCTGTTGAAGATATAGCTACCACCTTCTATAGTATTGACTTCCAACTTACCGTACAACTAAGCACTTGAAATACATACCCACTTACAGATTTTCCAGTATCCACATCTTTTGCATATTCTGAGTCAGTATATCCTATCACATTTCTGCCTGCTGATTAAAATCAGCAGACACACCAAAATGCAGACCCGTTTTCTTTGTGCCTTTCAAAGACCTCAGAACCCATTTTACTGCATCCCAATGATTCTTGCCTGGATTTGAAAGATATATACTCAATATCCCTGTTGCATAAGCTATGTCAGGCCTTGTACACACCATAAGATACATCAAACTTCCTACTGCTCTTGCATACGGGACATTAATCATTTTTGCCTTCTCTTCTTCTGTCTGTGGACTATCCTTGCTTGACAGTTTAAAATGTGAACCTATGGGAGTTGTCACAGGTTTTGCAGTAATCATATTGAACCTCTGGAGAATCTTCTCAACATATCTAGTTTGAGTAAGAGTGAGTAACCTCTTCTGTCTATCTCTGAATATTTCAATTCCCAAAATCTTCTTAGCAGCACCTAACTCTTTCATTTCAAAATTCTCCTTCAGTAGAGACTTAATCTTCTTAACTTCTTCTATGTTCTTACATGCTACAAGCATGTCATCCACATATAACAGCAAGAAGATAAACTCACCAGCAGCCCACTCCTTATGATACACACAGCTGTCATATGCACTTCTGATAAACCCATTACTTATCATATATTCATCGAATCTCATGTACCACCTTCTAGGAGCCTGCTTTAACCCATACAGAGACTTCTGAAGTAAGCATACATAATTTAGATTCTGCTCATCAATGAAACCAGGGGGTTGTGACATGTATATCTTTTCATCAAGACTGCCATGTAGAAAAGCAGTCTTTACATCTAGTTGCTCTAGTTCCATATCAAAACAAGCAGTCAGTGCCAATATTATTCTAATAGATGTATGCTTCACAACCGGAGAGAATATTTCAGTGTAGTCCACACCTTCAACCTGGCTGAAACCTTGTGCTACACTCCTGTGACCCCATCTTTCAGCTTAAAAAGCCATCTACAACCAACTATTTTCTTTCCCTCTGGTCTTTCCACAAGCCTCCAAGTCTTGTCTTTGTACAGGGACTGTAACTCATCATTAATAGCTTCTAGCCATTTATCTCTGTCAACTGACTCCATGGCTTCTTTATAATTCAGAGGTTCACAGTTGGCTTCAAATTCAGCTACTGAAAAAGCAACAGCTGAGAAATCATCACCTTCTCTAAACCTGACAGGTCTAGCGATTTGCCTTCTTGCCCTATCTCTTGCCAGCTTCTTGAGTACTTTGGGCTGGTTCCACTCTTTCTGCATGAGTGTCACTGCACCTTTCTTCTTCAAGCTCCACCTCCAACTGAAGCTTATGACCTTCTGATGTGCTGCTTGAATCAGACTTATCTTGAGAATTTTTATACAACACTTCCTCATTGAAGATGACATCTCTGCTTACTATAACTTTCTCTGACTATTACCATCACAAACCAGCAACCTGTAACCCTTTACCCCTTCTGGATAGCCAAGCATAACACATCTTTTGGCTCTATTTTCCAGTTTGCCTTGGCTGATATGAGCATCACAGATACTGCCAAATACTCTCAGATTGCTGTAATCAGACTTATTTCCGGTCCAAATTATCATAGGAGTTGCATTATCAATTGCAGAAGAGGGGGATCTATTATTGACCGCTTCACCCCAAAACCTTTTGGGCAGACCAGAATGTGACAACATACACCTGACTTTGTTGAGCATAGTCCTGCTAAACCCTTTTTTTGTGGTGTATAGGGAACTGTATAATGTCTCACAATTCCCTTAGAGTCACAATACTTCTTGAACATATTATTGCAAAACTCAAGACCATTGTCTGTCCTTAGCTTCTTAACCCTCTTATCCTTAGGGAGCGTTTGGTTTGCGGATTTACTGGGATTTGCATTTAAAATCCTATTTTTGGTTCGCAGATTTCAGTAAGGATTTAAAATCCCATGATTTCTTAAATCTCTCCCTTCTTTGTTATTTAAAATCCCAGCCTCCCCCCTAGGATTTTAAATCCCAGTTACCTTGCATTTTTCAGATTAACAAATTTTTTCTATAAGATAATGCAAATTCTTTGACAAAATCATGACAAATGCAAATGCTGCATAATGCAAATCTTTTGACAAAATGCAAATCCCAGAGAAAAAAATCTGCAAACCAAACGCCCCCTTAGCTTCTTAACCCTCTGTTTGATTTTCTACCATCAGAACCCATTGTTTGAACTTCTCAAATGCCTGGTCCTTGCTAGTCAACAAGTACACCCATACTCTTCTTGAAAAGTCATCAACAATAGATAAGAAATAGGAAGCTCCACCTTGAGTTTCTGTTTTAGCAGGTCCCCACAAGTCTGAATGAACATAGTCAAAGATTCCTTTGGATTTGCCGACACTCCTTGCAAATTTCACTCTGTGGGCTTTGCCATAGATGCAGTGCTCACAAAACTCCATGATGCCAATCTTACATTTGCCAAAGGCTCCAGTCTTCTCCAATTCTTTTAGACCCAAAAAACTCATATGCCCCAATCTCCTGTGCCATAACATAGTCTCCTTGTCCATACAGTCTACTGTTGCATTGGACTGGACTGACACTATCCTTCAAGAACATAGATGTTATTACTTCTACATGTGCCTTGCATCACAACCATTGACCCCTTAATGACTCTGATCTTCCCACCCCCATTCTTACTTGCAGACCGTCCTGTTCAAGACTTCCAAGTGAAATTAAGTTCCTTCTGAGCTTGGGCCTTGGGCACATACTTCACATTTTCCATTAAGAATTGTGATCCATTTGTCAGATTCAGGGTCAGCCTTCCATAGCCCATAATTTCACATGGGCTATCATCTTCTAGCATTACTGATCCCATTTTCACTTCTTGATAGTCACATAGCAGATCTTTACTGAATGCCATATGGTGGAGCAACCTGAGTCCAAGATCCATTCATTTGTACCTGACTTAGAGGACATAACAAGGACATCAACACTATCATACCCATCAGACATGGGATTTGTGACATTCTGATTTCTTGAGGAGTGATTGTCACTGAACCTTTTCTTCATCTCGGGCAGTCCCTCCTGAGATGGGAATCAGATTGGCAGTTATAGCATTTTCTCTTCCCTCGTGACTTGGACCTTGCATTTCCCTTTTTCTTGTATTCTTCGTTCTCAGATCTGCCTCTAACAAACATGCCTTCCATTGATTCCAACTTCTGATCAGACCTCTTCTTCAATTCTTTTGAGTTAATGGCAGCCAAAACTTCTTCCATTGATAGGCTGTCCCTCCAAAACATTAGTGTATCAACAAAGTGTTCATACACATTTGGGAGTGATGTCAAGAAAATTATGGCTCTATCCTCTTCATCAATCTTGACTTCGATATTCTCAAGATCAAGAACCAACTTGTTAAACTCATCCACATGGTCTTGCAGAGAGTTACTACTGGACATTTGAAACGTGTATAGCTTTTTCTATAAGTACAACATATTAGCCAACGATTTAGTCATATAAAGACTTTCAAGTTTGGCCCAAACTCCTGCTGCTGTATCCTCTTTTGAAACTTCACGTAGGACTCTATCTCCTAAACATAGGATGATAGCACTATGAGCGTTCTCCATTATCTCATTCTTCTCCTTTTCTGTCATTGTGTCTGGCTGGACCACCCAATGCACCCACGGTTCCTGTTGAACAAGAAGTGCCTTCATCTTCATCCTCCACAGACTGAAGTCATTCTTGCCATCAATTTTTTCGAGATCAAACTTAATTAGTAGACACCATGCTTGAATTTAACTAAGCAACTTACAGAATTAAAGATCCACTGAGATTTTGAATCTTGAAACAGAAGAACACTCAAGAGAACGTACAAAAGAAACTCATAGATCACTTTCCCACAAGCACCAGATGTGCACCACTCGAAGAAACCAGAAAGAAGATACCAGATTGCATAAATTCGCAACGCTCTGATACCACTTGTAGCAGAATTAAGAAGTAGAACAAAAATGAATCAATGATGAATTACTACGAAAATGAATTACAAGATGATCTCACAAGCAATTGATCTATCTATTTATATTGCTACTAACACCAACTGAATTGTGAAGTCAGTTAACAGAATGTTAAATGATATTAACTATCTAACTAACTCATTATTATCTCTCTAAAAGGATTAGACAATTATACAATATATCAGACGAGATTGTAATCAGCTCACACAGGTGATATGGTTGTATCCAAGGGTGATAACCAATCCAATGTTAATCAAGAAAATGTCATGGATTCGAATGAAGCCATGGTTATCTTACGTGCTATATCACACTTCGGGGAGGTATTTGGTAATCCTAGTTTTGACAAAGGATTTACATTGCTCCACAAGCTGGCCTAGAGCCTTTTCTATCTTATCAGCCTAGACCCTTTTCTATCTTATCAGCTTTCAATAACCAGATCACATGCACATGCATATTATGTGTGTGATTGTAGTAGTTTTAGTAAGCTATTTTACTTGGAGAATGAAGCCAAAAAAAAGTTCAGCCATATACAAGTCTGATTTGTTTAAGAGTTACAGCTATTTGTTGCTACCAGAAATGGAAAAGAGACAAAAAGGATGCTGAAAAGCTGTTACAATTACAGATTGTGTCTTCTCTTGCTATTGGTTGACTTTTTTTGTACCTTAAAGACATATCCTTGTATTTCAGCTTTTGT
Source organism: Centrapalus pauciflorus (assembly GCA_020465985.1). Taxonomy (NCBI): domain Eukaryota; kingdom Viridiplantae; phylum Streptophyta; class Magnoliopsida; order Asterales; family Asteraceae; genus Centrapalus; species Centrapalus pauciflorus. The sequence goes on along the minus strand of JAANYP010007862.1, from coordinate 501,994 downwards.
TTTATTTTGTCTTAGAGTATTTCTATAGAAACTCTCTATATAACAGAGTCTCCAGCATTGTAATTCTCAGTTTTTGGGATATATGAAAATTAAATAGAGCAGCCTCTATTTTCTATGAAATCTTCATTTCCTTTAGAGATCTTTGATCTTGGTAGATTGGAGTGTTCCCTTTCCCTTTAATCTTGGTGGTTTCATTTCCTTTAGAGATTAAAGTAGTGGGTTCCTATCTTTTATTCTGTTTTGTGTTTTCTGGACAGAAACTCCTTTGTTGTTCTTAGTTATTGTTCTTCATTCTTTTGCATATTCTTTCTGTCCAGCAACTTATTATCTGTCACATTAAGTTCTAAGTTGTTCAACAGCTGATTTCACATCAGGGATTTCTCAATAGTGAATACATTCAACTGAGAATCAGTTGACTTGGCAATGAGATACTATCACTTTGAGAATCATGATGATAAACTTCAACTTGAATAAGCTTCAAATTAATGAACTTCAACTTGACTCTTATGAACACTTGAAGCTTTGAATCCTTGAAGCTTTTAAACTCTTGAACTTTACTTTGACCTTTGATAGGCTTTATCTCTTTGGGCTCATGAGCCGTTTAAGAATCTTTTCAACCTTCTCAGATCTCTTTCCCCCTTAATTCATTAATCAAACATGAGATTCTTCATATTAGTTTGCTCCCCCTGATTATCTTCCGTCATCCTTTAACTTTCAAACCTTTAGAAATCCCCCCTCATGATGATCAAGAGAATCTTGATTATTATGTAAACTCCTCATGAATGGCTAGTAGCTTACTCCACCTCTGAGAATGTGCTCTTTAACATCACACCTTATCATTAGGCTTTGTAACTTGTGACATCAAAACCAAATTAGAGGGAAAAATAACAACCAGAACCACTTAAGTTTCCTATGGACACAATAGTTAGAGAATTATGTGACGCGATGGCTTGATGTTAACACGTAGAATTTCCAACTAATCATCGTGAATAGTTATGTTAAGCACCACTATATTTGTTCCGGCTTTGTCACATTAGACAAGAAATGGACTTGCACACAAACATGACTAAATAAGTGTCCTATAATGTGTATAATCAATAAGCTCTAGACACAATGTGCAATCAAATAAAGGTCGGAGACCAGAGCGGACGTCTTCTTGTTTTAGGCCGCTCGGTAAAATAACTCAGCCATCGTTGCTTCAGCCATTATATTTTTTTGTCTAATCTGGTGTTGAGGAGGTTGTTTTTTTAAGGAAGTTTATGTTTTAAATTATTCATTATCCCTTGAATATTTTTATACGTTTATACTTGTATTCAATATCCTTAATGGGCGTTTGACTAATGCTATGTTTTTCTTCCGATAGATATTTTAGGGGTAAAGATGAGATGTGTGCTGAGAGTTGCTTTCAGCGGATGACTTAGATTATCTTGGACCTAGTTTCCTAGTTTACTTTTAGTTAATGAATAATGATTATGAAAAGTAAACCTTGATCTTCGGATTAAAATCTAGGTTATAATTCTGATAGTATTTTGTTAAGGTAATAAGTTATTATGAATTAATAGAATTTTAAAATTGGTTTACAAATTAATGAATGTTGTGGAGTTAAATTAATATAGTTGAAAAAAAAATTAGTATGGATTTTGTTCATGTAAAGTTGCTAGAGAATAGTTTGACCTCATACATGACATCGCTTCCCGTTCCGAGACGGGGTGTTACATATATCATTTAAATCTCCCCGTTTCTCAATCTTATGTGGGCATCCCAATTTTATTTTGAAGGAAACCTTAGTTATGATTTACCGTTCCTTTGGGCGACCCATTTGGTTAGTAATAGAACCTTACTGAATGTTCACTATTTGATATGGGTTATTTGAACACCACCAATTTGGTAACCTTAGCGGTGATATATTTAACACACCAAATTGAACATTTCTTTATTGAGGGTGTCCTTTTATGAAAACATACGATTTGCATACGTGATCGACTGTTGATGTATCTTGCAAATGCAACCCTTGGTTTACTTTTTTTTGAACGGCAAACTAACCTATTTCTGCTCCTAAAGTACTCCTTTGTCCCAAGTGGGGACTTCAAACTTACTTTCACCACCTAAATTCAAATTTGCCTTCGACAGGAGTCAAACCCTTGACCTCACACTTACATATCACCATCATACCAAATGGGCTAAACCCCATTGGTTCCTGGTTTACTTGTTTCTCCGGTCGCTGATGAAGAACTTCTATAGCGTGATTCACAGTCCCCTGAAGCAGCGTCCTTTCGGCTTCAACAAAGGCGTCACTCCCGATTATTCTCTTCTTTACGTAGTGTAATACTGTAATACCCTCTCTCATACACTCACACTCGATTAGAAAGTTAAGTACACAAGTGAATATTTGCAGCTGTGATGACATATTAGAAGACTCTCTGTCTTCTACAACCCGCTACTTGAGTAACAATGCAACGTCCAGCAATTCAGAGAATTTGTTTTGTATCTGTCTAAATACAACAACCTCACAAGCCACCATCGTACCAGTAGATTTGAAATATCTTGAATGATATTTCGTCTGCATTAATGTGATCTCAGAACATACTTCATCTGCAATAAGAATCAGAAAGAAATTGGACAGATCAGATTCGTCCTCAACCTATAAAAGATGCAACTATATTTATTAGAAGTACATAAAATGCAAAACCTTTCGATATCTTTGCATACACATATAAATAAACAATAATACGAACTAAACCTCAACAAACCCAGGCCCAAAAACATCCAATTCAGTACATGGGACACATATAATGGTCAAAATTTGTAGTAGACGCATCCTTTTGTTTGAATAATGGTAAGACATGAACATTATTTGCAGTTCCAGTCTTGAGAGTTCAGTCAAAAGATTAGAAACACATGACCTCGTTGTAATGGGTTAAAAAAGGAACTTCAAAAAAAAAAAAGAAAAAAGAAAGGTGGTGATTGACATACCTAAGTCTGGGCTGAAGTAAATGTTGAGATGTAGGCTTCGTGGGAATATCCCACATTGATAGATGATTAATCTATCGTCCCACATTCCCAAGACGATAGTTAATTAAGCCTATTAGCGATCTACATGTATGATGCCTAGTACTTGTTATCATTATCACCGAATAACAAAGTACTCTTATTGCCCCGTGGATGTAGGTCAGTTTAGTCCGAACCACGTAAATCTTTGTATTCTTTTATTATGATCATGTGTGTTCGTTGTGCGATTAACCCTGACAATTCGGTTAATTAGATCACATCAAAATAAATTAGACTTGGAATTTTGTGAACCGTGTGTGCTTGGTAAAAGAAAAAAGTATCATACATGAATACGGGTCAGACTCCAAAATTTCAAAAACTCGAGTTTGTTCACACAGACGACGTCTATGGACCGGCACCCGTGTCTTCTCTGGAAGGATCAAGCTACTACGTCGCGTTTATCGATGATTCGACACGCAAGGTATGAATCTATTTTCTTAAAAATAAAATTAAGGTATTTGATGTTTTTAAGAAATGGAAAACTGATGTTGAAATGGAAACTAACCTGAAGGTAAAGAGTTTGAAGTCGGAAAAGGAAGACGAGCATATCAGTAAAGAATTCATCGATTACTATGCTGAAAATGGCATCCGGATGATAACGACCATTCCTGGCACTCCTTAGCAGAATGGAGTTGTAGAGAGGATAAACTAGAAAAATTGAATGAGGACCAGAAGTATGAGAATAAATGGCGGGATTCCTATAATGTTCTAGGCCGATGCAATTATGACTACTACTTACGTTATCAACCAGGGTCCTTCAGTACCATTGGGATTCAAATTGCCAAAAGAAGAATGGAAGGGTGAAACTCTAAAGTATAAGCACCTTAAAGTTTTCGGGCGCAATGCATATGATCTGAATAAAGAGGGTGACAAGTTAGATGCAAAAGCCAAGAAGTATACTTTTATCGGGTATGGTGCCAACAATATGGGATACAAGCTCTCGGACTTTGAAAGTTTGAAAGTGGTTGGAAGTAAACACACTACGTAAAATTTTTGTTGAGATAGTGGTGGTGATGGTGGGCCATGGCCGTAGACATGTCATTCCTAGAACTCGTAGAGTTGCAATCTAGTACACATCTCCTCAGCTAAAAACTAAAAAGTACTCCAAGGATATATATTTTCAGTTTATTTATACAATTTCAATTTTCCTTTAATTTCAAAAAAATATAAAATTTAATTATGTATGATGAAAGTATGAAACCTTTAAATTTTCAAAATTACATAAAATTAAATACCTAGTATTATAACATATAAGCCACTTACTAAACACACAAAATGTTTAGAAACCAACATATTTTATCATTGTTCAATAGGAGCTTCTAAGTGGAGGCAACAACCAACATGCAAAAAGGTAAAACTTGCAGTTATAAGAAGAATCTAAAACTTAAATCAACTCAAATCATTAATAGTAACATATTATTTCATAACCAAAATGCGTTAAAAATTCCAAATAATACATTAATACCTAAAAGTTTACACTCAATCTTACAATGATAGTCCAAGAAATCCATGTGCATCTCATTTGTAAGCATAGACTTGGTTTTAGATGGTTTGGTTCAATGTATCAACTATTAAAGCACAACATACACACATTTGACCTTCTGTTATTACTTCAAAGGCTTCAACAACCCTAAAAACTTACTTCAAATCAAGCTTACAATAAGTTGTTACAACTATTACATCAGTAATCCAACTATTACAACTTTAATATCATGTTTAGTGGCAGATCCATAATTTTTTTATGGGGGTCAGTATTTAACACCATTATGCTAACACGAGTTTTTGCTCCCCTTTCAAAATTTTGAGACCTCGATGGTTCATCTTAATCTAAATATCTAATGAAATTCGGGTTAGTTCATATTGTCTAATGAACTAAAACAAATATAACTTAATATTAAACAACTACTAATCGATTATCTAATATTCTATATTTCTAGGATCCTATCATATATTTATATTAAATAACTATAATATTAACTTCCATGACAAAACAACAAATAGCATTAGCATGCAATAAACCTACCTTTTGTATTTTCTCATATTGAAATAACTCTATGCCTCCATTCAACAACATATAAAAATCACTCTACTTTTCGTAAACGTGTGTGTCTCGTATTGTATCTGATCAATAATCACTTCTAAATCATTCCACAATAGTCTATGTAACTCCTCAACCCAGATCAAAACTTCTTGATTAGCTTGGTTTAAAGCCTGCATATGTTGTATCAAATGACACACGTAACAATATATCTTCTTATTGTCGATCAAACAATTCTAATGTCTCCAAGAATCAGTTCCTTATACCTTACCCATTCATTAGTATCTGATCAAAGCTCCAAATCTTAGACTACATCTATTAGGTAACATTGAACATTTCCACAATTGCTGCTTATAAAAAATCATCAAAATAACATCATCACTAAACCAGTAAACTCTGTATTCTAACATACTCAGAGCAACTCATCATGTTCTACGCATCATTTATAAAGACTTAAACCCACTCACTATTCTTGGTTTTCTATTTAAATGCTATTGCTTTGTGTCATCATGTGCACATTTTTTTTTCAATACGTGTATCCGCCTGTAACATAGAACACACAAACATATATTACAAGATCCAGCCACTCCCTGATTAAAGTTTATGCCAACACACCTAAATGACTTAGATCACCCTCACTTCCCGATAGTCAATCTGTTGTACATTCAATAATTTTCAAGGACTTAAGTTCTTGAAGAAATATCAACAAAATGTATTTTGATCAACAGTCTCAGCTACTTTTCTCCTGTGACTTCCATATATATACTTTACTGCATTCAAGTAGGCCTCAATTTGTGAGGACTATCGATTTTTTGTGTTTTCTTTTCAATTACTTGTTATATAAATATATTCTACACATTTATATGCTCCTACTAATCCATACATCAATAAATTCCAATCCTTCTGCTTATAAATTCCAATCAACATGGCTATCTTTATTATAACCTCTAGCCAATTTGTAATAACGTCCTCCGTAGATGGGTTGCTCTTATGTCCTTTGCTCCATTATAGCCTAAAAACGTTGTATCAAAATTTCCAAAAATGGGTAACCATAACAATGTCTTATTACACTCGATCAATAATGGGTTCTTTATTCCTCCATGACCAGTTCCATTACACTCGATCAATAATGAGTTTTGTATTCCTCCAAGACCAGCTCCTTACACAATATCTTTTCTAATGTGTTTGATTAAAACCACCTAATCTAACCCAACATCTATTTGGTACTTGGTAAATTTCCAAATTTTCTGCTTATAAATTTTCATCAAAACATTACCAGTAAATTTCCAAATTTTCTGCTTATAAATAATCATTAAAACATTACCACCATCATTGAGCCAGTATACTCTATACACTCAGCACCTGAACACGATCTACACATCATCCAAAGGGCACAAAAACCAACTCCATGCTTGTGCCCTTGGTTTTTTTTTTCTCATTCTATTGCCTCAACTGCTTTTTTGTTCATACCTCTTTTCACCTCTAAAGACCACAAGCATACACTGCAGGCTCCTGTCACTCCCTAACATATTTATATTCCGTGTCTAAAGCACCTAAATTGCATTAATTACCAGACACATCCCAATGTCCAAACTGCAAATTCAATACTTACCAATTAAAACTTAGATTCTAGAAGACACAATGGTGTCAGCCACTTTTGTCTCATGAACTCCATATATATACTTTACTTCATTCAAGTAGGCCTCAACTTAACTAGCACAGTTAATCTCCAGAATTGTAGTTTTGTATATATTAAAAAGGAGCAGATTACAATGATATATATAAATAAAATATTTACACTTTGCACCCTCCTATTATATAACTATTGATAATCTGTCTAATATGCCCCCGCAAGCTAAGGCCGGGAAACGACCTGCAGCTTGGACCCTAGACCCTCAAATCGTTGTGATAGTAAGGGCTTAGTAAAGATATCAGCAATTTGATCATCAGTAGATATGAATTGAACTAAGAGTCTCTTAGCAGCAACCTTTTCTCGGACGAAATGAAAATCCACCTCAACGTGTTTGGTCCGAGCATGAAAGACAGGATTAGCAGACAAGTACGTGGCTCCTAGATTATCACACCATAAAACAGGGATTGTAGTCACAGGAACTGAAGTTCTCGTAAAAGGGCTTCTAGCAGCTACGGTATCTGCTAAGGCTTTGTACTCGGATTCTGTAGATGACCGAGATACAGTCTTTTGTTTCCTGGATGACCATGATATAAGATTCGAACCAAGATAGATAGCATACCCCCCAGTGGATCGACGGTCATCAAGACAACCAACCCAGTCAGCATCCGAGAAGGCATGAACAGGCGGGGAATGAGCCTGAGGATAGGCATGTAGGGTAGAACCAGACGTGTGTTTGATCAATAGCCCAAAATCAGCCGTGCCCTGTAAATACCAAAGGATCCGTTTCACAGCAGACCAATGATTTTCCGTAGGAGAATGCATAAACTGACAGACCTTGTTGACGACATAGGAAATATCTGGACGTGAGAGAGTGGCGTACTGGAGGGCACCAACAACCTGACGATAGCGAATAGGGTTCAGAAATGGAGGGCTGTCACCAAGAGCTAAATTGGCAGTGGTGGTGATCGGTGTCACGACAGGTTTGGCTTGTGAGAGGCCAGCCAGCTTTCTGGAGAATCTCCAAAATGTATTTCTTTTGAGAAAGAAACAGATCCGAGCCACGAGGAGCAACTTCAATACCAAGAAAGTAGGAAGGGGTACCCATGTCCTAAATAGCAAAGGTGTGACTCAAACTTTTAATATCTGATCAATGGCTGAAGGATTGTTACCTATGTCATCGACGTAGACGAGCATGTACAAGAGAGTGCTCTTAGAAGAGTAGACGAAGAGAGAAGGATCCGTTTTCGAGCCTTTAAAGCCAAGTGATATTAGGGCCCTGGACAAGCGATGAAACCAGGCGCAGGGAGCTTGCTTGAGACCATACAAGGACTTGTGAAGTAGACATACATGACTAGGTTTCTGTGGATCAATGAAACCAGGGGGTTGGCGTAGATAAACAGTCTCAGTAAGGTCACCATGTAAAAACGCATTTTAAACATCCAACTGTCGAAGTGGCCATCGTTGTGTCACTGCAAGAGAGAGAACCGTGCGAACAGAAGTAAACTTGACCACTGGACTAAAGGTTTCATGATAATCAAGTCCCGATTGTTGAGTAAAACCTTTTGCGACGAGACGTGCTTTGTAGCGTTTAATAGCACCTGTTTGATCCCTCTTGATTTTATATACCCATTTACAGTCAATAACATTTGCTTTAGAGACCGGCGGAACAAGGGACCAAGTACCATTACGTAGCAATGCGGCATATACCTCGGCCATGGCCTGCTGCCAGCGAGGATCTTTGTTGGCAACGGAAAAGGTTGTGGGTTCCATGTCAATGGAGGCAAATGTGTGGTAGGCCGAAGGGTTATAAGGGACTCTCGGTTTAGGGTTAGGCCGCAGGGAAGGAGGGCAGGTATGGGGTGGAGGAACAGGCGGATCAGATGATGCAGAAGGAACCGCTTCTCGTAGGGAAGGAGAATGAGTGGATTTAGGACGTCTGCTGTAGGTTTGGAGAGGGACAGTAGGCGGGTCCACAGAGTGGGGCAGCACTATAGGGGGTGTAGGGGGTGAGGCAGGGCTGTTTGTAGGTGAAGGGGGAGTGTGAGGGTTGGACGGTGGAGGGTCAGACGGAAGTAAGGTAGAGGGATAACTGGAGATGCAAGGGTCCAAGGATTGTGATGCACAATCAGAAAATAATAATGATGAACAGAGGAATAATAGAAGATGTATTGCTGAATTCGATTAATAGAAAAAGCTGAAAGTAACCACAATCAGAATTGATTGTTCCAGGGAGTATTCCCTCTCTCACAACCAATGGTTGGAGCCTCTCTCAAAGCACAAGCAATGAGCCTAATATATCTAAAAATATTCTCTGCACACTTCTTCCTTTCCCTCCTCTCTTATTTATAGAATTTCCAAATAACTAACTACAACTATTATTACTATAATACCCCTTCTAGAATATACTAATAGTAAAAACCTATTACTAATAGTAAAATCCTATCAATACTTCCCCCTTATGAAAGTCTTGACCTCAAGACTTGTTGATTGTGTATGTCGTTCTTCCACTTCCACTTCCACTTCACCAACCATTTTATCACAAGTCCGGGTTTGTTCTTGATCAACAATTCTTTATGCCCATTTGTAGCCAATCGATCAACATGAATGTAGATTCCTTTAAGAGCTCCCACTATGTTGCACCCTTTAATTGTCTTCATAAATCCATAAAAAACAATCATGTTGTCTGAAATAGTTGACCAATGTTGCGAACTCGAAATCCAGTCGAAAATGAGAAAATATGATAGATCACTACTAGGTTGTCCCACGTTCTTGACGTTGTTTAAAGCATATCTATCAACATGTAATTTGTCGAAAGTATTTTAATCAAAATCTCTTGTAGGCATTTCATCAAACACCTTGTTAGCAACAACTTCTCTTATAACTACATCGTCTTTTCCACCCACGATATTCACTACATCACAATCAGATCGTTGAACAATGTTTTCCCCTTGATTGATCTCTGATTGATTGGTGAAATTGATGCTATTCTGATCGTGAAGAATCCGTGCAGTACCATCATCATCACCAAAACAGTCACCGTTCTCAACAACATCATCGAAGACAATTCCAAATCTCATTCCTCCTCCCCCTGAATCAGGTTGTTTCCCCTGTTGCTTCATCCAATTCAACATCTCCTTACGAAACTTAGCGTCCTCAATTTGATCAGCGGCCAGAGACTTCAAGGTAGACTTGATTTCAGTGACATCCAATTGCAATTGACGAATTCGCTTCTCGTTTTGCTCCAAACGAGACAGAACAGATCTGATTTCCATGATCTATACACTAAAAATGAAAAGCGGAGGCAGAAAAGCAGAAGGATCGGTAGAGACAGAAAGGGCAGGTCGGACCAATGATGCAGAATCAGAAAATAATAATGATGAACAGAGGAATAATGGAAGATGTATTGCTGAATTCGATTAATAGAAAAAGCTGAAAGTAACCACAATCAGAATTGATTGTTCCAGGGAGTATTCCCTCTCTCACAACCAATGGTTGGAGCCTCTCTCAAAGCACAAGCAAGGAGCCTAATAGATCTAAAAATATTCTCTGCACACTTCTTCCTTTCCCTCCTCTCTTATTTATAGAATTTCCAAATAACTAACTACAACTATTATTACTATAATACCCCTTCTAGAATATACTAATAGTAAAAACCTATTACTAATAGTAAAATCCTATCAGATTGGGAGGTGGGTGGTAAGGTAGGGATAGTAGAGGCTTTGAACGGGAAGCATTGTTCGTTAAAACGAACATGACGAACAATGTAGAGGCGACTGGTCGTAGGATCAAGACATCGATAGCTGTGATGAAGGGGGCTGTACCCAAGAAACACACAAGGTGTAGAACGGAAGTCCATCTTATGGTTGTTATATGGACGGAGATGTGGAAAACATTGAGACCCAAAGACTTTTAATAAGGAGAAGTCTAGTGAGCGATGAAAGAGGTGTTCGAAAGGGGATGTGTTTGAGGAAGTGCGGCTAGGCATACGATTAATGAGGTAAACGGCGGTATAAAATGCGAAATGCCAAAACTGGGAAGGGACGCCTGATTGAGAGAGAAGAGTAAGGTATGCTGATGTGGTTTCATCACCCTTCATCTCAATCTTGAGTAGCTGTGTTTTAAGGGTATATTCCCTGGAGGATGTATGCGGAGCATAGGCACGTTCAAGAGAGAGCCAAAGATCCCTGGAAGTAGTACCTTGAACATGCTGGAACGAGGCTTCTAGATATAATCAGCATCCTAACATGGGCATCATTAGATACCCAAATAGAATAATTGGGGTTTGGTTGTGGCATAGTAGCGGCGGAATTGTCTGAGGATGCAGTAGGAGGGTTAATGGTTAATGCTGGACATGGAATTGTGCCATCAACATAACCAATCAAGTTGTTTGTGACAAGAAACGGGTGAATCATGGATTTCCAGAAACCATAATTGGTGGGGGATAAAGTAAACGCAAACTTATGGGAGTTGTGAGAGGTTTTCTCGGCTGGGGTAAAAGCAACAAGTATGGCCATCACTTGAGAATCAGGTTGATCGCAGAACAGGGGAGTCACAACACAGGAAGAGTTGCGATGGGAATTGAAGGGAGCAAGGTTGTGCGGCAGAAGGGGGTTGACCAGAGAGAGGTAATATCAGCGATGGCAGAGAAAAGGCTGGTGGCTGGTGGCCGGTGGCTGCTATTGTGTGGCAGCCTGATTGGCCGGCTAGGGTTAGGGATTTCAACCTGGCTCTGATACCAAGTTAATCTCCAGAATTGTAGTTTTGTATATATTAAAAAGCAGCAGATTACAATGATGTATATAAATAAAATATTTACACTTTGCACCCTCCTATTATATAACTATTGATAATCTGTCTAATAAGCACTAAGAATACCTTTTAGGTCCTAGTTCCATTTGCTCTTCAAATTTATTAAGCATGCTAACGGTTCCAATTAGTCTACACCTCAATATATCATCCATTTTATCAGATGACGTTTTTCTTGCAATTAAAAACATATCAACAGACCTATCTTCTTTGTTAAACTTTTAGTCATTCTGTAATGATATGTGTGGTGTTTGGATTAAACCTCCTAATCTGAGCCTACATCTATTCCACACTTGGTAAATTTCCAAAGTTTCTTCTTATAAATGCAAAACATTAGCATCATCATTAAACCACTATACTCTATAAACTCACAGCACCTTAACACCTTCTACTCATCATCCAAGGGCCACCAAAACCTACGCCATATTCATGGTTTTCTTCTCATTCTATTGCTTCATATGCATTTTGTTTTTTCATACCTCTATACACCTCTAAAGAGCACAAACATGCACTACTAGCTCCAGTCACTCCCTAAAAAAGTATGCACCTAAATCATTTCAACCACCAGCCACATCTCAATGTACAAACTGCACTTTCTTTAATTACCAATGAACGCTTAGGTTCTAGAAGAAAAAGTGTTGCTACTTGCTAGTTTTTCTCCAGCGAACTCCGTCTTCGTACTTCACTCCGTTTACGTAGGCTCAACTAACATATACTATTGACTTATTTTACGTTCTCATTCCATTTACTCTTCAAATTTATTCAAGTGTGCTAACAGCTCTATGTAGTTACACCTCAATGAACCATCCATTATTTTATCAGATGACGTCATTATTCTGGTAAATAAAAACCTATCGAGATATTAATGATACCTGCTACCAGGAATTATTTGTGTCTTATTCTGCTACCTGCATTTTTTTTATGTCAATCAATGAATAACACTTGCAATCATCATGATTCTCTCCCAATTTAAGCTATAAACTCCAATCATTCCTTAATTTTTGTTTATGTCGTCTTTGGTGTACACTAATCCACATCTAATCACTTAAACTACCTCTGTAAATCCATTTTATAACTTAAATCTACATCTTGATTACCCAACAATTACGTCTAAAGAGAGCACTAAAACAATATCAAAGTAAAATATAGTAACTACAACAACAATCACCATCCCTTGTTATATGTAGCTCCTCAAACCATATCAAAACTTCTTGATTCCCTTCTTTTAAAGCCTACATATGCGGTATCGAATAATACAGATTTCCAAAAATCAGCACAACAATATCTCTTATTATAGTTGATCAATAACCATTTCTAAATCCTCCAAGAGCAGTTCCATACACATTATCCATTCGTAAGTTTTTTATCCGACACACTAATCTTAGACGACGTCTATTAGGTAACATTCTCTGGATAGATAAGATTCATCGTTAACTCAGCAAACTCATAATTTTACGTTCTTGAAGAAATAGCAACAAATTTGATCAGCAGTGTCAACTACTTTTCTCCTATGAACTCCGTGTATATATGCTCATACTTCATTCAAGTAGGCCTCAACTTATCTCATAATGCCTCATAACACATGTTTTCTGTTATCACTTCTGGTCAATCTGTAGTGAGTAGTGACATCCATTGTTATCGATTGCTCTTACGTTCACCTATATAATGCCATCCCACAAGATAAACAAATTTGATCAGCAGTGTCAGCTACTTTTCTCCTATGAACTCCGTGTATATATGCTTATACTTCATTCAAGTAGGCCTCAACTTATCTCATAACGCCTGTTTATCTTATCTCATAACGCCTCATAACACATATTTTCTGTTATCACTTCGTCAATCTATAGTGACATCCTTTGTTATCGATTGCTCTTACGTTCACCTATATAAATGACATCCCACAAGTCAATTTGTTCTGAGATTAATTCTAGTCATATTCTGCTACTTTTTCTTTTTGTTCATATTATCACAATAGTTTTATTTATTTAATATTTAGTTTACAGATCCATTAAATAACTTGATCTTGTTGTAATTAAAATCATCATTCTCTACCAACAATTAGTACTAAAGAGGCACTAAGACACCAATAAGGGATTCAAGAAAAATATTATGCTTAGTTGCTTACAACAACCACCATCATCCCTTGCTATATCATATATGTAAACCTCAATCCACAGAAAACTTCTTGATTCACTTCATTATAGCCTAAAGGTGTTGTATTGATAGAACAGATTACCAAAAATGGGTAAATATAATGATGCCTATAATAGTACTCAATCAATAATCAGTTCTGTATTCCCCCAAGCCAGATCCTTATACACTGTCTTTGATTCTTTTCTTAAGCTTTGTATATAAAACCTCCTAATCTCAGCCTTCATCTATTCCAAACTTGGTATATTTCTATATATCATGCTTACATCAAAACTTTATCATCACCATTAACCATCTGGATTAACCATTCATGTACTTATCCCAATATGTCTCGGATCCTATTTCTACAAATAAAATCCAATCAACAAATTTATCTTCTTTTATACTCAGTCTTTGGTGATGAGGTCTCTTGTCATCCGTGCTCTAGTATTCATAAATATTATAGATTTAAAGATATCCCACAAGTCAAAATTGTTCTCAGGATATATCAAGTTCTTAATCTGCTACTACATTTTTAACTTTTTTTTTAATCATGTTTCTCATGCTCACCCTTTCATAATATATTGCTCTAGGAATAAGGGCTACATATAAGATATTTTGTATGCAAACTCATGATCCCTCCCTTGTTAAATGTAACTCCACAATCCTCATCAAAAGTTTTGATTCGATACTTTTATAGCCAAAAGCACTTAATTCGATAGATTTATACTCATGATTACTTAAACTACCTCTCAGATTCAAATGTAAAATCTGCACATACACTAATCTGCACCTAAATCGCTTAATTAACTACCTCTATAAATTCATTTAAAAACTTAATGTTGACGTAATTAACATCATAATGATTAAGAGGTCATGGCTTTAATTAAGAAGTAAACAAACAATCCCATAATCTTGGTGCAGTTTCAATTGCTATCATGAATCTTTCCTAAATTATAAGTCTAAAGAGAAAACTAAAACAACAATAAAAGATACAAGTAAAATATAGTAGTTACAACAACTATTATCATACCTTGACCCTTGTTATATGTAACTCCTCAACCCAAATCAAAACTTCTTGATTTGCTTCATTTAAAGCCTACATATGTTGCATCAAATAACACAGTTTCCAAAAAATTAGGGACCATAACAATATCTCTTATTTATTATCGATCAATAGTCAATTCTAATTTCACTGAGACCAGTTCCTTAAACATTAACCACTCATAAGTATCTGACCAAACCTCCTCATCTTAGAATACATCTATTAAGTAACTCAGAACATTTCCACATTTTCTTATAAAAAATCATCAAAATTTTAGCATCGTCATCAAACCAGTAAACTTTTACGTATCATCCAAAAGCCTTAGAAAGCCACTCAATGTCTCTTAGTATATGTGATCAATAACTAGTTCTATATTCCTCCAAGGTATTATCATTTCTTAATTGCAGATCAAACCTCAACTCTCAGCCTACATCTATCTTGCAATTAGTTTCCAAATTTTCTGCCTATTAATAATCATCAATACTTTAGCATTATCATTAAACCCGTATACTCTCCATACGCTAGATGCTCCGGTCATTCCTTTTTGTAGCCCAACGTCTAAACATCACATTCATTAGTTACCAATGACTACATAGGTCTCAGCTAATTTTCTCCCATAAACTTCATATAATATACTTTACTCAATTTAAGTAGGCCTCAACTTGTGACTACAATGAAATATATTACGTCCTCATTCCATTTACTCTTTGAAGTTATTCATGTCTGCTAACAGCTCTAGTTAGTTTACAGCTCAATAAAACGTCCACTTATTTTTTCAAATGATGTCTCTAACCTTTTTCCTTCAAATAAAGGCCTGTCAACAGATCTATCTTCTTTTTTAACCTTGTGTCATTATGTAATGATGTCCCTTGTCAAGTTGCTCTTACTTCCATCTATATTGATGATGTGCTACAAGATATTTGTTCCAACGATTTATTTGTGTCTTAATATGTCATCTCTAGCGCACCCATATCACTTAAACTATACCTCTCACTTTCTAGCATTCAATCTGCACATACACTAAATCACTTTAGATACCTCTGTAAATCCATTCCATAACTTAATCTTTGTGTAAAAACATCTGATTCTTGCCGATTGTTACGTCTAAAGAGAGCACTAAAATAACAATGAGGGATCCAAGTAAAATATTTGGGCTACAACAATCATCATCCCTTGTTATACGGAGCTCCTCAATCCAGATCAAAACTTCTTGATTCACTTCATTAAAAGCCTACATATGTGGTATCGGATAATACAGATTTCTAACAAATTGCACATTCATTAATTCTTAGTTTCTTGAAGAAACAAATCAACAATGGTCTCAGCCAGCTACTTTTCTCCATTTAAGTGAGCCCCAAATCTTAATGTACACTAATCTACATCTAATCACTTAAACTACCTCTGTAATTCCATTACGTAACTTAAATCTACATCTTGATTTACCCAACAATTACGTCTAAAGAGATCATCACTAAAACAATATCAAAGTAAAATATATTAGCGACAACAACAATCATCGTCCCTTGTCATATGTAGCTCCTCAAACCATATCAAAACTTCTTGATTCCCTTCATTTAAAGCCTAAATATGTGGTATCGGCTAATACAGATTTCCAAAAATCATCACAACGATATCTCTTATTATAGTAGATCAATAGCCAGTTCTAAATTCCTCCAGAACAACTCCTTATACATTATCCATTCCTAAGTTTTTTTATCAGAACCCCTAATCTTAGACTAGGTCTATTAGGAAACTTGGAATATTCAACATTCTCTGCATAGATAATTTTCATCGTTAACTCAGCGAACTCATAATTTTAAGTTCTTGAAGAAATATCAACAAATTTGATCAGCAGTGTCAGCTACTTTTCTCCAATGAACTCCGTATATATACTTATACTCCGTTCAAGTAGGCCCCTCAACTTATAATAGTACTATTTATTTTGTGTTCTCAATCCAATTGCTCTTCTTATACACTTAAACATATATAGTCTACACATGTAACTGCTCCTGTTTATCTTATCTCATAACGTCTCCGATCCTGTTTCTGCAAATAAATTCCAATAAACATGCCTTTTTTTTTTCGGTTATCACTTCTGGTCAATCTGTAGTGACATCCTTTGTCATCGATAATATAAATGATATCCAACAATTCAATTTGTTCTGAGATTAATTCTAGTCATATTGTGCTACTCGTTCTTTTCGTTCATATTATCACAATCGTTTTTTTTTCTTTAAGATTTAGTTTACAGATCCACTAAATAACTTAATCTTGTTGTAATTAAATCATCATTCTCTACCAACAATTACTATTAAAGAGGGCACTAAGACACCAATAAGGGATCCAAGAAAAATATTATGCTTAGTTGCTTACAACAACAATCATCATCCCTTGGTATATCATACATGTCATCCTCAATCCACATAAAAACTTCTTGATTCACTTCATTATAGCCTAAAGGTGTTGTATTGATAGAACCGATTTCCAAAAATGGGTAAATATAACAATGCGATCAACAATCAGTTCCATATTCCCCCAAGCCAGATCCTTATACACTATCGTTGACTCTTTTCTTCAGCTTTGTACATAAAACCTCCTAATCTCACCCTCCATCTATTCCATACTTGGTATATTTCCACATATCATGCTTACATCAAAACTTTATCATCACCATTAACCGGCATACTTTATATCTCTATTAACATTCATTTACTTATCCCAATATGTCTAGGATCCTATTTCTGCAAATAAAATCCAATCAACAAACTTATCTTCTTTTATGCTCGGTCTTCCGTGATGAGGTCTCTTGTCAATCTGTGCTCTAGTATTTATCAATATTATAGATTTAAAGATATCCCACTAGTCATTTTGTTTTCAGGATATATTAAATTCCTTTTCTACTACTACATTTTTAACTTTTTTTAAATCACATTTCTCATGCTCACCCTCTCATAATATAATGCTCTAGGAATAAGGGCTCCATATAAGATATTTTGTATACAAACTCATGATCCCTCCCTTGTTATATGCAACTCCATAATCCTCATCAAAAGTTTTGATTCGACACATTTATAGCCAAAATATGTTGTTCTGAATTCCTCCAAGACGAGTTCATACATAATCCTTTCGTAAGAAACCGAACCAATCCTCTAGTCTTAGCCTACATCTAGTTTGTAACTCAGTAACTCTGCTTATAAAAACTCATCAAAATATTAGCTTCATTATGAAACCTGAAACCTCAATTTACCTACATACATCTATTCGCCATCAAAGATCACAACATAAGCTTCAACTTGAATCACTCCCTAATTGAAGTTTTTCTCGTGTCTAGTGAACGTAAATCACTTAATCTTGGTGCAATTACTATCATGATTCTTTCCTAAATTTTAAGTCTAAAGAGAGAACTAAAACAACAATAACAGATACAATTAAAATATAGAAGCTACAACAACAATTATCATACCTTGACCCTTGTTATATGAAACTCCTCAACCCAAAATCAAAACTTCTTGATTTGCTTCAATTAAAGCCTACATATGTTGTATCAAATAACACAGTTTCCAAAAAATCAGTGACCATAACAATATCTCTTATTTATTATCGATCAATAATCAATTCTAATTTCATCAAGACCAGTTCCTTAAACACTAACCACTCATAAGTATCTCACCAAACCTCCTAATCTTAGACTACATCTATTAGGTAACTTAGAACATTTCCACATTATCTTCTTATAAAAAAAACATCAAAAATTTAGCATCGTCATTAAACCAGTAAACTCTATGTATCATCCAAAAGAAACCCCACTTAATATTCTTGGTTTTTTTCAAATTATTTTGCTTGGGGTGCATATTGTTTTCCCATACTTGTATTATAACTTGTATTCACTAATTTTCAAGAAACACTCAAGTACTTGAGGATTTATCAACAAAACTATTTTGATCAACAGTCTCAGCTACTTTTCCCAGTGACCTCCATATATATACTTTACTCCGTTCAAGTAGGCCTCAACTTTATGAGTACTATTGATTTTCCGAGTTTTCATTCCAATTACTCTTCTTATACAAATACATTCTACACAATTAGTTGCCCCTATTAATCTATACATCAATAAAGGATGCAGTCATTTAATCACATTAAGTCTCCAATCCTTGTTCTGCATATAAATTCCAAACAACATACTTACCTTCGTTTATAAATTCTGGTTAATTTGTAACGACATCCTTTGCTTCATTAGAGCCTACAATGTTTTATCAAAGTTTTAAAAAAAAATCAGTAACCAAAACAATGTCTCTTACTTTATGTGACAAAATAATTAGTTCTATATTCCTCCAAGACCAGTTCCTTGTTCATTATCTTTTCTTAATTGCAAATCAAACCTCCAACTCTCAGCCTACATCTATCCTGTAATTAGTAAATTTCCAAATTTTTTGCCTATTAATAATCATCAATACTTTAGCATTATCATTAAACCAATATACTATCCATACGCTAGATGCTCCTGTCACTCTTAAATGTATATCCCTGTCTAATGCACCTAAGTCATTTCAACCACCTGCACATCCCAACGTCCAAACAACACATTTATTAGTTAGTAATGAATACATAGGTCAACGGTCTCAGCTACTTTCCTCCCATAAACTTCATATATATACTTTACTCCATTTAAGTAGGCCTCAGCTTGCAACTACAATGAAATAATTTACGTCCTCATTCCATTTACTCTTTGAAGTTATTCAAGCCTGCTAACATCTCCGGTTAGTTTACACCCCAATAAACCGCCCACATTTTTTTTCAGATAATGTCTCTGACCTTTTTCCTTAAAGGCACATCCAACACACCTATCTTCTTTATTAACTTTGGGTCATTATGTAATGATGTCCCTTGTCAAGTTGCTCTTACTTCCATCAATATTAATGATGTGCAACAAGACATTCGTACCAAGGATTTATTTGTGTCTTATTACGTCATCTCTAGCGCACCCATATCTATTAAACAACCTCTCACGTTCTAGCATTCAATCTGCACATTCACTAATCTGCACCTTAATCACTTCAAATACCTCTGTAAATCCATTCCATAACTTAATCTTTGTGTAAAAACATCTGATTCTCGCCGACAGTTATGTCTAAAGAGAGCACTAAAATCACAATAAGGGATCCAAGTAAAAATATTATGGCTACAACAATCATCATCCCTTGTTATATGGAGCTCCTCAATCCAGATCAAAACTTCCTGATTTACTTCATTAAAAGCCTACATATGTGGCATCGGATAATACAGATTTCCAACAAATCGGTAACCACATCTCTTATTATAGTCGATCGACAATGAGTTCTAAGTTCACGTTATCCATTAGTAAGTTTTCGATCAAACCTCCTAATCCAGACTGCATGTATTGGGTAATTTAGAACATTTCCAGATTTTCTACTTAAAAATAAATCATCAAAACTTTAGCATCATCATTAAAAACTAGTAAACTCTAGATACTCACATACTCAGAGCAACTCATCATGGATTCATGTCTAATGCATCATCCAAAAGACTTAAAAACCCAC
The DNA here is from genome assembly GCA_020465985.1 of Centrapalus pauciflorus. Taxonomy (NCBI): domain Eukaryota; kingdom Viridiplantae; phylum Streptophyta; class Magnoliopsida; order Asterales; family Asteraceae; genus Centrapalus; species Centrapalus pauciflorus. The sequence goes on along the minus strand of JAANYP010007862.1, from coordinate 481,736 downwards.
TTAATATCCATGGTTTTCTTTTTTAGTTCTATTGCTTCAACCACATTTTTGTTCATACCTCTTTTCACCTCTAAAGAGCACAATCATACACTACAGGCTCCGGTCACTCCCTAACTCAAGTATATTCCGTGTCTAAAGCACCTAAATTGCATAAATTACCAGACACATCCCAATGTCCAAACTGCACATTCAGTACTTACCAATTAAAACTTAGGTTCTAGAATAACCAATTAAAACTTGGTTTTTTTCTCATTCTATTGCTTTAACTGATTTTTGTTCATACCTCTTTACACCTCTAAAGAGCACAAGCATACACTTAGGTTTCAGAAGAAACAATGGTGTCAGCCACCTTACTTCATTCAACTAGGCCTCAACTTAACTAGCACTAAGAATACTTTTTAGGTCCTTGTTCCATTTGCCCTTCAAATTTATTAAGCATGCTAACGGTTCCAATTAGTCTACACCTCAATATATGATCCATTTAAATAGATGACATTTTTCTTGTAATTAAAAACATATCAACAGACCTATCTTCTTTGTTAAACTTTCGGTCATTCTGTAATGATATCCCTTGTGGTGTTTGGATTAAACATCCTAATCTGAGCCTACATCTATTCCATACTTAGTAAATTTCCAAAGTTTCTTCTTATAAATGCAAAACATTAGCATCATCATTAAATTACTACACTCTATAAATTCACAGCACCTAAACACCTTCTACATCATCCAAGGGGCACATAAACCTACTCCATGTTCATGGTTTTCTTCCCATTCTATTGCTTCATAGGCATTTTGTTTTTTCATACCTCTATACACCTCAAAAGAGCACAAACATGCACTACTAGCTCAAGTCACTCCCTAAAAGAGTATGCACCTAAATCCTTTCAACCACCAGCCACATCTGCACTTTCTTTAATTACCAACGAATGCTTATGTTCTAGAAGAAACAGTGTTGCTAACTTTTCTCAAGCGAACTCCGTCTTTGTACTTCACTCCGTTTAAGTAGGCTCAACTTAACGATTACTATAGACTTATTTTACGTTCTCATTCCATATACTCATCAAATTTATTCAAGTGTGCTAACAGCTCTATGTAGTTACACCTCAATGAACCATCCACTATTTTATAAGATGACGTCATTATTCTCGTAAATAAAAACCTATCGAGATATTAATGATACCTGCTATCAGTAACCAAAACAATGTCTCTTAGTATATGTGATCAATAATTAAATCTATATTCCTCCAAGACCAGTTCCTTGTACAATATCATTTCTTAATTGCAGATCAAACCTCAACTCGCAGCCAACATCTATCCAGCAATTAGTAAATTTCCAAAATTTCTGCCTATTAATAATCATCAATACTTGCATTATCATTAAACCAGTATCCTCTCCATACGCTAGATGCTCCAGTCATTCCTTTTTGTAATTCCCTGTCTAACGCACCTAAATCATTTCAACCACCGGCACATCCCAACGTCCAAACAGCACATTCATTAGTTACCAATGAATACATAGGTCAACGGTCACACATAATTTTCTCCCATAAACTTCATATCATATATTTTACTCCATTTAAATAGGCCTCAACTTGTGACTACAATGAAATATCTTACGTCCCCATTCCATTTACTCTTTGAAGTTATTCAAGCCTGCTAACAGCTCCAGGTAGTTTACACCTCAATAAACCATCCACTTTTTTTTTCAGATGATGTTTCTAACCTTTTTCCTTCAAATAAAGGCCTATCAATCGATCTATCTTCTTTTATAACCTTGGGTCTTCGTACTTCACTCCGTTTAAGTACGCTCAACTTAACGAGTACTATAGACTTATTTTACGTTCTCATTCCATTTACTCTTCAAATTTATTCAAACGTGCTAACAGCTCTATGTAGTTACACCTCAATGAACCATCCATTATTTTATCAGATGACGTCATTATTCTCGTAAATAAAAACCTATCGAGATATTAATGATACCTGCTAGCAGGAATTTTTTGTGTCTTATTCTGCTACCTGCATTTTTTTATGTCAATCAATGAATAACACTTGCAATCATCATGATTCTCTCCCAATTGAAGCTATAAACTCCAATCATTCCCTGATTTTTGTTTATTTCGTCTTTGGTGTACACTAATCCACATCTAATCACTTAAACTACCTCTGTAAATCCATTTCATAACTTAAATCTACATCTTGATTACCCAACAATTAGGAACAATATGAAGGTAAAATATATTAGCTACAACAACAATCACCATCCCTTGTTATATGAAGCTCCTCAAACCATATCAAAACTTCTTGATTCCCTTCATTTAACGCCTACATATGCGCTATCCGATAATACAGATTTCCAAAAATCAGCACAACAATATCTCTAACTATAGTAGATCAATAACCGTTTCTAAATTCCTCCAAGAGCAGTTCCTTACACATTATCCATTCGTAAGTTTTTTATCCAACCCACTAATCTTAGACGACGTCTATTAGGTAACTTGGAATATTTCAACATTCTCTGCATAGATAAAATTTTGATCAACGGTCTCAGCCACATTTCCGTGTGACCTCCATATATATACTTTACCCCGTTCAAGTAGGCCTCAACTGTATGAGTACTACAGATTTTCTGAGTTTTCATTCCAATTCCTCTTCTTATACAAATACATTCTACACAATTAACTGCTCCAATTAATCTATACATCAATAAAGCATGCAGTTATTAAAGCACATTAAGTCTCCAAGCCTTGTTGTGTATATAAATTCCAAACAACAAACCTACCTTCCTTTATCAATTCTCGTTAATTCGTAATGACATCCTTTGCGTCATTAGAGCCTAAAATGTTTTATCAAATTTTTTTAAAAAAAATAAGTAACCAAAACAATGTCTCTTAGTATATGTGATCAATAATTAGTTCTATATTCCTCCAAGACCAGTTCCTTGTACATTATCATGTCTTAATTGCAGATAAAACCTCAACTCGCAGCCAACATCTATCACGCAATTAGTAAATTTCCAACTTTTCTGCCTATTAATAATCATCAATACTTGCATTATCATTAAACGAGTATACTCTCCATACGCTAGATGCTCCAGTCATTCCTTTTTGTAATTCCCTGTCTAACGCACCTAAATCATTTCAACCACCGGCACATCCCAACGTCCAAACAGCACATTCAATAGTTACCAATGAATACATAGGTCAACGGTATCAGATAATTTTCTCCCATAAACTTCATATCATATATTTTACTCCATTTAAGTAGGCCTCAACTTGTGACTACAATGAAATATCTTACCTCCTCATTCCATTTACTCTTTGAAGTTATTCAAGCGTGCTAACAGCTCCAGTTAGTTTACACCTCAATAAACCGTCCACTTTATTTTTTTCAGATGATGCCTCTATCCTTTTTCCTTCAAATAAAGGCCCATCGACAGATCTATGTTCTTTTTTAACATTGGGTCTTCGTACTTCACTCCGTTTAAGTAGTTTCAACTTAACCAATACTATAGACTTATTTTACGTTCTCATTCCATTTACTCTTCAAATTTATTCAAACATGCTAACAGCTCTATTTAGTTACACCTCAATGAACCATCCATTATTTTATCAGATGACGTCATTATTCTCGTAAAATAAAAACCTATCGAGATAATAAATATACCTGCTTCCAGGAATTATTTGTGTCTTACTCTGCTACCTGCATTTTTTATGTCAATCAATGAATAACACTTGCAATCATCATGATTCTCTTCAATTGAAGCTATAAACTCCAATCATTCCCTGATTTTTTGTTTATGTCGTCTTTGCTGTACACTAATCCACATCTAATCACTTAAACTACCTCTGTAAACCCATTTCATAACTTAAATCAACATCTTGATTACCCAACAATTAGGTCTAAAGAGAGCACTAAAACAATATCAAAGTAAAATATATTAGCTACAACAACAATCACCATCCCTTGTTATATGTAGCTCCTCAAACCATATCAGAACTTCTTGATTACCTTCATTTAACGCCTACATATGCGCTATCCGATAATACAGATTTCCAAAAATCAGCACAACAATATCTCTAATTAAAGTAGATCAATAATCGTTTCTAAATTCCTCCAAGAGCAGTTCCTTGCACATTATCCATTCGAAAGTTTTTTATCCGATCCACTAATCTTAGACGACGTCTATTAGGTAACTTGGAATATTTCAACATTCTCTGCATAGATAAAATTTTGATCAACAGTCTCAGCCACTTTTCCGTGTGACCTCCATATATATACTTTACCCCGTTCAAGTAGGCCTCAACTACATGAGTACTAGAGATTTTCTGAGTTTTCATTCCAATTCCTCTTCTTATACAAATACATTCTACACAATTAACTGCTCCTATTAATCTATACATCAATAAAGCATGCAGTTATTTAATCACATTAAGTCTCCAATCCTTGTTGTGTATATAAATTCCAAACGACATACCTACCTTCCTTTATTAATTCTCACTAATTCGTAATGACATCCTTTGCGTCATTAGAGCTTAAAATGTTTTATCAAAATTTTAAAAAAAAATCAGTAACCAAAACAACGTCTCTTAGTATATGTGATCAATAATTAGTTCTATATTCCTCCAAGACCAGTTCCTTGCACATTATCACGTCTTAATTGCAGATCAAACCTCAACTCGCAGCCAACATTTATCCCGCAAATAGTAAATTTCCAAGTTTTCTGCCTATTAATAATCATCAATACTTGCATTATCAATAATTCAGTATACTCTCCATAAGCTAGATGCTCCAGTCATTCCTTTTTGTAATTCCCTGTCTAACGCACCTAAATCATTTCAACCACCGGCACATCCTAACGTCCAAACAGCACATTCAATGGTTACCAATGAATACATAGGTCAACGGTATCAGATAACATTCTCCCATAAACTTCATATCATATATTTTACTCCATTTAAGTAGGCCTCAACTTGTGACTACAATGAAATATCTTACGTCCTCATTCCATTTACTCTTTGAAGTTATTCAAGCGTGCTAACAGCTCCAGTTAGTTTACACCTCAATAAACCGTCCACTTTTTTTTTTTTCAGATGATGCCTCTATCCTTTTTCCTTCAAATAAAGGCCCATCGACAGATCTATGTTCTTTTTTAACATTGGGTCTTCGTACTTCACTCCGTTTAAGTAGTTTCAACTTAACCAATACTATAGACTTAGTTTACGTTCTCATTCCATTTACTCTTCAAATTTATTCAAGCGTGCTAACAGCTCTATGTAGTTACACCTCAATGAACCATCCATTATTTTATCAGATGACGTCATTATTCTCGTAAATATATAAGCTATCAAGATATTAATGATACCTGCTACGAGGAATTATTTGTGTCTTACTCTGTTATGCATTTTTTTTATGTCAATCAATGAATAACAGTTGCAATCATCATGATTCTCTCCCAATTGAAGCTATAAACTCCAATCATTCCCTGATTTTTGTTTATGTCGTCTTTGGTGTACACTAATCCACAGCTAATCACTTAAACTACCTCTGTAAATCCATTTCATAACTTAAATCTACATCTGGATTACCCAACAATTAGGTCTAAAGAGAGTACTAAAACAGTATCAAAGTAAAATATATTAGCTACAACAACAATCACCATCCCTTGTTATATGTAGCTCCTCAAACCATATCAAAACTTCTTGATTCCCTTCATTTAAAGCCTACATATTCGGTATCGGATAATACAGATTTCCAAAAATCAGCACAACAATATCTCTAATTATAGTAGATCAATAACCGTTTCTAAATTCCTCCAAGAGCAGTTCCTTACACATTATCCATTCGTAAGTTTTTTATCCGACCCACTAATCTTAGACGACGTCTATTAGGTAACATGGAATATTACAACATTCTCTGCATAGATAAAATTTTGATCAACAGTCTCAGCCACTTTTCCGTGTGACCTCCATATATATACTTTACCCCGTTCAAGTAGGCCTCAACTGTATGAGTACTACTGATTTTCTGAGTGTTCATTCCAATTCCTCTTCTTATACAAATACATTCTACACAATTAACTGCTCCTATCAATCTATACATCGATAAAGCATGCGGTTATTTAATCACATTCAGTCCCCAATCCTTGTTCTGCATATAAACTCCAAACAACATACCTACCTTCCTTTATCAATTCTGGTCAATATGTAATGACATCCTTTGCTCATTAGAGCCTAAAATGTTTTGTCAAAATTTTAGAAAAAAAATCAGTAACCAAAACAATGTCTCTTAGTATATGTGATCCATAATTAGTTCTATATTCCTCCAAGACCAGTTCCTTGTACATTATCATGTCTTAATTGCAGATCAAACCTCAACTCGCAGCCAACATCTATCCCGCAATTAGTAAATTTCCAACTTTTCTGCCTATTAATAATCATCAATACTTGCATTATCATTAAACGAGTATACTCTCCATACGCTAGATGCTCCAGTCATTCCTTTTTGTAATTCCCTGTCTAACGCACCTAAATCATTTCAACCACCGGCACATCCCAACGTCCAAACAGCACATTCAATAGTTACCAATGAATACATAGGTCAACGGTATCAGATAATTTTCTCCCATAAACTTCATATCATATATTTTACTCCATTTAAGTAGGCCTCAACTTGTGACTACAATGAAATATCTTACGTCCTCATTCCATTTACTCTTTGAAGTTATTCAAGCGTGCTAACAGCTCCAGTTAGTTTACACCTCAATAAACCGTCCACTTTATTTTTTTCAGATGACGCCTCTATCCTTTTTCCTTCAAATAAAGGCCCATCGACAGATCTATGTTCTTTTTTAACGTTGGGTCTTCGTACTTCACTCCGTTTAAGTAGTTTCAACTTAACCAATACAATAGACTTATTTTACGTCTCATTCCATTTACTCTTCAAATTTATTCAAACGTGCTAACAGCTCTATTTAGTTACACCTCAATGAACCATCCATTATTTTATCAGATGACGTCATTATTCTCGTAAAATAAAAACCTATCGAGATAATAAATATACCTGCTACCAGGAATTATTTGTGTCTTACTCTGCTACCTGCATTTTTTATGTCAATCAATGAATAACACTTGCAATCATCATGATTCTCTTCAATTGAAGCTATAAACTCCAATCATTCCCTGATTTTTTGTTTATATCGTCTTTGATGTACACTAATCCACATCTAATCACTTAAACTACCTCTCTAAACCCATTTCATAACTTAAATCAACATCTTGATTACCCAACAATTAGGTCTAAAGAGAGCACTAAAACAATATCAAAGTAAAATATATTAGCTACAACAACAATCACCATCCCTTGTTATATGTAGCTCCTCAAACCATATCAAAACTTCTTGATTCCCTTCATTTAACGCCTACATATGCGCTATCCGATAATACAGATTTCCAAAAATCAGCACAACAATATCTCTAATTATAGTAGATCAATAATCGTTTCTAAATTCCTCCAAGAGCAGTTCCTTGCACATTATCCATTCGTAAGTTTTTTATTCGATCCACTAATCTTAGACGACGTCTATTAGGTAACATGGAATATTACAACATTCTCTGCATAGATAAAATTTTGATCAACAGTCTCAGCCACTTTTCCGTGTGACCTCCATATATATACTTTACCCCGTTCAAGTAGGCCTCAACTGTATGAGTACTACTGATTTTCTGAGTGTTCATTCCAATTCCTCTTCTTATACAAATACATTCTACACAATTAACTGCTCCTATCAATCTATACATCGATAAAGCATGCGGTTATTTAATCACATTCAGTCCCCAATCCTTGTTCTGCATATAAACTCCAAACAACATACCTACCTTCCTTTATCAATTCTGGTCAATATGTAATGACATCCTTTGCTCATTAGAGCCTAAAATGTTTTATCAAAATTTTAGAAAAAAAATCAGTAACCAAAACAATGTCTCTTAGTATATGTGATCAATAATTAGTTCTATATTCCTCCAAGACCAGTTCCTTGTACATTATCATGTCTTAATTGCAGATCAAACCTCAACTCGCAGCCAACATCTATCCCGCAATTAGTAAATTTCCAACTTTTCTGCCTATTAATAATCATCAATACTTGCATTATCATTAAACCCGTATACTCTCCATACGCTAGATGCTCCAGTCTTTCCTTTTTGTAATTCCCTGTCTAACGCACCTAAATCATTTCAACCACCGGCACATCCCAACGTCCAAACAGCACATTCAATGGTTACCAATGAATACATAGGTCAACGGTATCAGATAATTTTCTCCCATAAACTTCATATCATATATTTTACTCCATTTAAGTAGGCCTCAACTTGTGACTACAATGAAATATCTTACGTCCTCATTCCATTTACTCTTTGAAGTTATAAAAGCGTGCTAACAGCTCCAGTTAGTTTACACCTCAATAAATCGTCCACTTTTTTTTTTCAGATGATGTCTCTAACCTTTTTCCTTCAAATAAAGGCCTATCGACAGATCTATCTGCTTTTTTAACATTGGGTCTTCGTACTTCACTCCGTTTAAGTAGTTTCAACTTAACCAATACTATAGACTTACTTTACGTTCTCATTCCATTTACTCTTCAAATTTATTCAAACGTGCTAACAGCTCTATTTAGTTACACCTCAATGAACCATCCATTATTTTATCAGATGACGTCATTATTCTCATAAAATAAAAACCTATCGAGATATTAAATATACCTGCTACCAGGAATTATTTGTGTCTTACTCTGCTACCTGCATTTTTTTATGTCAATCAATGAATAACACTTGCAATCATCATGATTCTCTCCCAATTGAAGCTATAAACTGATCTTTTGTTTATGTCGTCTTTGGTGTACACTAATCCACAGCTAATCACTTAAAGTACCTCTGTAAATCCATTTCATAACTTAAATCTACATCTGGATTACCCAACAATTAGGTCTAAAGAGAGTACTAAAACAGTATCAAAGTAAAATATATTAGCTACAACAACAATCACCATCCCTTGTTATATGTAGCTCCTCAAACCATATCAAAACTTCTTGATTCCCTTCATTTAAAGCCTACATATTCGGTATCGGATAATACAGATTTCCAAAAATCAGCACAACAATATCTCTAATTATAGTAGATCAATAACCGTTTCTAAATTCCTCCAAGAGCAGTTCCTTACACATTATCCATTCGTAAGTTTTTTATCCTACCCACTAATCTTAGACGACGTCTATTAGGTAACATGGAATATTACAACATTCTCTGCATAGATAAAATTTTGATCAACAGTCTCAGCCACTTTTCCGTGTGACCTCCATATATATACTTTACCCCGTTCAAGTAGGCCTCAACTGTATGAGTACTACTGATTTTCTGAGTGTTCATTCCAATTCCTCTTCTTATACAAATACATTCTACACAATTAACTGCTCCTATCAATCTATACATCGATAAAGCATGCGGTTATTTAATCACATTCAGTCCCCAATCCTTGTTCTGCATATAAACTCCAAACAACATACCTACCTTCCTTTATCAATTCTGGTCAATATGTAGTGACATCCTTTGCTCATTAGAGCCTAAAATGTTTTATCAAAATTTTAGAAAAAAAATCAGTAACAAAACAATGTCTCTTAGTATATGTGATCAATAATTAGTTCTATATTCCTCCAAGACCAGTTCCTTGTACATTATCATGTCTTAATTGCAGATCAAACCTCAACTCGCAGCCAACATCTATCCCGCAATTAGTAAATTTCCAACTTTTCTGCCTATTAATAATCATCAATACTTGCATTATCATTAAACCCGTATACTCTCCATACGCTAGATGCTCCTGTCTTTCCTTTTTGTAATTCCCTGTCTAACGCACCTAAATCATTTCAACCACCGGCACATCCCAACGTCCAAACAACACATTCATTAGTTACCAATGAATACATAGGTCAACGGTATCAGATAATTTTCACCCATAAACTTCATATTATATATTTTACTCCATTTAAGTAGGCCTCAACTTGTGACTACAATGAAATATCTTACGTCCTCATTCCATTTACTCTTTGAAGTTATTCAAGCGAGCTAACAGCTCCAGTTAGTTTACACCTCAATAAACCGTCCACTTTTTTTTTCAGATGATGTCTCTAACCTTTTTCCTTCAAATAAAGGCCTATCGACAGATCTATCTGCTTTTTTAACATTGGGTCTTCGTACTTCACTCCGTTTAAGTAGGCTCAACTTAACCAATACTATAGACTTACTTTACGTTCTCATTCCATTTACTCTTCAAATTTATTCAAACGTGCTAACAGCTCTATTTAGTTACACCTCAATGAACCATCCAATATTTTATCAGATGACGTCATTATTCTCGTAAAATAAAAACCTATCGAGATATTAAATATACCTGCTACCAGGAATTATTTGTGTTTTACTCTGCTACCTGCATTTTTTTATGTCAATCAATGAATAACATTTGCAATCATCATGATTCTCTCCCAATTGAAGCTAAAAACTCCAATCATTCCCTGATTTTTTGTTTATGTCGTCTTTGTTGTACCCTAATCCACATCTAATCACTTAAACTACCTCTGTAAACCCATTTCATAACTTAAATCAACATCTTGATTACCCAACAATTAGGTCTAAAGAGAGCACTAAAACAATATCAAAGTAAAATATATTAGATACAACAACAATCACCATCCCTTGTTATATGTAGCTCCTCAAACCATATCAAAACTTCTTGATTCCCTTCATTTAAAGCCTACATATGCGGTACCGGATAATACAGATTTCCAAAAATCAGCACAACAATGTCTCTAATTATTGTAGATCAATAACCGTTTCTAAATTCCTTAAAAGAGCAGTTCCTTACACATTATCCATTCGTAAGTTTTTTATCCGATCCACTAATCTTAGACGACGTCTATTAGGTAACTTGGAATATTTCAACATTCTCTGCATAGATAAAATTTGGATCAACAGTCTCAGCCACTTTTCCGTGTGACCTCCATATATATACTTTACCCCGTTCAAGTAGGCCTCAACTGTATGAGTACTACAGATTTTCTGAGTTTTCATTCCAATTCCTCTTCTTATACAAATACATTCTACACAATTAACTGCTCCGATTAATCTATACATCGATAAAGCATGCGGTTATTTAATCACATTAAGTCTCCAATCCTTGTGTATATAAATTCCAAACAACAAACCTACCTTCCTTTATAAATTCTCGTTAATACGTAATGACATCCTTTGCGTCATTAGAGCCTAAAATGTTTTATCAAAGTTTAAAAAAAAAATCAGTAACCAAAACAACGTCTCTTAGTATATGTGATCAATAATTAGTTCTATATTCCTCCAAGACCAGTTCCTTGTACATTATCATGTCTTAATTGCAGATCAAACATCAACTCTCAGCCTACATCTCTCCTGCAATTAGTAAATTTCCAAATTTTCTACCAATTAAAAATCATCAATACTTAAGCATTATCACTAAACCAGTATACTCTCCATACGCTAGATGCTCCAGTCATTCCTTTTTGTAATTCCATGTCCAACGTCCAAACAGCACATTCATTAGTTACCAATGAATACATAGGTCAACGGTATCAGATAATTTTCTCCCATAAACTTCATATCATATATTTTACTCCATTTATGTTGGCCTCAACTTGTGACTACAATGAAATATCTTACGTCCTCATTCCATTTACTCTTTGAAGTTGTTCAAGCCTGCTAAAAGCTCCAGTTAGTTTACACCTCAATAAACCGTCCACTTTTTTTTAGATGATGTCTGTAACCTTTTTCCTTCAAATAAACGCCTATCAACATATCTATCTTCTTTTTTAACCTTGTGTCTTCGTACTTCACTCCGGTTAAGTAGGCTCAACTTAACGAATACTATTGACTTATTTTACGTTCTCATTCGATTTACTCTTCAAATTTATTCAAGCGTGCTAACAGCTCTATGTAGTTACACCTCAATGAACCATCCATTATTTTATCAGATGACGTCATTATTCTCGTAAATAAAAACCTATCAAGATATTAATGATACCTGCTACCACCAGGAATTATTTGTGTCTTACTTTGTTATGAGTTTTTTTTATGTCAATCAATGAATAACATTTGCAATCATCATGATTCTCTCCTAATTGAAGCTATAAACTCCAATCATTCCCTGAGTTTTGTTTATGTCGTCTTTGGTGTACACTATCTAATTATAGTAGATCAATAACCGTTTCTAAATTCCTCCAAGAGCAGTTCCTTACACATTATCCATTCGTAAGTTTTTTATCCGACCCACTAATCTTAGACGACGTCTATTAGGTAACATGGAATATTACAACATTCTCTGCATAGATAAAATTTTGATCAACAGTCTCAGCCACTTTTCCGTGTGACCTCCATATATATACTTTACCCCGTTCAAGTAGGCCTCAACTGTATGAGTACTACTGATTTTCTGAGTGTTCATTCCAATTCCTCTTCTTATACAAATACATTCTATACAATTAACTGCTCTTATCAACCTATACATCGACAAAGCATGCGGTATCACATTAAGTCCCCAATCCTTGTTCTGCATATAAACTCCAAACAACATACCTACCTTCCTTTATAAATTCTGGTCAATATGTAATGACATCCTTTGCTCATTAGAGCCTAAAATATTTTATCAAAATTTAAAAAAAAAAAATCGGTAACCAAAATAATGTCTCTTAGTATATGTGATCAATAATTAGTTCTATATTCCTCCAAGACCAGTTCCTTGTACATTATCATGTCTTAATTGCAGATCAAACCTCAACTCGCAGCCAACATCTATCCCGCAATTAGTAAATTTCCAAATTTTCTGCCTATTAATAATCATCAATACTTGCATTATCATTAAACCAGTATACTCTCCATACGCTAGATGTTCCAGTCATTCGTTTTTGTAATTCCCTGTCTAACGCACCTAAAACATTTCAACCACCGGCACATCTCAACGTCCAAACAGCACATTCATTAGTTACCAATGAATACATAGGTCAACTTGTGACTACAATGAAATAGTTTACGTCCTCATTTCATTTACTCTTTGAAGTTATTCAAGCCTGCTAACAGCTCCAGTTAGTTTACACCTGAATAAACCGTCCACTTTTTTTTAGATGATGTCTGTAACCTTTTTCCTTCGAATAAAGGCCTATCAACGGATCTATCTTCTTTTTTAACCTTGTGTCTTCGTACTTCACTCCCGTTAAGTAGGCTCAACTTAACGAATACTATTGACTTATTTTACGTTCTCATTCCATTTACTCTTCAAATTTATTCAAGCGTGATAACAGCTCTATGTACTTACACCTCAATGAACCATCCATTATTTTCTCAGATGACGTCATTATTATCGAAAATAAAAACCTATCGAGATATTAAATATACCTGCTACCAGGAATTATTTTGCATTTTTTTATGTCAATCAATGAATAACACTTGCACTCATCATGATTCTCTCCCAATTGAAGCTATAAACTCCAATCATTCCCTGATTTTTGTTTATGTCGTCTTTGCTGTACACTAACCCACATCTAATCACTTAAACTACCTCTGTAAATCCAATTCATAACTTAAATCTACATCTTGATTACCCAACAATTAGGTCTAAAGAGAGCACTAAAACAATATGAAGGTAAAATATATTAGCTACAACAACAATCACCATCCCTTGTTATATGTAGCTCCTCAAACCATATCAAAACTTCTTGATTCCCTTCATTTAAAGCCTACATATGCGGTATCCGATAATACAGATTTCCAAAAATCAGCACAACAATATCTCTTATTATAGTAGATCAATTTAAATTCCTCCAAGAGGAGTTCCTTACACATTATCCATTCGTAAGTTTTTTATCCGACCCACTAATCTTAGACGACGTCTATTAGGTAACTTGGAATATTTGAACATTCTCTGCATAGATAAAATTTTGATCAACAGTCTCAACCAGTTTTCCCTGTGACCTCCATATATATACTTTACCCCGTTCAAGTAGGCCTAAACTGTATGAGTACTACTGATTTTCTGAGTTTTCATTCCCATTGCTGTTCTTATACAAGTACATTCTACACAATTACGTGCTCCTATCAATCTATACATCGATAAAGCATGCAGTTATTTAATCACATTAAGTCCCCAATCCTTGTTCTGCATATAAACTCCAAACAACATGCCTACCTTCCTTTATATATTCTGGTCAATATGTAATAACATCCTTTGCTTCATTAGAGCCTATAATATTTACCCAAAATTTAAAAAAAAAAAAAAATCAGTAACCAAAACAATGTCTCTTAGTATAAGTGATCAATAATTAGTTATTCCTCCATAACCAGTTCCTTGTACATTACCATTTCTTAATTGCATATCAAACCTCAACTCTCAGCCTACATCTATCCTGCAATTAGTAAATTCACAAATTTTCTGCCTATTAAAAATCATCAATACTTTAGCATTATCATTAAACCAGTATACTCTCCATACGCTAGATGCTCCAGTCATTCCTTTTTGTAATTCCCTGTCTAACGCACCTAAAACATTTCAATCACCGGCACATCCCAACGTCCAAACAACACATTCATTAGTTACCAATGAATACATAGGTCAACTTGTGACTACAATGAAATAGTTTACGTCCTCATTTCATTTACTCTTTGAAGTTATTCAAGCGTGCTAACAGCTCCAGTTAGTTTACACCTCAATAAACCGTCCACTTTTTTTTATAGATGATGTCTGTAACCTTTTTCCTTCGAATAAAGGCCTATCAACAGATCTATCTTCTTTTTTAACCTTGTGTCTTCGTACTTCACTCCGGTTAAGTAGGCTCAACTTAACGAATACTATTGACTTATTTTATGTTCTCATTCCATTTACTCTTCAAATTTATTAAAGCGTGATAACAGCTCTATGTAGTTACACCTCAATGAACCATCCATTATTTTATCAGATGACGTCATTATTATCGAAAATAAAAACCTATCGAGATATTAAATATACCTGCTACGAATTATTTGTGTCTTACTCTGCTACCTGCAATTTTTTTATGTCAATCAATGAATAACACTTGCAATCATCATGATTCTCTCCCAATTGAAGCTATAAACTCGAATCATTCCCTGATTTTTGTTTATGTCGTCTTTGGTGTACAACAATTATCATACCTTGACCCTTGTTATATGAAACTCCTCAACCCAAATCAAAACTTCTTGATTTGCTTCATTTAAAGCCTACATATGTTGTATCAAATACCACAGTTTCCAATAAATCAGTGACCATAACAATATCCCATATTTATTATCGATCAATAATCAATTCTAATTTCACCAAGACCAGTTCCTTAAACATTAACCATTCATAAGTATCTGACCAAACCTCCAAATCTTAGACTACATCTATTAGGTAACTTAGAACATTTCCACATTATCTTCTTATAAAAATCATCAAAAATTTAGCATCGTCATTAAACCAGTAAACTCTATGTATCATCCTAAAGAAACCCCACTCTAAATTCTTGGTTTTTTTTTAAATTATTTTGCTTGGGGTGCATTTTGTTTTCCCATACTTGTATTATAACCTGTATTCATTAATTTTCAAGGAACACTTGCTATATGTGATCGATAATTAGTTCTATATTCCTCCAAGACCAGTTCCTTGTGCATTATCTTTTCTTAATTGCAGATCAAACCTCCAACTCTCAGCCTACATCTACCCTGTAATTAGTAAATTTCTAAATTTTCTGCCTATTAATAATCATCAATACTTTAGCATTATCATTAAACAAGTGTACTATCCATACGCTAGATGCTCCATTCACTCCTTAATGTAATTCCCTGTCTAATGCACCTAAATCATTTCAACCACCGGCACATCCCAACGTCCAAACAGCACATTCATTAGTAAGTATGAATACATAGGTCAACGGTCTCAGCTACTTTCCTCCCATAAACTTCATATATAAACTATACTCCATTTAAGTAGGCCTCAACTTGCAACTACAATGAAATATTTTACGTCCTCATTCCATTTACTCTTTGAAGTTATTCAAGCCTGCCAACATCTCCATTTACACCTCAATAAACCGTCTACTTTTTTTCAGACGATGTCTCTGACCTTTTTCCTTAAAATAAAGGCATATTAACAGACCTATCTTCCTTTTTAACTTTGGGTCATTACGTAATGATGCCCCTTGTCAAGTTGCTCTTACTTCCATCAATATTAATGATGTGCAACAAGACATTTGTCCAAGCATTTATTTGTGTCTTACTACGTCGTCTCTAGCGCACCCATATCTATTAAACAACCTCTCACGTTCTAGCATTCAATCTGCACATTCAGAACATTCACTAATCTGCACCTTAATCACTTCAAATACCTCTGTAAATCCATTCCATAACTTAATTATTCTCGCAGACAGTTATGTCTAAAGAGAGCACTAAACTAACAATAAGGGGTCCAAGTAAAATATTTTGGCTACAACAATCATCATCCCGTGTTATATGGAGCTCCTCAATCCAGATCAAAACTTCTTGATTCACTTCATTAAAAACCTACATATGTCATATCGGTCATCGGATAATACAGATTTCCAACAAATCGGTAACCACAACATCTCTTATTATAGACGATCGCCAATGAGTTCTAAGTTCCTCCAAGACCAGTTCCTTATACGTTATCCGTTTGTAAGTTTTCGATCAAACCTCCTAATCCAGACTGCATGTATTGGGTAATTTAGAACATTTCCAGATTTTCTAATTATAAATAAATCATCAAAACTTTAGCATCATCATTAAAAACCAGTAAACTCTAGATACTCACATACTAAAAGCAACTCATCATGGATTCATGTCCTATGCATCATCCAAAAGACTTAGAAACCCACTTAATATTCATGGTTTTCTTTTTTAATTCTATTGCTTCATGTGCATTTTGTTTTTCTATATGTGTATGCACCTGTAAAGAAGACAAACTGAAGTTATAGGCACCAGCCACTCCCTATTTTAAGTTTATGTCAATATGCTTATATTACTTAAATCACCCTCACTTCCTGACTTCCAATCTGTACATTCATTAACTTTCAACGAATACTTAAAGTTCTTGAAGATATATCGAAAAAATATATTTTGATCAACAGTATCAGCCAATATTCTCCCGTGACCTCAATATATACATACTTTGTTCTAGGCCTCAACTTAATGCGTACTATTGATTTTTTTTGTTACAATTTCAATTACTCTTCTTATACAAAAAATATATACTACACATTTAAATGCTCCTATTAATTTATACATCAATAAACCATGCAGTTTTTTTATCATATGAAATCGCCAAACCTTGTTCTGCAAAAACACACACCATATTCTAGGTTTTCTTCTCGCTCTATTACTTGGTGTGCATTGTATTTTTTTCATACCTCTTTTCACCTCTAAGGATCACAAACACATGCTACAGGCTCTACTGACTCCCTACTTAAGTTTAATCCTTGTCTAAGGCACCTAAATCACCTAGACTACCACTCACATCCCAACAAACTGCACATTCATTAATTCTTAGTTTCTTGAAGAAACAAATCAACAATGGTCTCAGCCAGCAACTTTTCTCCATTTAAGTGAGCCCCAAATCTTTACGTACACAAATCAACATCTAATCACTTAAACTACCTCCGTAAATCCATTTCGTAACTTAAATCTACATTTTGATTACCAAACAATTACGTCTAAAGAGAGCATTAAAACAATATCAAAGTAAAATATATTAGCTACAACAACAATCATCGTCCCTTGTCATATGTAGCTCCTCAAACCATATCAAAACTTCTTGATTCCCTTCATTTAAAGCCTACATATGCGGTATCAATCAATAACCAGTTCTAAATTCTTCCATGAACAGTTCCTTGTACATTATCCATTCCTAAGTTTATTATCAGACCCCCTAATCGTAGACCAAGTCTATTAGGTAACTTGGAATAATCAACGATCTCTGCATAGATAAAATTCATCGTTAACTCAGCAAACTCATAATTTTAAGTTCTTGAAGAAATATTAACAAATTTGATCGACAACGTTAGCTACTTCTCTCCAATGATCTCCGTATATAAACGTATACTCCGTTCAAGTAGGCCTCAACTTAAAATAGTAATATTTATTTTTTGTGTTCTCATCCCAATTGCTCTTCTTATACATATATATACACTACACATTTAACTCCTCCTGTTTATCTTATCTCATAACGTCTCCGATCCTAATTCTGCAAATAAATTCCAATCAACATGCCTCTGTTCTCACTTCTGTCAATCAATAGTGACATCCTTTGTCATTGATTGCTCTTACGTTCATCTATATAAATGACATCCCACAAGTCAATTTGTTCTGAGATTAATCCTAGTCATATTCTGCCACTTGTTCTGTTTGTTCATATTTATCACAATAGTTTTTTTTGTTTAAGATTTAGTTTACAGATCCATTAAATAACTTAATCTTGTTGTAATTAAAATCAGCATTCTCTACCAACAATTACTACTAACGAGGGCACTAAGACACCAATAAGGGATCCAAGAAACATATTATGTTTAGCTGCTTACAACAACAATCATCATCCCTTGCTATATCATATATGTAATCCTTAATCCACAGAAAAACTTCTTGATTCACTTCATTATAGCCTAAGGTGTCGTATTGAAAGAACAGATTTCCAAAATTGGGTAAATATAACAATGCCTATAATCGTACTCGATCAATAATCAGTTCTATATTCCCCAAATCCAGATCCTTATACACTGCCTTTGACTCTTTTCTGAAGCTTTGTACATAAAACCTCCTAATCTCAGCCTTCATCTATTCCATGATTGGTATATTTCCACATATCATGCTTACATCAAAACTTTATATTTAAATCTCTATTAAGCATTCATTTACTTATCCAATATGTCTCGGATCCTATTTCAACAAATAAAAACCAATCAACAAATTTCACTTCTTTTTATACCCAGTCTTCTGTGATGAGGTCTCTTGTCATCCATTCTCTAGTATTCACCAATATTAAAGATTTAAAGATATTCCACAAGTCATTTTGTTCTCAGGATATATTAAGTTCTTATTCTGCTACTACATTTTGTAACTTTTTTTAATCATGTTTCTCATGCTCACCCTCTCATAATATATTGCTCTAGGTATAAGGGCTCCATATAAGATATTCTGTATACAAACTCATGATCCCTCCTTTGTTATATGTAACTCCACAATCCTCAACAAAAGTTTTGATTCGATACATTTGTAGCCAAATTATATTGTTCTGAATTCCTCCAAGACGAGTTCATACATTATCCTTTCTTAAGATTCCGAACCAAACCTCTAGTCTTAGCCTACATCTAGTTTGTAACTCAGTAACTCTACTTATGAAAAATCATCAAAACATTAGCTTCATCATGAAACCCGAAAACTCAATTTACCTGCATGCATCTATACGCTTCCAAAGATCACAACATAAGCTTCACGTCAAATCACTCCCTAATTTAAGTTTATCTCGTGTCTAGTGAACGTAAATCACTTAAACTACCTCTCACATTCAATTGTAAAATCTGCACATACACTAATATGCACCTAAATCACTTATTTAACTACCTCTATAAATTGTTTTAAAAACTTAATGTTGATGATTTTTAAATGATTAAGAGGTCATAGCTTTAAATGACTTCTTAATGATTCTATTAAGAAGTAAACAAACAATCCATTAATCTTGGTGCAATTACTACCATGATTCTTTCCTAAACTTTAAGTCTAAATAGAGAACTAAAACAACGATAACAAATACAAGTAAAATATTGTAGCTATAACAAATATCATCCATTGACCCTTGTTATATGTAACTCCTCAACCCAAATCAGAACTTTTTGATTTGCTTCATTTAAAGCCTACATATGTTGCATCAAATAACACAGTTTCCAAAAAATCAGTGACCGTAACAATATCTCTTATTTATCAATTCTAATTTCAACAAGACCAGTTCCTTAAACATTAACCACTCATAAGTATCTGATCAAACCTCCTAATCTTAGACTACATCTATTAGGTAACTTAGAACATTTCCACATTTTCTTCTATAAAAAAATCATCAAAATTTTAGCATCGTCATTATCCACCAAAATCACAATTTTACATTTCAGGAAAAATTTTGAGTTAGAAGTAGTTACTAAGAAGATATGATACTGAATCAAATTCACAATGTTTCCTTTATTTCATAGTTGACAAATGATGTTATTTATGTTTCATGGGAATGAGGAACTACCAAAAAGTCAAAAATTCTGATCGAGTTAAAGAGATGGTATAATAGTGTGAATTGTGAAATACCTAGGTTTGACCAAGTATAGGAGCATTCCCTGTCACGAGCAACGGCAGCCTTGAGGTATGTTTGGGATGTTTTGAAGTCTTGGGTGCATAAGACTATGAAGCCCGAGTTGATGCCATGGTACTGGATCGTCGGGGTCCTCTGAAATTGCCTGATTAAGTATAAATGATTTGGTTCTTATTGTTGTGGGTAACCAAGCAAAAGACGAGCAATCTCATGATGTTACAATTTGGGTAAAGCAGACGATGGGGAACTTACCTGTTTTAAGCTGTAAAGTGCCCGTTCTTCAACCTCCATTAGTTCATTTTGTTCAAATATATCCCGCTGCAATTTCATGCTGGGCCTTGTGAACCATGGCAAGCCCTGCCCAGGCTATGGGGAGTTCAACTGCAAGGGAGTCCCCTTCCTTTAGTATCGAAGCCATTTCATTTCCAGCCCATGAAAGCTGTTCACTAGGATTTTGTGACCTTTCAGCTTCCCGAATGCGGTGAACAGCAACAGCATATCGAGTTGCCAAACAATTGGATTCCAATTTTGCAGCCTGCAGGGCAGAAGGATACATGCAGACAGAAAGAAGCCAGAATTAGAATCAACTATGACATGATGCTATAAAGATAAAATTATTAAAACAAAAAAAAATGAGCCAAACTTAGTAATGACGAACATTATTGAGGTTAACGTTCTAAAAAGTATTGTTGCTTCAGAGATGAAGAAATATCAAGTACTGCAGCAACTGAAATATGGTGGGATGAAAACGAAGTTTTGAGCCACAAAGAAGATATCAGACTGTTCACAAGTGGGTAAAAAGTGAAAACTTTATGCACAAGGACCTAACCCATTTGGCTCATGGAATGGAATGTGAAGCAACTAGAATACAAGTATAGTGTTTGGAGGTTTGGATTACAAAAACATTGAATTAAAATTTGTTTGGATTCCATCAAAATTAGTAATTGAAGGAATTCCTCATTCCAAGCTATTTGTAATAGAATTTAGATTCCTAACATTATATAACCAATACCCTTAGCCGACATTAAAACATCATTCCATACCTCAACAAATAGACATACTACATACTATAACTCAAATTCTTATTCTTTCAAATTTCATTTCATGAGCCAAACGGGGGCTTGAGAGTCCTAAGAGTTTTAGGGTTTTAGTCATGGGAATCTTTTACTTCAAGGGACAAAAGTTTGATTGTTTTTTCCGCAATTAACTCGAAAGTTGAATAACAGCATGATCTCCTCTAGAAGAATTTCGTAGCAAAGGTATAATCACCTTCTCCAAGCACTTTCCAGAGTTCCTATGATAACCGTCCATGTAATACGCATTAGCAAGATTAGTCCACACATGAGAAGCTTTTGGATCTGATTTTGCAGCAGCTAACAAACATTCCTTTGCAGCATTAACTGCAGTAACTCTATCCTCACAAGCACCGTTGTCAGCATTTGCCCCAGCACCTGAAAATCAGAGCCCTAGAGATCATTAACATGTTGCTTCTACTTAACATCTTAACATGAAATTTAATGATACTAACAATAACTTTCAAGAAATTCCTTGATTGGTTTAACGTTTGTCTAATATCTGCAGCAAGTACTACACTGAAAGAAAGAAGATAATAGATCTAAACTCATCAACATACCTGCGACTACAGAACCATATTTACACAAAAGGAGGGCAGCGTAGTTGATAAAAACGGAGGGATGGTTTTGGTCTTTTAAGATCAGGTCTTGGAAACATTTTGCCGAAAGCTCCAAGTTTCCACTGCATGACAGATAACCATGTCACTTACCTCATCATTCACTCCGTATGTATTACAATTGTATAAATGATAACAGTTTTACCTTGACCGGTAATTACGCTAAAAGCTGAGGTCCTTACTTTTGAAGATGGGCCATTCCAAGGTTTCCAATGCAATCCAAGTTCTCAGGGGCAACCGCCAGCAAAGATGAAAGCACAGATATAGCATTCTAAATGAACAATATGGTTATCTTTGATTGTGAAACAAAGTGTACTTGTTAGGCGGCCAATAAAGAAAATTAGAAAAGGAGAGAGCCTGTACCTGCAGATGGCCCACTTTAAGTAGCAATACACCTAAAGTGTTCCAAACAGATGCCTGTCTGACATCAGATCTCATCGAATCATTTAACTTGCAAATAACTTCTTCAAGCTCCTTACCCTCCAGTTCTTTGCCTGATCCATAGTCTTCTGAACTTCCCAGCAAAATACACTGCAAGTTAATATGAATAGATGATAAATCTATTAGAGTATTCACTACCATTAGAAAAGTAGAAGATGGGTAATTGGCATAAGTGAAGGAGGCCATATATATATATATATATATATAGACACACACACACACACACACCATGAACCTCAAATCTTAATGATGAATTCTTTACGTGCTCATTCCATTCACTATTCAAACTTATTCAAGCCTACTAACTGCTCCAATTAGTCTACACCTCAATAAACCCATCCAGTTATTACACAAATATCTCTGATCCGTTTTCCAGCAAACAAAACCTATCCCTTTTTTTTTCGTAATTGTTGTTACTCTCATGTATATCAATGATATCCCACAGTCATTTGTTCACAGGATTTATTTGTGTCTTATTCGGCTACATGCTTTTTTTTATTTAAATGTCAATCAATGAATAGCTAGCAATTATCATGATTATCTTCCAACAATTAATTAAGGCTGATGAGATCTAACTCCTCAATCTACATCAAAACTTAAATGATCCTTTTTTGTTTTGGGGATTGATTTAATTCCTTTTCGACAGTTCGTAGCTAATTTTGAATTTCAAGTACGGTCTATTTGACTTATGCTAAAATATCATTAGGAACCAATAACATTCATCATATATAGAATAGATAATGTATATGCATCTATCTAAAATAAACGTTGTTATAAAGATTTACAATTTATGTAAATATTAAAAAATGAAACAACAATATATATCATCAAGAAAAGGCCAGACAAATACATGGTACATGTTCTTGGATCTTGTGTTACAAAAAACTGAAAAACAACAAGAGAGCACGTACCAGAAGCCGATCAGAACGTTGATTCATGTTGACTGTTGTGTGTAGATTGAAATTCAATATTTCAGAACCCTTCACCGAGCTACACAATTCTTTAGCGAAGCGCTCTCGATCTCAGATGTTTTCATTTCTGCCCCCCAAAACCCTAATCGAAACGATCTCCTTTTGCATTCAAAATTTCTGAAGTCTTTATGGATTTCAGAAACAACGAAACACGAGTATGAATAAGATGAATGAATGCTAACGAGATCTTTTTTTGAATTCAAGAAAAGAACAGCGAATCGTTGATTCCTTCAGAGAAAAAAAAAAAAAAAAACAAGAACATCGAAAGTATGTATGAGTTGAAGAAATTGAAGGCTGGGAGATATATTTAGTTCTTGAAAGTATGCATGAGTTGAAGAAACTGAAGGCTGGGAGATATATTTATATGTAATATCAGAGCGCAGAGAGGAGAAGGAAAACGTTCATCACCGAATAAAACCCATATCAATATTAATTAACATTTTGACTTTGACCGTTGTTTTTTTAATCCTTTGACCAATGCCTTATATCTGACACTAATAATATTAATATTACTATATTCTTAATATAAAATTTAAAGTTTTCTAAAAATTAAATCAAGTTCAAGTTCAATTTTAAATGACAACCGTTTAACTTTTCAATAAACATTTAAAATTATAATTTTTTATCCATGAAAATGATAACAATAGATTTTTTATATATGAAAAGAATCTATAAAATTATATAAAAGATATAATAATATGTTTTTCCATTAAAAACATGTATATTCATTTAATAATTTGACAAACATGAAATTACACGTCAATAAATACATAATTCCATATAGGATTATAGTATCTGAGATCTTTTAAAAAAAAAAATAAGATAGACACTTTTAAAACTGCTCAGTTTGATAATGAAATTGAAATATGTGAATCGCATAACTATATAATTAACAAGCATGTGTCAGGATTCTCTATTAAACTTTTTTTAAAAGAATAAATTTTGCAAGGATTGACAATGAAAAAACAAAGTATTAGTTTTACTACATCTCTTTCAAGTCTGAATTCTAAAACAAGGTTTTTTCTTTTTGGTTTCCTTCTTTTTATTTTTTTTACATCTTTTTAACTATTACTTCCTTAATTTTCTCTAAGAATTGACACTAAAAAACACAATGGGAATGATGAAGTTCTATAAAAAGATAAAATTGTAGACGGAATTTTATTTTAGGTAGTGAACTAATTAAATTCTTCCTGTAAAAAGGTAATATTTTTTAAATATTTTAAAAATAGTGAATTTAGTCATTAAAAAATGTCATTAGAAGTATGAAAATTATCATTAAAAATAGGTAATTGACATTTTAGCATTATCTTAAAGCACATATGAAACACCCATACAACCATGATAAATATTTAAGTGTCAAAATGTGTTTAGGATGCACATATTCAATTAAGTTCCTTAATCAAAAATTTTCTTAGAAAACCATCATGCTTAAACTATTTTTCAATTAAGTCCATCAATCAATTTTTTTTTCCTTTAAAAACCTATTCAAAATTTGAGTAGACACAAAAATCCAATGTTTTCAATGGATAAACAAACAAAAATAAAAAACAAAAGTCTGGGAATTTATGCAACGAAACGATAGGTCAAATTCGATGGTCACTTTGATCACTCGTCATTGTTGATGGTGAACTTCCTGAGAAGCAAAGAGATGTGGAACCTAATGATCGAAGGAATTTCTGGAGAAGGAAAAGGTCAAATGCGAATGAAGCCCAGAGGAAGGTCATGGAGGATTCCAAACCTAAAGACTTGAAAGTGAAGAATTACGTGATCCAAGCAATCGACAGATGGATCCTGGAGACAATCTTGGATAAGAGCACTTCGAAAGGTATATGGGACTCAATGAAGCAGAATTACGAGGACTCTACCAAGGTAATGAGAGCCCAATTGCAAGCCCTAAGGAGAGACTGCAAACTACTCTCAACGAAAGAAGGTGAGAAAGTTTGCACGTACTTGGCGAGAACCCAAACCATTGTGATGCAGCGTAGCAAATGATAAACAGATTAATTTGATTCTAATAATTCCCAGGTTAAACTCTACTAAAAGTTTGTTGATTCCTCAAATTACCAAACGATTAGGCTTAAAAAACTGATAGAACTCATAATTTGGAAAATGAAAAGTTTTTCTTAAATGATGATCTGATGACTTACAATTCTTCAACATATTTTAAATAGATATGAGAAATTAAAAACGGGCCGACCCTGGAAACCAAAAGAAAAACCCAAAAAACCATAAAAATCCATTAAAAAGCCCGTAACTTTCAATCCGGGTCGAATTTGGGGCCAACAGTTGGGCGGCGGTTTGTCATTGCGTGGAGCTCAAGCCAACGAACGTTGGACACCAGACGAGCCCCAAACAGAGACCCGAGTCAAAAGTTATGGCCCTTTCTGTTTACCCCATTTTGTTCATGGCTCGACCATCCACACTCGGGCGTGCATCACATTGTCAACAAGATGAAAGCAAATGGTGATCCTTAACCTCGAGCAGTTTAGTTGCTAATGTTATGCGGTCGCTAACCTTTGAAATTCAACTATGTGGTATGCTCCATTGAAGAATCATATAATCTTGAAACCATGACCATTGATGAAGTACATGATAGTTTGTTGATTCAAGAGCAGCACATGTTACGGCAGCAAGAGAAGACAAGTATTGAAGGTGTCTACTTTTCGCCTCACAAAGGTCGAGGAAGGGGAAGAGGAGGCCACAGAGGAAGGGGTCGAAGACCTTCAATGGATAAACGTACCATTTAATGCTACACATGTCGTAAACTTGGTCACTTTCAAAACGAGTGTCCAACACAAGATGCTAACTATGCAGAGCATGACGAAACATGGATAGGAAATGGTCCCGATGGCTCAAATAGAGGAGTGCAAACCAACTGAGATGTACTTATGGTTTCTTGATTCAGGCTATTTTAATGTTTTAATTAACCACATGACTGGGGGTAGACAAGTGGTTTTGCAACATAGATGAAGATTATCGTAGCAATGTTAGACTTGGGAATGATGTAGGCCATTATGGGAAAGAGAAATGTAAGATTTGAAGGTGAAGGAGCTATACACATCTTGCTCTAATGTGTATTTTGTATCACATCTTAGAAACAATTTAATCAATACATGGGAAGATTCAAGAGAAAGGAGCAACAATACTCATGAAAGAGGGGTTTTGCAATATTTATCATCTGAAAAAGGGTTTGATCTTTAAAGCTTCGATGACTGCAAATCAGATGTATTTGATCAAAGTAGAGGTTGCAAAGTGGAGAAGGAAAGCAAGCCCATCTGTCATAAAGCAGAAGTCAAAAGTACCACTAATCTCTCGCATCAGAGATTTGGGCATCTCGACAACAAAAGTCTGAAAGTGTTGCACGGTAAAGACTTGGTGATAGAGCTGCCACCAATTAAAGAAGAAATCAAGTCATGCTCAAATGTCTAGTACGCAAACAAATTTGAGTCTTTCTCAAAGAAGAGTTTGTGGAGAGCCAATCAAAAGCTGCAACTAATCCACTATGACGTATGTGGACCTTTTTCACCATAGTTGAGCAGTCAAAAGAGTTTATAGGTGATTTCTCTCATAAATGTTGGACCTATATTTTATCTGAGAAGTCACAAGCATTTGAAACCTTCAAAAGGTTCAACGCATTGGTTGAAAAAGAAGCAATTATGGCAATCAAGTGTTTTTGTGACAACAACTTACAACAAAGTATACACCACACCAGAATGGTGTGGCAGAAACAAAGAACAGAACCATGTTGGACATGGTATGAAGTATGATGAATGCTAGGGGAGTTCCAAAAGTTTGTCGGCCATAAGCAAGCTACAACCCGGTGTGTTCATGTTCTGAATCGAGGTCCCACTGCTGCAGTCGAAGATAACACACCAGAAGAGATTTGGAGCAACAAAAAACCCTGTTAATTTATTACAAAGTGTTTAGGTGTATAGCTCATATTCATATTCCTAAGGAGAAAAGAAGAAAGTTGGACGACAAGAGCATTAAATGTGCCATGTTTGGTGTTGGTGAAGAGTCAAAGGCATACATGCTCTATAATCCACTCGAAAATAAGATTATCATAAGTAAAGATGTGGTGTTTGAAGAAGTGACCTGGAAATGGAATATTGTTAAAAAAGGGAACCAAAACGTTCATAATTGGAAAGGAAGATTTACTCAAGAAGAAAACGAAGAGAATAGTTTGCATGGATGAAGAGGCATGCAGGTGAAAGTGAGGATCGCTAACCACTGAAACTCAAGAAGAGAGAGCGGAGCAGCACCAACTATTGTAACTAGAGAAAAAAAAGGGCGACAAAGACGCCTACATGGATGAATGATTATGTTAGTGGTGAAGGGTTGGCAAGCGACAAGTGAAGTGCATGTAGCAATGTTCTCTTCGTTGTTTGGTCCATCAAGTTACCATGATGCTGCTGCTGGAGACTTGCTATGAGACAGGAAATTCAAAGAGTTGAGAGAAACATGCGAGAAATACTTTCTGGGTGTGGAAATGATCCAAGATGATTCTTGGCAGAAAAGTATGCACGAGAAATGTTCTAAATGTTCAATACGGAAGACTACAATTATGTGAGAAATCCTATTGTTCCAGCTTAGCTGGTGAAAGATGATAAAAGTGGTTACATTGTATGTACAAGCAAATGGTAGGGTGCATGATGTATCTGGCATCCACAAGGCCTGATCTCATGTTTATCATTAGTCTATGAGTAGGTATATGGCTACTGAACAGCACATAGCATCAATAAAAAAGGGCTCTAACATACATCAAGGGAACTTTGAAGCTGAGAATATTCTACCAAAGAGGTGGTTGCAACTAATTGGTCACCTATTTTGACAGCCACTATGGAGGAGATCAGGATAATTGAAGAAGTAAGACAATCGAAGAAGTACGTAAGGATGTGTTTTTCTTAAGTGGTGCAACCATAGCATGGTCGTCCAAAAGACAACAAATTGTTAACTCTCCATCACTAAAGCAAAGTTTGTATCAGCAACATCATGTGCATGCCAAATAATATGGCTCAAAAGTATGTTTCAAGCATATTAGTGCGCTACAAGAAACAAGAACGGTCAGTAATTGTGACAATACGTCAACAATTAAATTATCAAAAAATGTGACACCTAGACGTGAGTCACTATTTTCTCCAAGACTTGGTAATGAAGGTGTTCTTGAATTAAAATATTGCAACACACTTGTACATATAATGACAAAGCCCCTGAAGCTTGATAGTATGAGAAACTACAAAGTCTTCTTGGCATGTGTGAGGTTCCAGAGGTAAACTGAAACATTTCGCTTTAGTTTAGGAGAAGGATTTTTGAGAGACTATGTCTAGAAGACGGGAAGTTGTTTTTTTCATTTTTTCAGTTGTTCCTTTAGAATAGGAGTCAGTTAGCTATCAACGTTCGTTTTTCCTGTATTTAAGAAGCCTTTCGGCTCATTGGAAGAATATGCAATCTGTGAGCTCTTTTTCACTGTAAGTCCAAATATTGTAGTCAATCTCTTTGGTCTTTGTCATTCACCCATTAAACTGAGAGTCAAGCCACATTTTGTATGTAAGACTGGATAAAAGTATTGCATTTTTGAAAGCCCAAAATCCATACCTAATACGAAAACTAAACTTTACATCTCACAAAATATTCACAAAGATCCATCCAATGCTAAATTAATACAACATATGCAACAAGAAAGCTAAACAGTCTCTACAGAGTTATGGAAGACTCTCATGCCTGAACATTAGCTTTGTTACCGGCAAGGATAAGAGAAATCTCAAGCCCACGGCTGAAAGCTTGATTAAACAGCAGACGGGACTGGAACGTTGAAACAAACGGGAACCATGACAACATTGCTATGGGTGCAAAAATTATCATACCCATTCCAGCATCATACATTCTTGAGAATTCTCTCACTGAATCCCATAGTCCTAAACTCCTCACTATTCCCTTCCAAGTGACTGCTAACTGTTCATTGTAACCAAAACGGATCAGCAAACCACGCATGATTTATTAAATCATCAACAAAACATAGGAAGATATTTAATTATATGGATTATATCAACTTTCAGCATACAGAACTGGTCGAGCTTTATGAAAGTGAAGATACCGACAATGCAATAAACTTACGCATATTATGGCCCAACCGGTGGCAACAAAAGCAAGGAAGCTGGCAAACAAATCCGGAACTGACAGGTCTGTAAAGATGACAACAAGACAAAGGGCAGCAATGAGGCTTAACGCCGTAACTCCTTGTATGAATCTCAGAATTAGTTGGAAGTTGGAACTCTTTGATTTAAATGTGAAGATCTGTAAACCAACATAGCCCAAAGGTGTAGAAACATCAGTCAACAATGCATGTAATTGTCAGAAAAACAAAGAGACAAATTAGTGAGAAAAATGCAAAAAAAAAAAAAAAAAAAAAAAAAAAAAAGCAGACAAAAACCTTGAATATCATGACAATTCCAACTAACACCACCCACGAGAAGCCATAAAGCTGGTCAGCAAAGATGATTCGTAAGGATCAAGAAAGTCAGTTTGGTCATGTACAAAAGGGAATAACCATATTAGATACCAAATAAAGCAAATTCTAAAATCGTACCGAAAATGATGTATTTTTCGCTGTGAGATGGAGTTTGTAAACTATCCCATATTGAAATATGAAAAACCTCAAGCTTAAGATAGTTTCAAGGATCCGGCCTCTTAATGTTTGGATATGTGCCTGTCAAAAAAAAGAACGTAAATAAAAATCAAACAAGAACTTGGAAGCATGCTCGCTCCTAATCTTCAACTATTCATGATCCAAAGAAAGTAAGAAACTAAAATATAGAGATTCATTTTGTTTTTCTGAGAACAAAGGGCTAAGTGGCTAGCAACAACTCGGTGAACCCAAACAAAAGGAAGAACATAGCTTTTAAAAAATTTAATTCCTAAAACCACTCCAAAAACTTATATCCTAAAGTGGTTTGGCTTTAAAGTTTGGTGTTCTGCAATTTTAATGATCCAAATACCAAAGCATGTTTCTTAGGGTTTGTAAATTGAAAACATTCAATAAAGAACAACAAATAAAAGCAGCCCTAAGGAATCACATGATCACAAATACACATACACTTTTATGCTTATAGATAAAATGCAAAACTTATTCAAGACATCGAGTATAATGTAATGGCAAACCTGTTCTTCATCCCACCATGATTCCCAGCTATTGTCTCCTTTGACCCCAACTCCACCTTTATACAGTAGCCAATTAATCCAATCATCAAAATCTTCCACAGTCCTAGTCACACAGTTTACGTAATGATAGTGTAAGATCAGATTCCACTTTACAATCTTCCAAACCCAGTTATTCTTAAAATAGAAAAGTGGAAGCAAGAAGCATACTTTTGCCATTCAAAACCAGATGGGTTGAAGATATATGGAGCAAACAACCACGAAATTACAAGGAACCAACTGCTTAGGGTTAGCAAAATGTATGAAACAGCACCTCCTTGAGTGTAACCGTAAGCAATATAAACAATAAGAAGCAATGCAACTTCCAGCCTGAAAAACAAGTTGAAACACTTACAAGTAAATATGTTGCAAACTATTTATAATTAAAACAATAGAAAAAGCGATGTTAACTAAATAGATGAATTTGACTACACATCTTCATAGACTAGATAAATACTCACGCCTTGACAAAATGACTTCTCGAGTAGAGCCTGTAGTTATCAGCAAATTTGATATGTTGCACAACAAATCCTCTACCAGTTGCACGGTACTGTGGGATATCAACAAATGTAGCATGAGTTGCAAACACATAAGATTGAATTATCTTTTTTCTTTTCACAAAGAAATGGCATAAAGCAGTTTTGCACACCTTAGCGCCACCATGTAAGATGGTTCGTCCAAAGTAATGAGTTCTAGTTCCTAGTGAAAAGGTGAAGAATACAGAACACAGCTGAAGCTGCATTGTAATAAAACTGAAAACAGCCTGCAAAATACGACATTACAGAACATCATATAACTGGGTAAACGATATTATAGATGACACCTACACACAATAAAAAGAAGAATCTACTCTATCATGAATGAAGTGTGATTATGTTCTTCAATATACATGAAAATATCAGGCTGCAGTCTGTTTGATTCGGTGAAATGAAATAAGCATGGTAATGGAACGAGTCATTACACTCCATTTATCTTGTTTGGTTGGACTGCAGAAATGGAATGAACTTTCACATAAACGTTTGTATTATATTATTGGAGATATATTATATATCTATAGTTTATAGGCTATTAACATTTAAAAGTTGAAATTATAACTACAATAATCAAAATAAGAAAAGCTCATTAAATATAAAATCAGATTATAATAATATTTTTAATCTTTTGAAGAGTAAAACCTAGTTTCATTGAAATTTAAACTTTAAGATTTGAGTTATTATAGATTACATAGTTAAAAAAATGGATTATGTTCAGGAAAAAAATCCACTGGCCACGGAATGAATATGAATTTATCCGAAGGAATCACATTTCTTCACAAATGATCCATTCCATTCCTTTTGACAAAATACACATTGGTTTTTCATTCCAAAAAGTGGACCATTCCATTCCTTCCTCAATTCCATCTACCACACACATGAAAGAACAAAGTAAAAAGAATAATTAAGTGCGAGATACAAATTCATGTCCTTTGCAAGCTCAAAAGATCGTGAAATATAATATATCTAACCAGGAGCAATGATATTAGATATCTATGAACAAACCTTGAGCAATCCAAGTTCGAGTATAAAACCCATAATCATCGGAACTGCAGTAAATACACCAATCTGGACTAAAAATTGAGCATTTAAAACTGCATTGAATGCAGTATTACCCAACAACATGGATCTACGACTAATTCCCTGATCAAGTCCTGAGAAAGCCTGAAATATTAATATAAGAGGAACATAGTAATCAGTTGTATATTATTGTGATTAATGACTGATTACAATAAAGAGTATTACAAATTTCGTCCCTGTGGTTAGATATAAATTATGGATCCCGTCCTTCTTCAGAAATAATTACGAATTTCGTCCTCGTTGTTAGCAATATGTTTTGGTTTTGGTCAGTTGACCAGTCATTTTTTTATAAATGATCATTTTGCCCGTAAAAATATAATAATTAACATCAAACATAATTTTTTAAAAAAATACATCTAAAATATATTTAATTATTTCTATTTTTAAACTATTTTTTTCCACCAAACCCCTCTCTCTCTCTCTCTCTCTCTCCCTCACCCCCCCCCCCCACTAGACCTCTCTTCTCTCTTTCCTCAATATCTGTACACAAAACCACCACTTGACCAAAATTTCCCCGCATCCACAACCCCATATATCGAAATCCTTAATCGGGAAACTAAACCCTATATCGAAACACTCAAATCATGAAGCAACTCACTCAAATCGATTTCATCTCCAACTGCTTGTTTCAAATCGTGAGAAAGCAGACCTCGATGTAGCGATGGTGGAGGCATGGAGCAACAGCGGTTGGTACAGAGGAACGGTTTTCGGTGGATCAACGGTGTAGCCAGTTGCCGTCGTCGATGCTTTTGATTTCACAGAGATGTTTTTATTTTCACGGTGTAGCCAGTTGCCGTCGATGCTTTTGATTTCATGGCAATAAAGCATGATAGTTCCTATTTCGGCTTCTTGATCATCTTCCTATCATTAGATCGGACTATCGGAGTGACTGCGATGGTGATGAAAGTGACTGCGGTGTTTGACTGCGATGAAGTGGTGGTGGTGTTTGACTTCGGTGAAGGAGGTGGTGGTGATTGTTGAAGGTGGAAGATGTGAGAGAATTTGAAGGTGGTGGTGATTGTTGAAGGTGGAAGATGGAAGGTGCGATGAAGGGGTGGTGATGTGAGACAGAGAGAAAGAGAATTTGACTGCACAAATCTTTTTTTTTAATTAAATTATAAAAATATTTAGTTATTAATTAAAATAGAGTTAATTACCTATATTTATAATAATCTCAAGGGTAGAATGGTCATTTTAAAAAAAATGACCGGTCAAAGGACCAAATCCATAACAAAATGTTAACCACAGACATCAAATTTGTAATTTCTTCTATAGAAGGACCTTATCCGTAATTTCCCTATAACCACAGGGACCAAATTTGTAATTTACCCAAAAAACTATTTACACTCTAGCCCTTCTACTCTACATATACTATACTTACATATAGACTATTGTCTAATAACATGATAATCATGCATTAATATTTTAAGAAAACCATACCAACACAGCACAAAGAACATGTATTTTATATACTTCAAATTTATTAAATGCGTATAACTTATAAATCGTCTTAAAACTGAATAAAACAAATGAAATCAGGAACAAGTTAATTAAACAAACACATCAAAACGTACAGAACATCATTACTGTTTGACATTTCAAAAGTTGTAAATATTTTATTCCAAAGAAGAAAGATAACAAACAGGTTATGATGTCCTCCAGTTCAGTGGCCACATATTCACATTGAAGCGTTGTTTGTTTTTCATTAAGAGGTTTTTAAAAGGGTCTGAAGTCTAAACTTCAGATCTAGAATAAATTAAGATCGTTCATTTGTTTGTTTAGTTTCAGAGTTAAGAGGTTGCAACCTCTGAATTTATCTCTTTTTTAGGAGGGAGGCTTGGGTCTGAAAAAAAAATTAAGAGGTCTCTTTTTTTATTTTTAGTTTACAAACCCTAAAACTATTTATCATATCAATTATTATAATTTCAGTTATCTTTTTTGAGGCGTTAATTAAAATACAAGTTCAGTTAATTTTAATTTAAAATATTTATCATATTAATTATTATAATTTAGTTTTGTTTATAGAAATTAATTAATTTATAATATATAATTAATTAGATACAATATTTTAAAGTAGTATTTTTCATGTGTAAACAATCTTAAGATCACCTCTTACTTTCAGATTTCAGATCTTAGGACCACCTCTTAATTTCAGATGTGGTTTTCAGACTTCAGACATTTAACCTCTTAAAAAACAAATAGCACCTAAAATTTTTCCATAAGTTTAATTAAAAAATAAATAGAAACTCTTAAAAATTTTACAACTGTAGAGAGTAGAGGAAAAGGTTACCAGGTATGCCCTCCCATACAAGAAAACATAGACTGTTAGAACTGTCATCTGCATCAAAAGCAATAACTCCATCAGAAAAGCATGATTGCAGAAATTAATGCTTCAGCTTACGTAACATATTAAAAAGAAAATTCAAGCAAAATAGCTTTACCATTGTGCACACATAGTAACCAACTGTGGTGAAGTAGAAAGAAAACATTCTAAAAAAGTCAAAAAGTTGTCCGATTCTGTACACATCCCTGCTTAAAACTTGCTCCCCATTTCCACCAGCAACTTTACCTTCGAACAGGGCTATTTGGTTTAAGCCAACATCCCTTCCTTTACCAACCTACAAATAAAAAGACTACGGATTCACATAAAGAAAAGATAAATTCACAAGCATTAATTTTTAGCAGCGTCACAAACCTGTATGTATTCATGATGTGTGATGTTACCTTGCCTTAAAGTGGAATTAAAACCTGCAATTATATCAAGTAGAAATTAGTGAACTTGCTGCAAGAAAAAAAAAACGGAGTACGAACAGTTTATGATTCTCCATGCTCACCTGCATATATATCTTCACTGATATTAATAACACGTGATGCCTTGCTTATTCCGCCCCGAGAAATATGAAATATCCGATCAAAGACATCAGGATGTCCGTAATGCATCCGGACCCTGCAGCACGAACCAATAACTAAATTACTAATATCCAGAAAGAAGGGGCAGGGTAAGTAATAGTGGCAGCATGAACTCACACAAAACATTATATTATTTACAATTACAGAAGCGAGTATGTAGGATGTAACATATCATATACAAAAAGAGAAAATGGACAATGCAATTTATAATTTATTCATTTTAGTTTCATTTCAACTCTAGATGGAATTTTAACTGTACAGAGTCAACATCTCACGGAGTAAAATGATTCAAGACTGGCACATGATTTAAGTGTTTGTTTGTTCTCATTTAATTGCAATTTTCGACTGCCATATATGAAGTTAAAATTGTTATTTGAGGGTCTAAAAACATATTTTGTATAACAAAACAAATGCAAACCGTACGCAACTTACTTGAGAGGATATGCTAGAACACGTTGTCCCAGTGTTACAAAACTTGTCTCTTGGTTGGACATAAACCACGCTAGGGAAGAAACACTGCATCATACATAAAAAGAAGCCATTAAATTAAAATATAAATGAACCCAACAATATTTTTTTTTGTTTATTACATTTGGTTGTTTGGGCAACGGAGGTATTGACAAATGACAAATAAAGGCACACCTTCCAGTAAATACATGCTCTCTAACACCAAGAATAGTTGGAGGGCGTAAGCCATGATCTCCTCGAAATTCCTCAAGGAGGTTTCTCATCTTCATTGCTTCCTCAAGGTAATTGTCCTTCAAAAATAAGAAACATAACTTTCTGAAGAAGCAGACTAAATTATGATAATAATAATGCCAGAAAAAAGTGGTACCAAAGCATTGAAATTTTCAACTGGAATACCATCATAGCTATAATGTAGCATTTACACCAACCTTCCACATGACATGACATGGTTCATAATAGGTCAAGATTACAACACATCTGGGATCAACATCATAATTCTTGACCTTCATTTTCCGTTGAATGGTGTCAAACTAGTTTGGATTGGTGTATAAAAGCATAAAGAAATAAAATTCTTGGGTTTAGATTGTGAAGCGAAATGTTGTAGAACAAAAACCGTCACTATAAGTATAAAAACATGTAATAGGAGACGATAAAGCTAATCAAAAAACAAGTTCAAAGTTGTCAATATGTAGTAAGCAGAAGCAACATGCTATCACAAATATTAGAGGCGTTAATTTCAACCCATTTATACGAAAACTAGTCAACTCGAGTTGCAAATTCTTATATAATGTGGGCCAAACAGGTAAATAGAGAAAGGGACCTTAAAAGAAAACAGGTCAAAGGTTGCCAAAAGTGTATGCAAATGTTTGCAAACCTCTTAATCATTCAATATTATAAAATTGGATTACTACTTCAACAATACAGTTTTCATAATCATTTTTCACACATTAACTAGTTGTATAACTGTGATAAAATGGACAAAAAGTGTTGACTGGTTAGCCCAACCAGCCATTTTTCTACCTCCAACAAAATATGTTCAAGAAGATGTGTAAGCAAACTTATTGTTGGAATAGGATACATTGGTCATTTCCATTTAAAAGAGATCTCTTGTATAGTAGAAAATTTCTGTAATATGCTCCATCTTCATTTAGACTCCGCAATTATTCTTTTTCTAATTTTAGATGACCTTTGTGTGTGTGTGTGTAGGATCACGTGAGAAGAAACGTATGGTGAGAAGAGGTGAGAAGTAATCTTGACCTTAAGATGCATAATACACATGATAATACGGTATGACTACATCACATCTCATAACTCCCACTTATATAGAACCCCAATCCATTCTCTCTTCTAAAAAAAAGGTCGGATGTCTCTCCCCTACCCCTCTCTTACTCTCTCCCTCTCTCAATATACCCTAATCACTCACTTGCATCCCTCTTTTACGTTGAAGAGAAAAACAAAACAATTTCCGCAGTCATGACACCTCCGCCACCACCATAACAACGATGTCTTCATTGCACAACTGTTATTACTGCAAATCGTGATCCACCAAGAGCAACCATTCATTCAAGAGCCACGGTTTCAAAATAGAAGAGCTTCTTCACCCCAACCACCGAGGTTTTCATCACCAGCTGCTATTGTTTCCCTATATCTCGATCTCCGAAAAAATCGATGGTTGGTCTATCTATATCTATCACTCTTCTTCTCAAAGGTGTTTCAATCGTTTCCGGATCTTGTTTTTAGCCATATAAAGTGTTTCGAGATCGAATTCCAATCACTTTTGAGATTGTTTTCACAGCCCTAGATTATCACTGATTCTCAATCCATAACCGCAGAATATAGACGCGTTCAACCAATTACCTTTCATGGGCATCTTCAGTAAAGACGTGGTTTAAGGGACAAGGTCAGAGTGATCACCAAAATGGGTTACTGATATTGCTGAGACTAATCGGGCTACGTGGGAGCAAATCGATGCCCAACTTTGCAATTTGTTGTGGCAATCAATTGATCCCTCTTATCATACAGCTCTTTCGCCCATTTGAAACTTGTTATGAGATGTGGACTGAGGCCTCAGAGTGTTATACTAATGATATACAGAGACTTTACACTCAGATTAGCAATATCCAGAATCTGAAGCAGGAGGGAAGTATGGAATAATACTTGGGTCATGTTTGAGCACTCATGCAGGAATTTGAGGCACTCATGCCATTTGTTAATTCTCGTGCTGAACAAACTGCACAACAAGAGAAATTCTTCATGGTTGCTGCTCTCTCTGGGATAATCAGAATATGAACCTGCTAGACATCAAATCTTACCAGTTCTATCGCCCCCACTATGAAGGATACTTTTGGGAGATTGTTAAACATGACTGGTACTAATGTTGTTAAGTCTAGTTCCACTCCATCTGCATTTGTTGTAGGCACCAAGAAGGGAGTAAACAAGCAGCCTTACTATGAGTTTTGTCGAAAGCTTGGCCACACCAAGGATAAATGTTGGAAGAAACACGGCAGGCCTGCAGTTGGAATGGGTTTAGGTTCCACTGAATGAGCAACCCAGACGATACATATGTCAGCAACCGATTATGATGCAATTCTGAAGTACCATGCTACCCAACATGATGACTCTGGTAATCACTCTGCTTTTGTTACCCAAGGTCAGTCCATGGGACCTTCGATTGTTGATTCTGGCGCTACCGATCATCTGTGCGGTAACAAAGATCTTTTCTCCACCCTTACTTACTCAGACATCTTACCAGCATACACAGGCCTCTGGTTCATGCATTTGGAATGGGTTTAGGTTCCACTGAATGAGCAACCCAGATGATGGGTCAGCAACCGATTATGATGCAGTTCTGAAGTACTATGCTAGCTAACATGTTGACTCTGGTAATCACTCTGCTTTTGTTTCTCAAGGTAAGTCCATGGGACCTTGGATTGTTGATTCTGGCACTACTGATCATCTATGCGGTAACAAAGATCATTTCTTCACCCTTACTCAGACACTTTACAACCTATTATTGTTGCTGATGGAAATAAGACTGCAGATAATGGAATTGGCAAATCTAACCTATTCCACCTTTGTCTTTAAATTCTGTTTATATGTTCCTAAAAGTCCTTTTAATCTATTATCTGTCAGTCGTGTTACCAAAACTCACTCTTGTTCAATGATCTTTTTCCATAATCAAGTTTAAAATATCGTCGTTACACACATGATATGTGAATTTCACATACATTGACACTTTCTACGTCCGTAAAAATTATGTAAATGTTCATGCATATTGATGTGAATAGTTATCTAAGTGAATGATCATTCACACATCACATGATTTTTTTTACCATTCACAAGATATATTTAAGAATCTAAGGTATGGTCCTTTTAATGTAAAGTCTTATAATGTTGGCTTATATATGTCATATGTAAAAAATTTATGTGAATGATCATTCACAGAAGTTACGCTAGAAACTTGGTGGTACGTTGCATGCATGGATACGTATGTAGGCATGCATGCATGGATACGTATGTAGGCATGCATCCATGAAATATATATATACATATATATATATATATATATATATATATATATATATATATATGTGTGTGTGTGTGTGTGTGTGTGTGTATGTATGTATGTATGTGTGTACACATGTGTATGTACACTACACATGTGTGTACATGTGTGAATACACGTGTGTGTGTGTGTGTGTGTGTGTACAGATGTGTGAGTGAATACACATATGTGTGAATATACATGTCTATATCTGTATATGTGTGTGTATGAATATATGCGTCTATATATGTGTGTGTGTGTATGATGTTATATATTATACATCTAAAGACTATAGGCAATACAACCTAGTTTTCCCATCTACTTGCACCCATCTGGTCATTTTCTTTCAGTGCTCTCTAATAAATGACCAAAAAAAATCCTAATCAAGTTAAAATAAATCCAATAAAACAAAAGTCTCTTAACATGCATAAGGATGTGTGCTATATGAACAAGGCTTATTATTTGAAGGGCTATCTAACCGAAGGAAAATACATCATTAGTAAAGAAAGATGCATATTATGCAGCAGTGCGGCACAAATTAGAAATAAAAGTAGTACCTGATTCATATCAATGGTCTGGATTGCTTCTCCACGAGTGAAAACTATAGCATGGTTTTGGTTCTCAGGCTTTCCTTCCCCAAGTTTCGGATCTCCAGGGAGTTTAATGGAATATATTTCCTAACAGTAATTATATTAATTCAAATTCAGCTTACTCACAAAAGAGATGATGTGAAATTGAACTTCTTGAACTCAAACAAAGTTGTTATAATATAAATTCATGTAAGCATTAACAATATGATTGCACTAGCTGGTGAACTTTTTTGTATGTGTAGTTAACACACATCAAGAAATACACCACAGATACACATCAAGAAATACACCACAGATTTACAATAGAAGCTTTTGTTTATGTAGAGGTAACAATTGTTACGAGCCCCATTTAGCTTCATATACAAATATAACCTATTATGAAAATAGTTGAAGTTGTGCATGCTGAAATATGAATTAACAATCTAATCCATGATGTCACATAAACCATTTTACTAAACAAGATTTTGTATTCTGCCCAAGTGATAATAAAAAGCAATAAAACTTCGGATGTCAACTATTAGAACCTGTGAAGTATAGCAGACTCATAGAGTAATCCAAAAATGCACTCATGAAAAAACGAAATCACTGGATTTGTTGCATACCTGGTCTTTTCCATGTATATCAGCTTTTACAAGCTTTGAATAATATGATTTTACAATCTTTGCATCAGCCCCAACACTCTCTT
The DNA here is from genome assembly GCA_020465985.1 of Centrapalus pauciflorus. Taxonomy (NCBI): domain Eukaryota; kingdom Viridiplantae; phylum Streptophyta; class Magnoliopsida; order Asterales; family Asteraceae; genus Centrapalus; species Centrapalus pauciflorus. The sequence goes on along the minus strand of JAANYP010007862.1, from coordinate 441,209 downwards.
CCATATGTATGAAAGCAACTCGAAGTGCCTCATTCCTGGAAAGCAAACAACCGAGACATCATAAACCAACAGCTCCAAAAAATGCAGCCAACTGTCAGACGATGATTTTCAACAAGTTCAATCTCTGGTTCTTCTATATAGACGCCAATATTTATTTTGAATGTTACAACATTTATGCTACAACAAATAAATAAACCTTAAATTGGTATGTGAAGGCCCCAATTAGTATATCTAACCCCTATTTGAGTATGGATGGACATCCATATGCAGTTGCATCAGTATGCAATGTTAGTGTAATGACAATATAGAAGTGCAAACAACAAGACCAGAACATGCAGTCCTTGTGAAACTTGATCAGAGCTTGCATACCATTTTCAGTCCTTGTAATGGCAATATAGGTTCATCGGCATGCAATGTTAGTGTATTTACCCTCAACAGCCACACATCCTTCTTGTCAGATATGTAACTTGAATCAAAGTTGGGCTATAACCTATAAGGATATTTTGATCTTTTCACTTCTAATAGTTTGTTAGTATAATTAAAAGACAAGTACGGGGATGTTAGAAGAGACTAAGAGAGTAGAAAAACTGATATGGGTGTATCCAAAGGTGATAACCAGTCCAACGTTAATCAAGAAAATGTCATGGATTCGAATCAAGCAATGGTTATCTTACCTGCTATATCACACTTCGGGGAAGTATTTGGTAATCCTAGTTTTGACATAGGATTTACATTTCTCCACAAGCTAGCCTAGAGCCTTTTCTATCTTATCAGCTTTCAATAACCAGATCACATGCACATGCATAATATGTGTGATTGTAGTAGTTTTAGTAAGCTATTTTACTTCGAGAATGAAGCCAAAAAAAAAAAAGGTTCACCCACATACAAGTCTGATTTGTTTAAGAGTTACAGCTATTTGTTGCTACCAGAAATGGAAAAGGACAAAAAGGATGCTGAAAAGCTGTTACAAGTACAGATTGTGTCTTCTCTAGCTATTGGTTGACTTTTTTTGTACGTAAAAGACATATCCTTGTATTTCAGCTGTTGTTTTATTTTGTCTAGAGTATTTCTATAGAAACTCTCTATATAACAGAGTTTCCAGCATTGTAATTCTCAGTTTTTGGGATATATGAAAATTAAATAGAGCAGCCTCTATTTTCTCTAAAATCTTCATTTCCTTTAGAGATCTTTGATCTTGGTGGATTGGAGTGTTCCCTTTCCCTTTAATCTTGGTGATTTCATTTCCTTTAGAGATTAAAGTAGTGGGTTCCTATCTTTTATTCCGTTTTGTGTTTTTCTGGACAGCAGCTCCTTTGTTGTTCTTAGTTATTGTTCTTCATTTTTTTTGCATATTCGTTCGGTCCAGCAACTTATAATCTGTCCCATTAAGTTCTAAGTTGTCCAACAGCTGATTTCACATCAAAAAACTAAGATCTGTGAACTTCCCATCTGTTTTGTTTCTTGATTATTCAGTCAAGTAAAGAATTTTTTTAATATTGTTTTCTCTCGATTTGTATCTGTTTTGTTTCTGATTTTTAGAAGAAAAAAAACACAACACTTCCAAATGCGCACACATATCTCTGTTACACTGATTTCCTGAACCTACAGATTCTTATCTCCAAATACAGGGAGTTATACATATCAATATCTCTGACTCCCAAACATTTGTATGTGGCTCAAAATCACTGGCAGACTAAAACTTCTGTAATAGAAAATAACAAGCATATAAAGCCAATGTGATAAAAAAGTTATAAAATACCAGCATTTTGTACCTTTGAAGCAAAAGAGCAATATCAGTGGCCTCTTTCTCCTTCCTTTGCTTTTGTTGTCCATAAATTTGGCATGAAACAACGTACGTAAACTTCAAATCAGCCTGTGCCCGAGCTTCACGTGACAGTTCAAAACCTTGAGGAGAAAGGGATGCTTGAGGATTTCCTTCTGTTGATCAAAGAAAAAAATATATAAACACAAAGATCTCGCCTAAGCATGCTATCAGTCATAGATTCCAAGGGGTACCTCCTAATGATCTGTTCTCTAAATGGCTTTGAAGCATCAAAGCCCTCCGGTAATACATCATACCACGCACTATATGCAAAAAATGGTGCAAGATAATCATAAGTCTAATATCAAGGAGAAGACAAAGCAGTTCTACATCAATCTGAGAAAGATAAAAAGTATTAAATAAAATATTCAATTGAAATGAACTGAGAACAATTGTCAGAGAATCTGACCAGTCCTAGCCAAGGTCTGTCCTCGATAAGATACCCAAAATCTAAGCTCCAATGCATCAGTAGCACTATCCTGGAGTTCCACATCTCCAGCATTACCACGACCAATTCGTTCCAGGAAATTTTCCCATTCATCTGAGAAAATATGGAAGATCATGTTAGGCTGTTAGCTATGGCATATCCTGAAAACAATATACCTGGTTACAAAAACAAAGACAAGAGCAGAAACCAGGTTAGACACGTATTGCAATTTTGTGTACATGAGAAGGTACAGAAGGCGCTTAAAATCTAAGGGGTCATAACAAATTACATATACATGTGTGAGTTTATCCACTTAATGATTAACATACAATCTCAATCACATAATTCAAAATTGCCGAGGATATGACATTTTAAACAGACCACAAAGACATTCGTAAAAATCACGGAGAATTACCTGGAAAGATTTTCTGAAGATAGAAGATGGTAGATATTCCATCCTCATTCTCTTTCCACAAGTCGTGGGAACTATAAAGCACAGTCTCACTGTAGTACGGTGTGAAGACACTATACTCAAACATAGTACAAAACAATCAGAGTGATTACATTAAAGAGAAAAAGGAACAATTAGCTTCATCAAGATCCAATGACACATACCAGAACGGCATCATTTCACTAACTGGCTTTGCTGGAGGCATATGCATAAAAAGCGAATTTGTGAAGAACTCTAATCTTCTTCTTGCTTCAAGATTCTTAGGGATATTAGCGGCAGAATCCTTTACTTTTAGAAGTAAGTCCAATCGCTTCACCTGCTCCTTCTGCAGCAAGAGGTTACGCTGTCAAATGAGGTTGAAATTATTATATGACCAATAAAACCCTTAATGAGCTTACAATGTCAGGATCTCTAGGCCATCTGATATTGGAAAATAGGCGCCCTTCATTTCTTGCCCTTGCAACTATATTCCATGTATCAATCTGCTCACTAACAAATTTGAGACCTACCATTAGCTTTTTATAAAAGTAAATAGCACATGATTTACCAGCTACCAAAGTGATGGCGTCTGACAGGATACCTTAGATCAGATGACAGAAGACCATGAGTAACTACATCATAAAACTCATATACAGCTTTAGCAGCTCCTTTTGCGAGGTCAGGTGTTTCATCACGGATCTGATAAAAAATTATTAAAAGGATACATATCACATAATACACATAAGACCGTCTAATTTCTGATGTTGCTCAAATGATTACAAGAAATGGGTGGCTTTTAGTAGGACAAGTATATGTGTCAATGTAATTAGATCATTACATAAGAGATGCATCATGAGAGATAATGGGGAACAACTTTTCACTGTATCAAAAGGATTGGTCAAAATGAACTCTACCAAACCAGACCAGAAAAGTAACATGACGGACCAGATGTTATGTTTTGTATTTGAAAAGGAGAAAAATCAGATGTGAAGGGCTTATTAGTGTAACCGTGCAAAAGACTTCTTAACAAAGCAGCAGCTTGAACTGCAGAAGGAGAGAAACTATGTTCAACACTGGAGCCAATAGACCAATAGATCTTTGAATTCGATATGGAGAATATATCAGTTTTCAGAAAGATTGATAGCCACAAACCCTTGGAATTAAACAAGTTGTGATCAATATATAGGGAACCAAAAACCTTGACATTTGCCTGAATAGGTTTCTTAGTAGCAGTTTTAACAGAAAGTAGAGGCCGATGATTGCTTCTACCAACATAATTGTTGGTGTGGTCCATGTGGACTAGAGATAAACTTTGGTAATCAATATTATTGTATATTGTTGTGTATAAAACACTGTTACAAGAGGATTATATAAGAGTTATTTTTACACTCTAATCCCTAAAATATTTGCACTCTAATCCCTCTAATATAAGTATATACATAAGTGTCTAATATTCCCCCGCAAGCTAAGGCCGGGGAACGGCCTGTAGCTTGAATTGTAAAAACATAAAACATTGTGAAAGAAGCGGCTTGGTGAAGATATCTGCAATCTAATCATTGGTGGATACAAACTGGACTAAAAGTTGCCTTATCAGCAACCTTTTCTCGAACAAAATGAAAATCGCCCTCCATGTGCTTTGTTCAGGCATGGAACAGAGGGTTGTTGATAGGATTTTACTTATAGAGTATTCTAGAAAGGGTATATTAGTAATACATAGTAGTAGTTAGTTAGTATGGCAATCTATAAATAAGAGAGGGAGAGGGTGAGGTACGTGTCCAGAAATATTGTTAGGAAACTGTTAGTCTCTTTGCATTAGCTTTGAGAGGGCTCCAACCATTTGGTTGAGAGAGAGGGTAAATCCCAGGAACAATCAATTCTGATTGTGGTTACTTTCAGCTTTGTCTATTAATCGAATTCAGTATTCATCTTCTATAATTCCTCTGTTTTCATTATTATTATAACTGTTTCGTATCATTGGTCCGACCTGCCAATTCTACTCTACCACAGCCATTTTTTTCTGTCCATTTCTTCCTTCTGGATGGAAACTCGACTATCTTCCCTTCAAAGCCGACTGGAACAACATGAAGAGCACATCCAACGCCTTCAGTCGGATGTCACTCGGATGTCACTGAGATCAAAGGTGTTTTGAAGAATTTAGAAGCAGAGAGGGTGGAGTCCGCTGAATTTCGCAAAGTTGTGATGGGTTTTATCAAACAGCAAGGTAAGCAACCAGAATCAGATGGTGAGGGTGCTTCTGGAGTTCTTTTCGAGTCTGGTGGTCGTTCTGGAGGGGGCCAAACTCCTCCCATCACATCTGGCGGATTACCATGGGCGGTGAAGAAGATTAAGTTACCTGAATTTTACGGGTTTGACCCTCAAGAATGGATTCAGAAAGCTACTCTGTTTTTTGACATAAACGGAACTGCTGATCCTCTTCGACTTCGATCGGCTCAATTGAGCATGGTCAGAGTTGCGCAACACTGGTTCACCATCGTCCAACAGGTTCACTCTTGCCTTACTTGGGATCAATTTCAAGAGGAATTGTTGCAACGTTTTAGTGGATTGGAAATTCAGAATTCATATGAGCAGTTATCATCGATTAAGCAATCAGATTCAATTCATGATTACATCGATGATTTTGAATATCTGCTATCGTTGGTTCCAAAACTCTCTGAATCGCAGGCTTTGGGATATTTTGTGGCTGGTTCACGCGAGGATGTTAAAAGATGGGTGCGTCGTCATCGGCCTCAATCGCGTTTAGATGCGATATATTTGGCTAAAGACGTTGAGGCCATGTTGCGTCCGGTTTGTGAGTCGGCAGGGATATCTCGCTTCCGTTATCATTCCCCTGATGGGCTTCATGGTGGGCTGCCTCTGGATCGATCAAATCAACTGGGCCTCTCTACTTTTACTGGGCTTCGTAGAGACCCCCCATTAAGCGACCCAGGGTTACCTTTACGTACTGATTTTCACCGCCCACCTTTCAACCCTCAGAAGTCTACCGCCCCTTTGGAAAATCCTCCAGTTGTGCATCGTGAACGAGGTCTCCGTTCTTTATCTCGCACTGAATGGGAAGAACGCCGCAAAAAGGGGCTCTGTTTTCGTTGTGGTCAGCAGTTTGGACCTGCACACAAGTGCCCAGAAAGTCAATTACGTGTTCTTCTATTAGAGGATGATGAACTTGAGGAAGGGGCTGGGAATCTTCGTCAATTGGAGGAAGTTTGGGATCCTGCATCGCTGGCACCACCAGATAAGTAATCACAAGGGCTTTGACGCTGTCACGAAGTCTTGAGGTCAAGACTTTCATATGGGGAGAGTATTGATAGGATTTTACTTATACAGTATTCTTGAAAGGGTATATTAGTAATACATAGTAGTAGTTAGTTAGTATGACAATCTATAAATAAGAGAGGGAGAGGGTGAGGTACGTGTCCATAAATATTGTTAGGAAACTGTTAGTCTCTTTGCATTAGCTTTGAGAGGGCTCCAACCATTTGGTTGAGAGAGAGGGTAAATCCCTGGAACAATCAATTCTGATTGTGGTTACTTTCAGCTTTGTCTATTAATCGAATTCAGTATTCATCTTCTATAATTCCTCTGTTTTTCATTATTATTATTTCCTGTTTCGTATCAGTTGTCAGAGAGATAGGTAGCGCCAAGATTATCACACAATAACGTAGGGTCTTCGTATAAGAGACTCTAAGTTCACGCAACAATGTTTGAAGCCAAGTCAGCTCAGCAATTGTATTAGCTAGAGCCTTGTATTCTGATTCTGTTGACGGCCGAGAGACAGTCTTCTGTTTTTTTGCAGACCAGGATACTAGATTTAGACCTAGATAGATAGCATACCCGGTGGATCGACGGTCGTCGGAGCAACCAGCATCTGAGAAACCTGTAATGTAGGCGTGAAGGAGAGTGCCCGAGTGACGACGCAGTCGTAAGCCAAGGATAGAAGCGCCTTGCAAATAACGAAGAATCCGTTTAACTGCCGGCCAATGATTTTCTGTAGAGCAGTGCATAAATTGACAGACTTTGTTAACGACAAAAGTAATGTTTAAAGGAGTCAACGTGACATATTGGAGGGCACCAACAGTTTGACGATACTTGACCGGATCGAAGAATGTAGCACTGTGCATTGGAGAAGCTCAAGCATATACTTCTGCTAAAAGAGGAGCATGTCAGGGTTTAGGGTTTAAGGTTTAGGGCCCATGCTTGTAACCTCAATACCAAGAAAGTATGAAAGGGATCCCAGATCCTGAACTGGTAAGGATTGGGTAAGACTGTGTACCACTTTATCGGTGGTCTGCTGGTTGTTACCTGTCAATACAATGTCATCAACATAGATAGACTAGCATGTATAGTAGAAATCTGTTGCGGGAGTAAATAAATAAGGAATGATCCATTTTGAAGCCCTGAAAGAGAAATGAATGAAGGACCGTAGATAGGAGATGAAACCATGCTCGTGGAGCCTGCTTTAAACCATACAAAGACTTGTGAAGGAGGCAAACATGACCTGATTTAGTCTAGTCAATGAAGCCCGTAGGTTGTTTTAAATAGACAATCTTTGTAAGAGTTTCATGGAGAAACGCATTCTGCACATCGAGTTTCGGAAAGACCAACCTTGGGTCACGACAAAATAGAGAACAGCACGGATAGTCGTGGCCTTTACGAGCAAGCTGAATGCCACCTGGTTGCTGCCAAAAACCTTTGGCGACCAGACGGGCTTTGTAGCCTTGGATCTTACCAGTTTGTTCTTTTTTTAGCATGTAGACCCACTTACAATCAACAACAGTAGACTTCTGACGAGGAACTAGCGACCACGTACCATTCCTCATTAGGGTTGAATACTCTTTAGACATGGTGTGACGCCACTGAGGATCCTTGTTAGCAACGGAAAAAAGGCGGTTCTATATCGGTGTACCACTTCTTGATCATGTAATCAGTATTATTGTAGATTGTTGTGTAATATTTGCAATTTAATCCTATAATATTATATAAGAGTTATATTTACACTCTAATTCCTATAATATTTGCACTCTAATCCCTATAATACAAGTATATACATAAGTGTCTAATAACTAGATTGCTCAGTCGATCTCGACTACTTGACCAACTATTTACTAAGAAGATTGACTCATTCTTCAACCATATGGTCGACAACTCATTGTGGAAATCCAAAATCAGAGAGCTTTAAATTGTCAACCAAAGAATCAATTTCAAATACAATCTGGAATGCAACATCAAGAAAAAAACGCTAGTGAGAATGAGAGGGCTACTGGGAGTCAACTAAAGTTGATAGGAATCACGATCAAATGCTAAAACTAAGGAAATTGGAATTTAACAAGATACTCGTTAACACGAACAGACACACACACACACACACATCAAATTGATACCATAAGATTAGATTCTATCATAATCCAATCATTAATTACGAATCACAAGCACAGAGCTTTTGATAATGGAAAGAGATATCACTTTTAGCCATCATTGATATTTTCTCTAGTTGATATCAACTAGAAAAAGTATCGATAATTGAGATTTGATCAGTTGATCAAATACAGGAATAAACATGGAGAAGACACTAGTGAGAAAAACTAAAAACCCACTACGAGTTTGGGGTTCTAAATATGTAATGTGTTGACTTGCAATAGATTGTTCAAACAACGTCGTGTTCCTTCAACCGATAGGGTGAAAAGAGACGCAGATAAAAACCTTAATAGAAAATTGAGATATTTCAACGTTTAAGGTTTAGTAAATTGTCATGCTTGAGGCATGGAGAGTCCTCCGATCCACAGTGAATGGTGGTTGGCCAGAGGAAGAAGCTACAAAGCGGAATCAAACTATAGATCCAACAATGCAAAAAGATATGAACATGGATACAACAATATATTCTCTCTCTGATTAATGTTAACGATAAAAGCATGTATGCAGACACACATAAGGAAGAGAATCCTTAAACTCATCTAATTCCTAGTATATGCTCATTTAAAATATAAATACTCATATGGAACCTAGGATAAACTCTCAAATAAATAAAGGAGAATACTTAAACACTAAGATAAACAAAAATATTTGCAGAAATGTGTCAAAACTGGGATTTATATGACCGTTTCTTTTATTTACCAAAAGGATTCCCCCATCACTTTCATGTGTTAACAAAAAGGTAGATTCTAGCTTTTATAATTAAAAAATTACCAGAAGACCAGTCAATGCTGTAAATCTGTTCAGCACCAACTGAAGTTTCTTAAGATTTAAAGTCATGACAAGTGATTCCTCTGAAATGCTATTGTTGATCTCACGAAAGATTCTTTCAACCCTGCAAGAAAGTAAAATCAAATGAAAGGAAATAGAAGAAAGAAACAATATGCATAATACAAGTTAACATAATAACATCTCACTACTAACAATGTTTCAAATGAAAATATGAACATGTTTACATTTATGACTTGACAAGATGAACTTTATAAAACTAACCATAGCTTCCCTTCTCCGTCAACTAAAGAAAGCAGGATTTTCTCAATACTGTAGTAGCACTCCTGCACAGCATATGCCATATATTCATCCCTGGTAATTCTACCCCAAAGATCTGATTGATTATCCTTGCAGTCTATAGCTAAGTCAATCGCCAAATATATCTGATCAGATAGTCAAGGGTCATTATAGAAGGAACAAGCCACTGATATATGACTCCATTAGAGGAAAGGTTTACAGGTTTTACCTTGCTGCTTAACAGAAACAAAGGCCACTGAACTAATCTAAGACTTCCAGTGTTGCTTGGCATAGATAGCAAGTCCATTTCTCTGAAATAAAGTAGATCATTGCAAATAGAAGTACACAAGAATCAGGAAGAGGGTGAAGAAGATTGGTCTCTCAAATAGACAGTCAAGAAACAACACTATTGTCACTTGCCTGTTACTAATGTAATCTTCTTCACGCAGACTTTTGATGATCTCATTCCAGAATGGCGAAAACTGAGCTGCATGGGTCTTGTTATTGTCTTCAGGACTCTGCAAGCCAAAGTTAACATAAGCAGATATACAGTCAGGACTGGATAAGGGGGGGTTTGAATAAAAATTTTAACTAGATATAAATGAGTTTCAGAATAACCAGAAACTACATGCGAGCATAAACAAAATTGTCAAAATATGTCCATGTCAAAGGTCGGTTGATAAAGTTAAAGGAAGTGACATCAACTAGCTGAACAAATAAATAGTTCATTCAGCTTGATAGGAATTCAATGAAACACCATAGCTGACGGAATCACATAATCAAGTGTGAGCATATGATTATAAACCCAATGTAAACACAAATGACCATAAGGTATATATGTCATACACTGATATATATATATATATATATATATATATATATATATATATATATATATATATATATATAGATTATTAAAAAAAATTAAAATCAAAAAGTATTACATTTATAAGTATACAGAAAAAAACCTTTGAAGACAAATGTTATATAAGAAATTAAGCATTAATAAATATAGAGGGGATGGTCAAAGGGAAAAAACATGAAGGTAGGAAGTAGAAAATAATTAAACTTGGTGCCCACTCTTAAAAACCAATGACTTGCTAAATTATTTACTCTGTAGAACAAAAAATAGAACATACTGAATTGAAGATTGCTTTCATATCGCCGATGGCACTGGCACAGCTTATCGCTAATGTGACTTCTTAGCTTCTAACCTGCTTTCAAAGATATTGCTTACAAACTCCCTGAATGGGCTTTCCTTCTTCTCAAATAGGTAGCCTGAGATTGGAATCACTCACCCAGAACCTCTTGTTGAGTTGTGGAGACTGATTAATGCCGAAGGAATATCTGCTGCTACGAAATCTTAGCAGGGGGTCTGGGGGCAGCACCCCAGGAGATTTTTCATTTTATTAGGCCCAGTGTATTAAGGATTTCCTTATAGTTGTTTCCTATAAATGCTAACCTTCTTATAATTGTAACCCTAACCCGATAATACAGAGACTCGCTAGTGCGGTCGTGTACTTAGGTCATTCTTCGAACGAACCACATAAATTTGTGTTCTTTTCTGCATGTGTGTGTGTGTGTTTTACTTCTTGTGCGTCGTTTTCCTTAACACCTCTTACCTTGCAAATTTATTGTTAGAATAAGAAAATAACAAAGAGAACAACAAGAACTGTTAATTGTTGGATATGTCAAGAAATTTGCAATGGCACCATGATACGGAATTGAAGTCAATTAACAATAAAATATAGATTTGATGAAACTGGATTGCAGAAATTGATTACAAAACAGAAGGTAACCACAATCAAATGATTGTTCCAGGGGAATCCCCTCTCTCACAACCGAAAGGTTGAAGCCCTCTCAAAGCTATAACTAAGCAATAAGCCAAAGCTGCCAAACCAATGTCTAACAATATTCTGCACACCTATCATTATTCCCTCTCCTCTTATTTATAGAAAACTCTTCTAACTAACTCCCATCCATTTTCCCTATATTACCCCTTCTAGGATCTACATGACATAATCCTTTCATTACTTCCGCCATCGAAAAAGTCTTGACCTCAAGACTTGCTTCCAAAAGGTGATACTGAAAAAGCCGAGAACTCAAAAACCCGTAACTCTTCAAATTGACAGTAGTCCCCATGACTGTCCCCATTCTCATCATCCCCAAGGAGAAGAACACGCAAGTGACCGTCTGGACACTTGTGAGCAGGCCCAAACTGATTGCCACAGCGAAACATAGCCCCTTTTTTCGTCGTTCCTCCCATTCCGTCTTAGACAAGGATCGCACCCCTCGATCCCTAGATGGAACCTGGGAACCCTCTGATTGAATGGTGGCAGGTGATCGGGGAATAGAGAAATGGGGCTTATCAGCACGAAGCCCAGCAGATTTGTGATATTGGAAACGCAACTGAGAAACGTTGTCTGACGAAGAACGTAACATCTCTTCAACATCTTTTGCCTAATACATCGCATCTAATCGCGATGGAGGGCGATGGAGGTGAACCCAACAATTGACCTCATCACGTAACCCTGCCACAAAATATGCTAATGCCTGAGATTCAGGTAATTTAGGAACCAAAGACGGAAGATATTCAAAATCGTCGATGTAATCATAAATTGACGAAGATTGTTGAATGGTTGCCAATTGTTCATATGGATTTTGGATCTCTAAGCCACTGAAACATTGCAAGAGTTCTAACTGGAATTGATCCCAAGAAAGAGAATCATGAACCTGTTTGACAATTGAGAACCAGCGTTGTGTGACACCAACCATGCTCAGTTGTGCTAAACGAATTTGCATATGAGGAGGAATACTATTGATATCAAAAAAACAGAGTAGCCTTTTGGATCCATCCCTGAGAATCTAACCCGTAAAATTCCGGTAACATTACCTACTTCACCGCCCACGGCAACCCAGCAGAAACATTTGGAGGAGTTTGATCGCCGCTACCACCACCGGACTCGGAGAACACACCAAAGAACCGATCACCAGAACCCTTTTCCACGCCCTCTTGTTTCAGCCAACCCATCATGACCTTGCGAAATTCGCCAGCCTCCACCCTCTCTGCTTCCAACTTCAGCAAAGTTAATTTGATCTCAGTCACATCAACTTGGAGTCGTTGAAGATGTTCCTCATGTTGTTCCAAGTCAATTTTGAATAGACGTTAAACGAGTCTCCATCAACAAGGACGAAACGGAAAAAATGGCAGATCAAAACAGGTTACGGCAGAAAAAGAAATGGTAGAGACCAAACGGGCAGGTCGGACCAATGATACGGAATTGAAATCAATTAAGAAGAAAATATAGAATTGATGAAGCTGAATTGCAGAAATTGATTACAAAACAGAAGGTAATCACAATCAAATGATTGTTCCAGGAGAATCCCCTCTCTCACAACCGAAAGGTTGGAGCCCTCTCAAAGCTATAACTAAGCAATGAGCCAAACCAATGTCTAACAATATTTTCTGCACACCTATCATTATTCCCTCTCCTCTTATTACCCCTTCTAGAATCCACATGACATAATCCAATCACACCATGTCCTTCTCATGGTAATAAATGTCATTTCTGAGAATACCAATCTCCAAAAGAAAAGTCAAAGAAGAAATACCCAAGCATGCTCAAAACGTCAAAGTTCAAAACCAGTATTAATGCTACAGAAATGAATTTAATTAAGATACCATACAATTACATAACATACTGAAGAGCAAACGCCAACACAATCTAAGCACCTCACCTGATATGATTGTCCATTGATCGGCATCCTGGAGGAAACACAATATAAGACATGAAATCAGAAGACAGATATATGTTGATGTGAAAATCACTTTAATATTCCTTTCTCGGCAATAAGATTATAGTGTCATATATCCTTAAACAAGAAGAGCTACTAAACCAAGCATGGGGAACCAACAGTAATATCAGATTCGTTAGATAAAATGAAAGCTTAAAATGTCCATGAGCAATGCAACTAGCACACCCTAATTTCAATATACCACAAAATGTAAATTTCCCGGCAATGGAACCAATTAATAGGAACTAATTATAGCAGATTAGAGAAAATGGATAGAAATGAAGACAAGTATGGAAAATTGATAGTAATATTGACATAAATGAAGAACAATATCAGTAAAATGAATCAATTGGTCGGAGAGCAAGCGTTGGAAACCCGAGCTTTGTTTCACCGGATCTTGATACAAAGGTGTGGATCTCGGTTGGTGAAATGAAGAGGGTGGCGATGGTTCTTCGTCGGTCCGTTCACACCGTTGTGAGAGGATGGTGGTCGAACAAGACGAGTGTGGTGGAGTCGGCTAATGGTGACTGGAGGTGGTGATCAACGATGGAGGTGGCAAACTGGCACTGGTTTTTGATGCAATCAGGTGAGGATGAGACTTGAGAGAGGGCAAAGAGATGTCAGTGTAGTGGAATTTTGGAAAGTGTTTTAAAAGCTGTTGGGTTTTAATTGGTTTTGATAGTTTTTAAATAATAATAACAATACATAGACTAATTAAATATTATAGAAGGACTAAACGTGTTATTTTAAAAGGGGTAAATTTGTCTTTTTAAATTATTTCACAGAGTCAACGTTAAGTTTAACAAGGGAGGGACTAAAATTGAAACGAAACAGTAAAAGTAGAGACCAAAATTGTAATAAATGAACTGTAAGGACTAGATCCATAATTCTAACCAAATCACAGCCTCACAGGGATCATTTATAAAATTTACTCTTGTAATAATTTTTCGCACATTACTAATACTTACAAGCATAAACCCTCTATATGTTCAGCATAGCCTCAATTCATATCTTGTTCGCTTACAAGAACATAAACCGTTTTAGCCTTCCCAAATATCCAAAATTCCAAATTCTATGTTACATTCAACACAAATCAGTATAAGGAAAAAGGGGTGGAGATTACAAATTTCTGATTTCCTAATCCCTAATCCACCGTAGATACACTACAAGCAAGATTTTAACTTAACATAAATGGACACCTACTATGTTCATCAAGAGTGCATAATTAGTCATATAACATTAAGTCAAGCAGGACGAACATACACTTTTTACCATCAAGGCTGCATTAGTGGCGTCTATGGAGATGAACAATTTTAAAAAAATCTCATAGCAAGAAGACACCAACCTCTTTGCCTGTGAAGATACAAGTTGCTTGACAAAGGCCTCTGGGAAGCTTTCAAACCGTTTATGTACCATCTCGATTGACCGGATCTACAAAAATATGAGGTATTTATTACGAACAAACTGGAACAAGCAGTATCATGTAAAATATCTGTCTTTTAGAGAGTAAATAGACCTAGATTCTTGCAAAAACAATAAGCTAGGAGAACCAAATTGTCTGGATAGTTGAGGTGTGGAGTGTTCATACCTCGCCTAATCGCCCTCGTGCACCCATTACACCACCGATAATTGCGGATAGAAGAGTGTACCATATATGAATATCCATAAGATAGATCTGTAGATTCAAGAAGAATAACAGTCACATACATTATTTTATAGACATCAAATATAGCACTGATTCCATTTCCTAAGTAATATGATATTTGTGCCATAAGTTAATATGGAATCATCATATTGTGTCCTTAACGAGTCAATAAAATTTGGCTTAGGGGTATTAGTTAAATAGGATTTATTTAACATCGAATTAGGGTGAGTATCATTGGGAGGGGTCCTACCCCTTGAAAGTCGGTAAATTTGGAGAGTTTGGATTGTATTTAAGTTAATATTAGCTGGGTCCTATTAAAGCAGCACAGTAACTAATAAAAACACTTGTATGACCGTCCATACCAGATAATACAAAATTCAGTTAAAGCCCTAAGTTCATGTATTCACTATATCACATACATAAAAGATCATATATTTTGGAAACTCGAGCTATAGAAGTGATCTTAAAAATTTGTCCAAAAGACGATTGTTTTACAAATTGCTTACAGGGAAGATGGGAAAGAGAAGAAATACTCACAGCCACAACAGGGGCCCATATGCTAACTAAGGTTAGAACATTATTATTATCTGCAAAGACCAAAGGATAAACACAAAGTAAACATGAGAAACTATAATGTACTAAATTGAAAACAGAATCATATACTATACAATAATCTCAACAAGACATACAAAAAAAATATAAGGTTCAATGCAAATGCTTCAAATGTTAAATTCATTAATGAGATGGTAAGTTTTCAAGAACTAACTAACCTTGGCCAGCATAAGAAGACAAAAATAACAAGGATATTAACCATAGGGTGTTAGGCTTAAGAACAATATACGAAAACAATGCAAATAATAAGAACAAGAGGATTTGCATGGTTCAGACGATCAGAGTAATCATGTTACGTCCATGGGCGAACTAGAGAGATTTTATAATATATTCTGCTTAGGGTTACAGAGATACAAAAGAGAGATATTTATAATAAAAAGAGGTGACCTAGGAATGCTAGTGGGCCAAGGATCATAAGCCTTATACATATCTGATCACGACTTCAATAAAAATCTGTTAGTGGGACCCCATTGTTGAGTCTCCTTAGCCACTGTGAGGTTTAGAGGCGGATCAGACTCACTCCACAACTCAACACAAACATACAAATAACAAGTAATAGAACTGATATACGAAAGAAATGGAAAATAATAGCTGGTGCAAATCACATCAGTCAAAGTTGGGTGCAAGAAGCAGCAGCCAAGGAAAAATATGGACAAGGGAGATTCATCTCTACCCAATGGCTTTGTCTATACTCTATAGGTTGTGATATTAATATATTAGGCAATTGTAGCACATCTGCACCGCCAAACTCGGAGTGTAAATTGCATTGTAGGAAAAGATAGTGCAAAGCATTCATTGACAACCAGACCAGTAAGATCATCTCATGTCCATCTCACAAATCAAACCTGATGAAATGGCACTTCAGTTCTGCTATAATCAATCATTTTTTTGGATAATCAGGGAAATCCCAGCCACCACCTCGCACGAAAATCCAAAGCCCCATGATTTCATGCACCCATTAGAACGGGCAAATCGCCTTTTTTAAGGATAGGGCCAGGAGGCAACCAAGTAGTTGAAGTTGGTGCGATTGAAGCTATAAACAGCCATTTTGATATGAAAGCTGATGTAGGTATTGGATAATTCTTCAATAATTAATATTTGATAAATTAAGCTAATATTTATTTGAATTTATTTTTTTTTAATTAGTAGATATCGTTGGGATTTATCTCCTAATTAAAGATGGTCTTTTAAATTAAATCCTCCTAAAGGATTGATACTTAAGGACTATTTATATTTCAAATTCTAGGTTTTTTTATCATTATGATATTTGAGTTTATGAATTAAATTAAGAATCCGATTGGGTTTCTATTTTGAGTGTTCTTTCTTTTCGTGTTTCGGCCATCTGAACATGGATCCGCATGAAAAGCCCCAATCTTTTGGGTCAATAGAAAAGTGTGAATCGGAAGTGAAGACAAAGGTTTCTGGGTCTAACTGAATTTAAAGAATCCCAGGTTGCATCTAAAATATTTGGACATAAAGAAAGTCAAAATCTGAAATAACCCAAATCTGATGATGTTCTTATTGATCACAATTTCTTGTGATCTATTTTCTCCTCCTATCAAAGTCATCTTGTATGATGAATTTTGGATAAAATTAACAAACTTTGGATATTCTTGTTTGTTATGTAAATAGTATTTCTCTAGTTTATCTGTTAAGCTACTGAAAATAAGAACTCCAATTATGAGGTAGTTTTAGTAATTATGTGTGTACCATATTTTCAATCTATGGCTTTGTCTTGCATTTTATCAGTATAGTTTAACTTATACACGTTGGGGGATATAAGTTTTAGGCTTTTAGCCGGTCCAAGCAAAAACATTCCTTGTTCCACCACTGGGATAAGGGTGTAGCATGCAGCGACCATGAGTACAGACTACAGAAAAGAGAATACCAAGATAGGAAAACCAATCCAGAAAAGAGAAATGCATATTTATGTTCTGATAATCAAAAGAACAGGACAAACTTATTCTTCATAGAACACCATTGCAAATGGTCTTGTAACAACTCATACCAGGGAACATACACCCAATTCCCAAATGACAAATGATTAGATATACAAAGTGTATCGTTCAAACACCACCAACTATGACTTCAGATAGGGAAAAATCAAAACAACAGAGATTACAAAAAAGAAAAAAATAATAATAACAATAGAAAAGCAAATGAATATGGATGGCAAAATGATGCAATATAAAACAAGTAACATCTACCCTCTGTTTGTCAGAGATTGTCTTTCAATTGGCTCCTAGGGTTCAGCTACACATAGAAGTTTACCACTCCACACAAGCTCTGATTTTCGGCGGCATTACGCCTGTTCTCGAAATTGATTTTATAACATTAATCATAGAATCTAGCAATTGCATTTAGTACTCCCATATTTCTAAGTCATGCCTAAGAACAAAGCTAACAGTATTTAGAAAGACCAAAGAGAGGTGTGTGGGGCAGAAAAGATAGAAAGATTTCTTTCTCCATTATATGATCAAGTATATGGTCCACGAAAAAGCAATCAAAAAAGGAACAAGGGTCATTATTGTTATCGTTAGGAAATGGCACTCAAACACATGCACATGAACAAAGGAACGATAATGTAAACTGCAAAAATAATAAAGAACACACATTATTTACGTGGTTAGAAGCTGGACCCTCAAATGCCTGCTTCCTAGCAGTCATTAGGTATCCCCCCCCCCCTCTGGCACAACAAACGAAAATTAAATTCAATATCTTAACATCTATCACATAGACTTTTGACCATACAGCATCTTAGTCGAGTTAAATGGCTTTCTTCATGTTCATAACTGTTGAGCAATTTCCTGATACGCATGAAATCAGAAGAAAGATGCACCGAGGGTCTGAGAGGAGTTAGATGTAAAACAATATTCTTAAACTGGACAAATAAGTTTCAAGTACACCCTTAACAAATGTTGCAAATCCATAAAGTGGAAGCTTGTTTATGAGCACAAAAGTTGTAGCAGATTCAGGGAGTGGTCTATGAATAAACTAAAAAAAAGGTGAAATAAAGAGATGATACAATGCTTACTCTTTGAGACAAGATCATGCCAAGAATATTGCAGAGATGGAAGGTCCTTGATAATGTTGGTGGGATCAACTAATGGTTTAATCTGAAATTTTAAAAATAGACATTATAGTGATGGCCTGTAACTTAACAATATATAATGGCAATCTGGGATAACGACTGCTCAAATGAACACTCCCAAAACTTATAAATCATGCATCATAACTTGCCTGAAGAAAGTAGGCAAAAGTAAACTTGCAAGCGAAGATCACCAGCCAGTAGAGCACATACCTACAGACATAAAGTACAAGTATTAAGGACTTCACTACACAGAAAAACCAGTAACCACGTTCACATTGAACACTCCAGAAGGATAGTGAGTGAAATAAGTTGTATGTCGAATAGAGAAGAAAACAAGCATTTTCCCAGCTATGCGACGATGAGGAAGACAAGTCGTAATCAGTTAATCACCCTAGCGGCCTAGCATCAAGATCGCTCTTAACAACATCCAACCCCATGGTCTTGACTACAATGGCAAAAGGCTACCACAAGAAACAACTACCCGTAATGAAGAGAGGTGGGGATAGTGTGTGAAGAGTGATAACAAAATGCTCTTTTGACTAACCGATAAGACGGTTATATATCACAGAGAGAGACTATTCATATGGTTAGTAATGGAAAAGCAATGTACTTTGTTTCATACTGGTGAAAGAAAGGTTGTAGCCCTTGACGTAAATATCTCAATTTGCAAAAGGGGACATATAAAGCAGGAACACATAACAAAGCTTTACTTTTGTTTCTCATTGTAAGTAGTAGCTCGTATCATGCACATAACATGTTAAGACAAAAGTATATATCAACGGAAATATATAGACGATCAACACCCAGATTAATGTGGAAACCCTTGTGGAAATTGTGATTAGAGATGATACTTTGCTATAACATCTGGAGAAAACAATCTAGAGAAAATCCACTCGAACGTCTGTCTAAAGTGGTTTCACAAAAACGAGATGGCTTATAGGTAGAGTCCCGCATCTTCAAATTGAGATAATATGTAACATAAGTTTTAAGCTGAATCGGTACTTTACAACGTGAAACTAGCGCTTGCTCATCTAGGTTAAAAACCACTACAAATAGAGGGATATGGCACTAACAAAGCATGGATGCATCACTTGACAAATGCTAGAGATAAGATATAATACCAAACCTTATGTAATCAATTGGCCTCTCATAAAGACCGCGACCAACAAAATATCGCTCCTGGACAATGAAAAGGTAATCAAAATAAATTTTCATGATTCTTTTCATACAACCAGAAACTGAAATTACAGTCTACGAAAGACAGTACCTCGTAAATCCACTTAAAAAATTGGAAGAATGGATGCTCGGACTTTTGAGATAACGAATGACAAGCAGGGATTTTAAGCAGCATTGCAAAGACAAAGCGCACACCAGCGTAAACACCCACGACAAGCAAATATATTCGGAAATACACTGAATTTGAGTTATTGTCATTTCTTTCATCCAAAACTTTTCTGGAAAATTCAATATTCACGATGAAAGCAATTGACCATAGAAGTGAATGGAATGATATTGGAGGCGGATGACTGTAAACTTACACATATACATATGTTACAAATACTGAGCTCAATGCACTCCAGAAGAACCTAATAACCAGCCTTGAAATTGCCATGCCTCTTGCTGTGCTGTAAGCCCCAAACATTAAGAGTACATCCAAGCAACCTATATAAGTAGCAAAATTACTAAAAATAAAGGAAAAATAACGGAACAATATGAAAGCATGTTAATGGAACTTCAAGAGAAATATAAGTAACTACTCACATTCCACAAACTTCAAGATAGCATAGGATGGACCAATGCTAAGCAATGCTTTAAATGTGTCAAGATTTAGTTTCCCATCATTGAATGCTATGATCGTCAATCCCTAACAGATAATGAAAGGATTAATGACAAATATTGAACTTCACTGCAATAAGAGATGTTAACAAGATAGGCAGAACTGTACCTGGAACATGACTATTAAAAAAATCCACATACGATGAAAACTACGATATAGGTGAAGGAACGTTCTATGCTCGACAAAACTGCTTTTCCCAGTCTGATGATTTGAAAATAAATTAGAAAACAAAGGGCCACATAAAACGAGATCAAAATACAAAAGAACAGATGGAAAAGACAATAACTATCGTAAGCACAAAAATAAAATGGGATGCCAAAGACGGTAGCAACTCCAGACGAGAATAGCAAACACGATTAATAATTGAGCAATATAACACAGTTCCATATATGTTATGCGAACATCCAACCAAATCAGAGAAGAAGGCTACTAGCTCCTCTCAGTTTTTCAAAATTAATGACAATTGCAGTCTTGACTTGCACTATGGTGAATGTTTCCATAATTCCATTAGCTAATTATACTGACCGCCATTGTATTAGGACTTAACACACAAGACTTTGCTATTCTTTTTCTGAGTATGTGGTAATATAAATAACAAGAGAAACTTGACCTCTAGCTTGAGGCCATTTACAAAAATGACACTCTTAATCAAACATCCACCAGCTCAAAGGATATATGCCATGTTAGTTACTGAAGAAACAAAATGGCAGCTTCTGCAAGAACCTCAAACAGTACTTGCACATTTTGCACACAATTAAAACATGTAAAAAATGGATGGCTAAAAATGAATTTATGCAATGACATACCCTTTTTTTGCTGTTGAGAAGTCCAATAAATGGTGAATTCAAATTCATTGGCCATCCCAACTCAGAGCATGCAGGCGACCTGAGATTATATCAAGTATAAGCCCCAAAAAGGACACTACTATAAGAGTACTTTATCACAAAGACCAACCAAAAATATTCATTAAAATCATCATAATTTCGCCACGCTGAGTGGGCCGCTTTGCCATTGTTGTTTTTTCCCGCTTCCTGTTGAAAAGGTAATATATCAACTAAAAGTCAGTAATATAGTAGACAAACAGCAGAAACAACAATAAATCTAATTGATTGGTTTGAGATGGGGCAAAGACAAGAAACTATATCACATCTAGTAAATATTAACCATTCACCGTTAACCATTATTTTGATCAAACATTAAAAACTGATGGTAACAATTTAATAATCAAATTATTACACAACACCACATCAAATTTTATTAACAGAGGATATAAAGAGATTCCCTGACCTTAGAGAGTGTGCTGTAAATGGGTTGAATGATTCGCTCGAGAAAAGAAACTGAATTATCTTCGCAAACACAACTGCCAGCATGGCTAGCTTCTCCATGATCCAAAATAGCATCCAATTCTCTGGCCATCTAGGTAATACAATTATTGATTAGCTTATGCAATCCTAAAAGACACACAGCTCAATAGCATTATATGGTGGTATAAATATAATGTACTCAATAATGCAGAAAAGGGTAAATCACAAAATAAAATGCTGACCAAAACACTTATTACATTTTTTTGAGTATTCTAAGCTGATTATGGCAAAGATAATGAGCGGATATCATGCTCTATAAAGAGGGAAAGCGAAAAGGGTCATATTGGCCATCAAATGGAGGGAAAGAGGTGAGAAAATTGGCTTTCCAGACTGTTTGGCTCTAATATTTGCATGCATCATGAATTTTCCTAATGCTAATGACGAACTTTAGAAAAGACAGTATTCAGCAAAGCAAAAATTATGTTACAATGACGATGGCGAGGATGATGATAACAATAGTCTCACCACTGTTAAGACAATGACAGGTAACCATAACATATAAAGAAAGTAGCAGATGAGATGAATTGAACAATTGGATCAACTAAATGAATCGAAATGGGAGCATTTGAGATAAATTGAACAGTTCAAAACTTCGATAAATGAGACCAATCATGACAGAACAACCTGTATGCCCACATTATAGAGTCACGGAGAGGATGAGTTTCTGGTAGAAATATCTCATTTTTGTCGATTTGGCTTCTCACACATTTGCAGTGAGTGACTCAGTAGCAAGATCTACATATCTAACGTGAATTATAAAGTGAAAAGAATGTAAACAGACTGAAAGTGTAAACTAAAAAAACCGAAGTTATATAAAGCCCAAAAAGTATTGAGGTCCAACCCTGAGCAGTTAATAGCGGTGCTATAGCGGTTAGCGGACTTTCACCAAATAGCGGTGACAAATAGCGGTGGGAAATAGCAGTCCCGCTAATAGCGGTGCTATTTACCGCTATATGAACGCAATTTTGGATAAAATAGTGGTAATAACGGTCAAAATAGCGCTATGGAACCTTAGTTGGCCATTTGATGACTTTAATTATATTTTTTACATAATCTTTTATGATATTAATTTTATACATGTATTATGTTATGTATTTATATAACCTTTTATGATTTAATTATATATATGTATTATGTTATGCACGTCTGCACTACAGCTGTAAATCCAAATATGTTAATGTTGTTCATGGTTGTACTTCTTGTTATAGATTTCATATATGCATTATAGTATGTTTTTTAAATTATCTATCTATCTATCTATATATATATATATATATATATATATATATATATATATATATATATATATATATATATATATATATATATATATATATATATAGATTCAAGATCAATGGGGTACCATGTTAGACTTGGGTACCGGGGAACCATTTATAGCCAATCATTTATCATTAAAATCATCAAATATAATATAAATTTTGCTTAAAATTCTTTCCACATTAATTAATGTTGGGGGTAAAAATGGTATTAAAAAATTTAAATTAGAATCAAAGATTCTGTGTATCCCATGAAAATCTCCACTTTACTTAATATCATATATTACACTCATACTGAACATGTACAATGATGACACTCCATAAACCACGATTGAACATGTTCAATACCGTCAATATTGGTTTATCACCAACTGACTGCACATGTTCAATAACGTGTAAATGAAATTGAACCTTCATGAAGGTTTGAAGAAAATAATAGATACATTTATTTGACACATCCGGCTGAACATGTTAACTAAAACCCATTGTCGAATCCAATTGAACATGTGCACTAAAACCCATTGTCGAATCCGATTGAACATGTTCACTAATACCCATTGTCGAATCCAATTGAACATGTTCATTAAAACCCATTTTGAAATTTATTATAGATTTGTTATGGAAGTAAATCCCTATAATTAAGGGAACCATTATATTATTAGTTGTCATCTATTATTTAATATAAATCTAATTGACTATATTACCCTTTTAAATTTATAACCAAACATAGGTGGACTCCGGTTCCCCAGTCTAACATGGTACCCCATTGATCCCAACCCTATATATATATATATATACACACACACACACATATATATATACATATATATATATATGCATTATATATATATATATATATATATATATATATATATATATATATATATATATATATATATATATGTATGTATGTATGTATGTATAAAAATACCACTATATCACCGCGATAACCGCTATAGAAAATAGCGGTCTTGACCGCTATTCGACCGTGAGACGCTATTAACTACATAGGTCCAACCTATGTTTCAACCCAGACACAAACCAGATGAAATACACATCTTTCGGTCTGTTCCCAGTTTCATGATTTATCCAACTTTTCGTTTCATTTGTTCTAGTTCAGAACTGATGCCATGCATGGATCTTGTGAAACAGAAAGTGCCCATTATGTTCAAACAAGGTATCAGGTGAAAGAATTGATCAGTAACAGGGACAAGAAACTTACATGGTGAAATATATAGCAAATGCATTCTGGAAGAAAACGGACATTCGCAGCTTCACCCCAGATTAAGAAGTATAATGAAACCAAGAAAAGCTTCCTATCCTTATTAATGGCTTGTAAACTGTTCAAAACAGATTCACACTGAAATGAGCATAGCATGAGAAGCAATGTATACAAAACATCATAGCAGCGCATGGAGCTCACCTATTCCAAACAAGACGCATATGAAGATATTTGCACCATTTGATGTAATTATCCAGAACCTTCAGAAAAACTTCTGTGATAACTCTCTCGTCTATTTTCTAAAAAATAAAGAATGACCCATCAACCACATTCCATTAATGGTGCAGAAGCCGACTATAAAAAACACATTGGAGAAAAAGTTGAGAGAAAATTATAAAAAGCCAACTAAAAAAGGTGCCATGTTCTAAGGTGCCAAAATGGGGATGGATATACCTAAGAACACTTGCATGTAATGAAGAGATGAGGTACAAAACGACTTGTAAGATTAACTAGGTAATAAATAAATAATGCTACTATCATAGTCTACATTTCATTAGTTTGATTCCCACTTTTGGGAATGCTAGTGTATTACAAGGGTTGTGTGTGGCAGGCATTTAAAGTCTTCACCCCCTAAAAAAGGTATAGTGTCATAACAATTGGTAGTTCTATGATCTTTTAATGGCAAACGTGTCCGGTAGAGACCTTGAAGAAATCAGAGCACTGCCATTTTTCTTGATCAGATTGCCTCTTAAGCTACTTGATGCCTAATGGTCAGTGATGATGAAAATAGTAGGTTATCAAGTAAAAAACTAAAAATTAGAACATATATCCAAAGAGGGGATTGATGGTCTAAATTGCCTTCTTATATAGGCTGGAAATTTATCATGCAGGAATTTCAAGGGACATTAACAAAGATGAATCAAGTAGTCATTTCATTACTTCTAAACCCTTTATCTGTAACTTTAAATGCAGAAGTATAGTTGCCAAAAGCTTCAGTCTCTCAATCAGCATGTTACCATGGATAAAGGTTGGCTGATCTTTTAAGCAAATGGCTGCTATCTTAATATTAATAACACAAAAATGAAAGAACACTATATTCCAAAGACTTCACAGCCAGTGCTTTAGTAGCCCCTACTGCCCTACAGCCTACAACTTCTAACATCAGATGAATAGACCCTTACAACTACATAACTGACTTCAGCAACCAATTTTATTCAGATAACTGGAAGGCCTCCCCCCCCCCCCCCCCCCCCCCCCCCCCCCCCCCCGGGACGACAACTGAGGCAAGGAATATTTTTTGAGAACACATCCGTGATGTTCAAGATTTATTACTGCATTAACTATTGCCACAAATATGTTTATGAAACCATGGTAAGAGAAACACAGCTGAGTCAGTTATATCTTAACCCCAAATAGCTATAACTGTAAATAACGTTGATAGCAGGTAGTGAAAAGATGACACAAAATAATGTCCATGATAAAAAAAAGGAACTCAAAAAAAACCTGTGCACATAAAATTGTATTACTCACTGGATCAGCTTCAGCGGGTATGCCAAGTCGTGATTGTGCATTTGCTAAAGCGAGAACAACATTCTCACGTTGATTCCTGATGTTGTCTTTCTGCAAATGTAATGTCACCGCAAATAAAGAAATATGAACCAACAAAATCTAAACAGAAGAGGCAGACGATAAAGCAGCAAGAGAAGCAAAAGACTGATTGCCATACTCATTAGCATATGGCCAACTAGATTTTCAACCATCATTTCAGCTTAAAAGCGTAGTGGAGTGGCAAGAACTGCAAAACTACATGCCACGGTGCCAAACAACAACGATCCTTATAGTGACTCTGTGATGATTTTGAACGAATAAAAATTTTAAACATATCATTCTAACACATATAAGATAATGTCATGTTCATAATCTCTGATGACAGATCCACGGTAAACCTCAACCCATGCTACGGTATTTTTACCACACTTAATACTTCGCAACTCCTAGGAGAGCACAAAAAATAAACGAGACAGGTTATGTCATCATATCATAAGGTAAGTGAAATTCCAACACCGATCCCATTATATAAAAAAACCAAGTGTTAAATGCCTTTTGAAACAGATTGTGAAATCAAAAGGAAGAACAATTGTATTGCTGAATGTAAATTCAGTAAGTTGATTAAGCAAAACAGAAAAATAATCCCAAAGGATTCCAGGGAAACTCCCTCTCTCAAAGCTAATTTGCTAAGAGCCCTCTCAAAGTTGCTAAAACAAGATTTGATCATAATTCTTCACACCCAACTCACACTCCTCTCCTCTTATTTATAGATTGTATTTCTAACTAACTACTAACATTATATCTATTTTGCCCTTTCTAGAAAATAGTATTGTATATTTCTATCACCTTCAGAGAAGGCTTACAAGGATCAAGAGTACTAGATGAGATATATTGCAATCATTGATTTTAATGATTATTATTTTCTATCACAATATAATGTAAGCTTGTTGTGTATTTTTTACAAGATATACAAGCATATTTTTCTATCACAAAATAACGTAGTGTAAAGCAATCTATCAATCTAGGCTATTGTGTATTTTTTTTTGTAAGATATACAAGTATAGATCCACATATGAAAGTAGCAAGCCAAAGTGCCTAAAAATGAGAAGCGTTTTACCAATTACAACCATAGTGGCAACAAGGACAAAATAAGAAAGGTGACTTCATCCATACCAGCTCTACACTTACTGAGCCTACGAGCCTAAATATTCCAAAGCCAAAATACAGAAATTTACGATAGAGAGCTTTGCATTTGTCCAAATGCCACTGAGCATGAAAAGGATCCACAATAACAATTGAAGAGGTTTAAACATGAAAGATACCAAAAGTAAGGTGGTTCGAACTGGAGCTAGAAATGGAACCATATCCACACTAATATCAACTGTTATTGTTCCCCTTCTAAAGTAATTTGATGAAGATGAAACATGAAAAAAGGAAACTAAAAAGAGGGATGCACCATTCAGGCATTTGAGCATCTTAACCTAGTACTATCTCGATGATCAATCATGAACAATAACAATCGAAGTTTCTTCGATTTTAAGCATTGTATCATAGTTACTTTTATCAGCTTTGGTTCAGGTCTTTCCACATCACCCATCCCTGCCCCCACCCCTCTATTAAGTTGCGAAGACTGATGATGTCAGGTTATGTAAGCGTAAAAAGGATGCTGATTTTTTAAAGGGAGTTTGTGATCAGGGATATCTGGTTTGTATTCTAGGACGGAGAGTGGAACTTTGTAAAGGAAGTCTAGAGACCAAACGGGGATTAACTTTTAATGTAAAATCCTAAAGGGGTATGATTCACCGTGAGGATCATTACTACTCATGTTTTTCCCAAAACCAAGCCCAGACCCAATACCGAATTCTAAGTCTTGAAGAACAATCTGGAATATGAACAACTAGAGAGAGCACATAATATTCATCTGATTTCTTTTTAAGACAATATAACATAAATAACTATGCATACGACGCCAACCCTAAAACAGTAGAACACTGACTTTGACTGCTCTACCTTCCATGTAGACAATTAATTAAATAAGGGAAATAATCATATGAATGTATCCTCTTCTATTTTGATATTCTACACTCCCCCTTAAACAAGTTAATCATATCTAGCTTGCTCTTCAGCATATCAAATTTGATCTTTGGGAGAGGTTTGGTGAAAATGTCAGCAGCTTAGAAATCTGTTGGAACTTGGAACATAAGATAGCTCTAGTGACTTTTCTTCTAACTTCTCTTTGATAAAATGTCAATCAATTTCCGCGTGTTTCATACTATAATGATGAACAGGATTCTTCGCAATCTTGATGGCTGCCTCGTTATCACGGAGCAGATTGATTTGCCCACTTCCAGTCATCTTTAGCTCCTCAAGGTTGTGTTTGGTAGAGAGAATCGAAGAGAAATGAAATGAGAATAAAATCAATGGTTTTTTAGACCATGAAATTTGAAAATACAATAATCATATAGTTGTCGTAATTCTCTTTCCTTAATATTAGCTTCAACTTAATTCTCCACCATTGCTAGAGAAATGAAATAATTGAATTTTAACCTATACATTACTACAACTTAAGAATTGTTTATATATACAATTCAAGTCTCCTAACTAATAATTTGTCTCCATTTCCTTTCTCTTCGATTCTCTCCACCAAACACAACAAGCATCTTCTATAACCATATCCACTCACAAATTCCATGACACATAGCTCTGAATTCAGCCTTTGCATTGCTCCGTGACACAACAAACTGTTTTTTACTTCTCCATGTAACAAGGTTGCCCCAAACAAACGTACAATACCCTGTTGTAGATCTTCCATCTACGAGTGAACCTCCCCGGTCTGCATCAGAGTATATACGCACACTCTCCCATCATATTAATCATATTATCTACACTCATAACATGTTGATTGCACAATTAGATAGGAGGGAGATCAAGCGATTGAAGAAACAAATGTCTGGAGAATTCAAGATGAAAGACTTGACAATAGCAAAAAAGATACTTGGTGTGAGCATCACAAGAAACAAATTTGAAGACACCCTTAGGTTATCCCAAGAGTACGTGGAAAGGCATTAAAGAAATTCAGTCTTCAAAGTAAGATCAGAAATACACATTCGGGAAGCCACTTCAAGCTTGCAAAGAAACAATCACCACAAATAAATGAACAAGAAAGCCCTAAAAATTTGTATACATAAGCAGTTGGCAGTTTAATGTATGTTATGAAATGCACCCAGCCATATATTGCACATGCAATAAGAGTGATTAGCATATTCATGTCTAATCCGGAAAAGGAGGTATTGTTCGAGTTGTGGAGACTGATTGTTACCAAAGGCTTATCTTCCGCCACAAAATCGGGATTTGTAACATACGAATATATGATCCCATGTAAATGTAACCCTAATCCAAAATTAATAGACTCGCCAGTGATGTCATGGACGTAGGTCATGCTTGGACCGAACCACGTAAATCTGTGTTCTTCCTTTCTGCATTTATGTGTGTTCTTCTCATGCGCCGTTTCTCAACATTAGAAAGCAGTAAAGAAACTTCGAAAGTGACGTTATGTTAAAAGAGAGAAGGCTATGCAGATCTGGGTGGTTACAGCAAGAGCACTATTGGATGCGTTTACAGTAGGAGAACCAACGTTTAGTCGGATTTTAGACTCTAGAAGGGTGTTTCACTTTCACCCACAGAAACGTAACATATCGGTATAGCTTAAGCAAGTAAAGAGATAATCAAGTTACAGAATTTTCTTGAAGAGTTGGACAAGAAACAAACAGACAGTGTTCTTCATTGTGATAGTTAGAGTGTAATTCATTTTGTGAGAATCCAATGTTTCATGGAAGAATGTAACACATTCAAATGACATATCACTTCATTGAAGAATGGATGATGATTGATAGGATTTTATTAATGGATTATTCTAGAAAAGGGGTATATTAGTAATATTGAGTAATAGTTAGTTAGTAGGAAAATCTATAAATAAGAGGTGGAGAGGGTGAGGTAAGTGTGCAGAAATATTATTGTTAGTTTGTTAGACTCTTGCTTAATTGCTTTGAGGGGCTCTTAGCATTATGCTTTGAGAGAGGGTTTATCCCTGGGATCCTTTTTGGATTGTCTTTGGTTATTTTGCTCAATCAATTTCAATTGTTCATCTCTGTTTATTCTCTGTTCTATAAACTATAATTCTGATTCTGCATCATTGGTCCGACCTGCCATCCTCTTCCTCTATCCTTCGTTTCTGTTTCCCTTGTTGTCCTCTGTTTCGATCAGCATGCCTACTGAAACCAGATCCGTTCAAAACCGTTTGGATCAGAACGAAGAACAGATCCGCCAATTGCAATCTGATGTAGCTGACATCAAATCCTCATTGAAAACTCTGGAGATGGATCGATTAGAGAATTGTGAATTTCGTAAGCTGATGATGAATTTCATGAAACAGCAAGATAAGAGACCTCTTCAGTTTGGGGACAATTCTGATTCTGGGGGTTTATTTTCTGGGGGTGGTGATAATTCTGGCGGTGGAAATCTCACCCCTCCAAATCAATCGGATCCCTTACCATGGGCTGTTAAGAAGATCAAATTACCTGAGTTTTATGGTTTTGATCCTCAAGGTTGGATACAAAAGGCTACACTCTACTTTGATATTAATTGTACTCCTTCCCATCTTCGTCTTCGTCTAGCTCAATTGAGCATGACTGGTGTCGCTCAACACTGGTTCACAGTGGTTACTCAAATCCACGAATCACTCGATTGGGAGCAGTTTAAGAGTGAATTATTGCAACGATTCAGTGGATTGGAGATTCAAAATCCGTATGAACAATTAGCCTCCATTCAACAGGGCGAATTCATCCATGATTACATAGACGATTTTGAGTATCTTCTCTCGTTGGTGCCAAAATTATCAGAATCGCAGGCATTGGGATATTTCGTAGCTGGATTGAGAGAGGACGTTAAGCGATGGGTACGTCTTCATCGTCCACAATCACGTTTGGATGCCATGTACCTGGCCAAAGACGTGGAGGCTATGCTGCGGCCCTCTACTGCAACTGACGTTCTTGTGCGCTCTCGTTATCATCCATCTGGTGGGCTTCTGAATTCATCTGGTGGGCTTCTTAATCATTCTCAGATGGATCGATTTTCACAAATGGGCCAGCCCAATTTTAATGAGTCCAACCTACCTCCAATTGATACAAAGACGTCCGCTCTTCGTTCTGCCTTCCAGCGCCCTGCAATCAAATCCCCTTCTACCAATATTCCGCTGGACAACGCTCCTGTCTTACCTCGCGATCGTGGGGTTCGTTCCTTGTCTCGAGCTGAATGGGAAGAACGCCGCAAAAAGGGGCTGTGTTTTCGTTGCGGTCAGCAGTTTGGACCTGCACACAAGTGTCCAGAAGGCCATCTACGTGTTCTCCTATTAGGAGATGATGAACTGGAGGAAGGGGCTGGGAATCTTTGTCAATTGGAGGAAGTTTGGGATCCACCAGATAAGTAATTGCAAGGGCTTTGAAGTTGTCAACAAGTCTTGAGGTCAAGACTTAAATAAGGGGGAAGTATTGATAGGATTTTATTAATGGATTATTCTAGAAAAGGGGTATATTAGTAATATTGAGTAATAGTTAGTTAGTAGGAAAATCTATAAATAAGAGGTGGAGAGGGTGAGGTAAGTGTGCAGAAATATTATTGTTAGTTTGTTAGACTCTTGCTTAATTGCTTTGAGGGGCTCTTAGCATTATGCTTTGAGAGAGGGTTTATCCCTGGGATCCTTTTTGGATTGTCTTTGGTTATTTTGCTCAATCAATTTCAATTGTTCATCTCTGTTTATTCTCTGTTCTATAAACTATAATTCTGATTCTGCATCAATGATGATACTCTAACACCGACAAAGATCCCAACTACGAAGAATCCTAGGAATATTTCTTCCAAGGTGGTGACTATTGAGAAGTTGAAGCTTTGCATAGCTTCAACCGACCTTCATGTTTAATTGATGAAAAAGGCAAAGCACTAGTGAGATGACTTTACACACTTTTAGGTTCACAGGATATACAAGATGGAGCGCAATTGACATGATCAACCACCAAGTAAGAGTTGGTAAGTGGTGGAGAGTGATGGTGCCAAAGAAATTAACTCCCGCTAGCAAGAGTCTAAGGCCAAAGCGTCGGACCAAGCATATTAAAGTATTATCAACTACTGTTTTTCCTTGTATGTACTATGTATTCATTTCTATGCAATTGTAATTTGTAAACCCTAACTAGAAATTAATACAAATGACTTGCTAGTTCATCCGTTGACGTACGTCATTTTTGGACAAAACGTTGAGTTGTGGAGTCTAATTTGCCCTTAGACCTCACACTCGCTATGGAGACTTAGAAATGGGCTTTTGAGTCCTAGCTCACAAGGAGTCCTAGGTCATCTTTTGTTGTTTATCGTTCTTAATCCTAACAAGAACCATGTATGCATGTGTTCCTCTTTTATGTGTTTGTTTGTTTGTGTTTTACTATTTCCATGCACCGTTTCTCAACACATGTCAAGGCAAAGATGAAGATAAGAGTCCTTTGCTATCACTTCGTTGTAGACATGCAATTTCGTTGTCAATATAATAATATATACAACGAGATAATAGTCCTTTGCTAACACAGTCAAATATCACAAACAAATATACAACAACATTCAACTACAAACCAATATAATTTGATTCTCTAGATACAGAGAAACAGATTATGACTTGTATTTTCCTCGAAGAATTCACAAAATGCAATAATAATGTATCCTAATATCGGAGCCTGTGTTACAAAATGTTCAAAACTTAATGTGAGTCCTTGGTGATGTTATTATCACCAGTACCACGGGCAACATACTTAATGAAATGGCTGCTTCTAGACGACCAGCAGCATATAGTATTAGAAACAGTAAAAGAAATAAGTGTAATGAGGTGAATGTTAAATCTGACACCAACTAAGTGTGCTTATATTGCAGAACCTGATGAGTAAAATTACAAAAGTGTATTCACCACTCCAAGTAAATGAGACAACAAGAGTGATATCCTCCCAAGTTTCAATGACATGCAACGCCTCAAAAGTCAACACGAAACTAGGATTTGCAAACATATATATTACGCGCCAACAAAGTTAAAAAGTATGAAAGAGTTCGAACCTGAAAACCAAACACAAATTCCAGAAGATCAAACATGTCTAAGTTACGCTGTGCAGGAACCTCAAAATTAGCTGGAAGCCTAGGAAATTGTTCATGATATCTAATTGCTGATATTGCAGCTCTAACCTGTGAATCAAAACTTTTATTAAAAAATAACTTTTTTCAGGAAGGTCGGGGTCCAAAGTGCATCACATGAAAACAGTGCAAGCCCAATGAAAGATATCTTTATGGAAATACATTGTATCTTTAATATATAATAATGATCTATCTTTTGGTCTTGATCCTTTGAATTTAAGTAAAACATAAATCCTGGACATTTCATTTAAAATTATAAATATTATTAATTATTAATTTAGTTACCTTAACCATGTAATCAGTTACCAAAATGGAGAAGTATGAAGTTGTCAAGTATATATTTTGATCAATTTACATAATTTATCGAATATATAACATAAGAAGTTAAAAACCATTATACACGATATGAGATAGATAGATCTTGTGGAGTTCTATAATATTAATGCCGCATTGTGCGAGTACATTCCTAGTGTAAACAAAGGTGCATTAACTGTTCAATAAAACAACTAATTACAACTAAAAAGGTAATTTGACTTACTTCCGGATAGAATCCTATAGCATTTGTTAAAGATGGTGCTTCAAGAGGAACGATGTTGTAAGGCATTAGATCCCCTGACAACCCTTGATCTGTTTTCTTTAGCCTTTTTAACTGGAATAAACGTATAAAGAAATATATGAATACAAGACAAAATCCCACAATTTTATCATTACAGGGGGAAAAACTTACTAAAACTTGTAAATGTCAACAAGTTCATGATGATTTAAGAGCCCAATAACCCATGACACTTTACATATATCTATGAGCATTGGGAGTGCACGTAGAAGTTACATACAGCATATTCTTCATCAAATAAAGAAGATAAATTGAGTTTTTAACCTCAAATACAAAGTTGGCAAAGTGTAAAAAAAACTATAAGAAGATAGTTTGTCAGCAGCAACTACGTAAAGCAGCATCACAGCATAAGTTAACCCAAATGAAAAACAAATGGATTGTAGGCAAACCAACAATGCACCAATATATCAACGACAACAAGTTCATGATTTGAATAGCCAGTCGCACTGCAACTCTTGACACAAAAGTCAATCCAATAATCATCTATGAGCAAATGGGGATGATTTTATAGTTCAGAACAGCATATTGGGATCAAGTATAGAAATAAAGAGATCCTCAATCTAAGAACCAAAGAAGGTAAACGACAGAATAATCAACAAGAACAATATCAGTGGCAATGTAGAATACTTTTGATCATAAAAAAATCTATAAAATTACTAGGATATTGTTAATTATAGAGAGGAGAGAGAAGAAATACCTCTTCTGTAATATATCTTCCAACTCCATCGGGCTCAGCATCTTTGCTAAGGGCCTCCATTACCTCAACGAGAGCTCTCAGTGTGGTAAATACTTTCTTCGTTTCTTGAGATCTCAATCCCAAGCTGAAATTCATTTAAAAAAAACTCTATCAAGGCTTTTAATTTCGCAAGGGCACATTATTAATTTAGCAATAACTCAAGAGGTAGCATGTTCAGACCCAAATTATAATGCAGAAAAAAGTTGTCAATATTGTTATAGAATGTAATTACATATAAATTGATTGCACATAATTAGGGATTAATATAGCTATAACTACAGATTTGATTTGACTTGTAATTATTCTCCCTTCCTAACTTAGACTCTTAGCTCGTAAATAAATTTAGGTGCTGATTATCAATAAGATGTGTGTAATATTCTCTCATCCCCTCTGACAATATGGGATCAGAACCTACTTAGGCTTTGTCTGTCAGAGTTGTCCTCATATATTATTCTCTTCTTCTCCTTTGGTCTATTTCTTCCCTAGACATTGTTGCAGAAAAGGACGATCTTCAGTCCATTATTTAAAGAAGCATCTCAGAACCGCCCCATCCATAAGCAAACCCACTCGTCGATAAGTGCTTCTGCAATTTCTAGCAACTCTTTTCCTCTAATGATGTCAGGCTGTCTTTGGCCTGGGTATACTTCCACTTCTACCTCGTTGCTGCTAGCTTGAACTCTCTGCTGATCTGCGTTAGTTATTTGTTCTTTGTGCTATTGTTTTGCTGGCTCCAGTGTTGTGACTATGTTGAGTGTATTCTGTCTATTAACATGGGTCATAATCCTAAACAATTTTGAACTATACTTGATGAAAATGAACAACTCAATGACGTTTGTCTAGTTTAGATTTGACTAAACATTTAGTTGATGATCCACTGACTTCTAAGAAATGGTTGATGGAGGACTACAAACTAATTAATCAGATACAGAACATCCTAGATCCTGTTGTTGATGATATTCTTAATCATTGTGACACCATCAAGGAACGGTGTGAGTATTTGTTGTTCTAGTATGTTAGTAAACAAGGTATGTCTCATATTCATTAATTGTTTTTTGAAATTTTGACACTTCCCTCATTCCCAGAAGTTAGTGCTCGCCTTCTTCTAGTTTGTAAGGATGCTTGGAACCTACTAGAACTGTCACTAGTGTGACTGCATTAAATGCCACAAGAAAAGCTAAAGAAGGGAATAACAGGACTATTCATCCAACCTGCCATTAGGTTTGAGGCGTATATAGGAAAATTGCTGGAAGTTGCATGAAAATTCTGACACTCAAAGTACAAGCAGAAATTTTGAATGTAGCTACTACAGATGACAACTTCCGTAGTCATCCCAAATGTTACCTTCTTCTAAAATTTCAGCTGATGAGTATGGTCGCCTAACTCAGTCATTTAATGCTCAACAGATAGCAACGTTGTTGTAAGCCACAGCCATATTCTTTGACATCTGTTTCAGCCAATATAAATAATCCTGATGCAAACAAGTACTATTTATGGTTTCAAGTCCCCAAGTTTAGCTCCAGTTACTCTTTAGCCAATGGATCCACTATTTTGTAATTGGTTGTAGGACAGCACATCCAATCACATTCCTTCCGGTATCTTCTGTTCCATCCTTGCTCAAGTTTCCCTTTAATTTGTTATCTGATAGCCCACTTACCAAAGCCTTAATGGTTATGTTATTTTTTACCCTGATTACTGTCTATTCAGGATCTTAGGACAATGCAGACTACTCGTAAAGCGTGTCTTATAAGTTATGAATGGGATATATGTTTTGGATATTATGCCTGCACCAGTGCTTAATCAGTAGCTTGCACAAGCTCTTCATCTCACATGAACCTTTATTGTTTATTCCCATTATGCAAAAGTTATGTCCCAGTATAAACATGAGCCTATATTGAAGTGTGAAGCTTGTCAAATTACTAGCTAAACACTGGAGTTTCTTTACTTCATACAGATATCAAAATCAGGCTATCATAATTTTGTAAATTATTTGATGATTGTTCTAGAGTAACTAGGCTTTATCCTATGAAATCACAACCAAATTTGTTTACTATATTTAGGATCCTTGCCCCATTTTATCAAAACCGCTTATTCATATTCTGTACATTATTTCATAATTGTTCTAGAGTTTGATCAAATTTTTATACTACATTTTTGTGATTTTCATGCTGAAATAAAGACTTAATTTAATAAAGAAAATTTGTATTTAGTGAAGTGATAGTGCTGTAAGGATATGATTTGGGTCAGCAATCCAATGGGCCTAAGCATTATTAAACTAAGGGTAAATTAGAAATTTCTTCCTTGTAGTTTATGGATAATTATGGATTTTGTCCCTTAACTCTAAAAATTACACAGGTCGCCCATGCTGTTGAGGTTTTGTTACGGATCCTTTGACCGATCAATTTTGAAAAAATATTTCTCATCGTGTGAACCACGTAAATCCTTGTGTTCTTATTTTCTTTGCATCGTATTTGTTTGCCGTTCTTAATCCCAACAATACAAGTTCGGGTATTGGTGGATTTTCACAAAACATCAAGGGTGGAAAGGGACTATCGATTTATCACTTGGATAAGGCTACCCACAATATGTTTCTTAGCTCAATTGGCCCACGATAACAGCAAGCCCAACCGCCGAACAGATCCAGTAGTCTCACTCCTTTAATTCATCCAACACCACAAACCCTAACAGCCTAACCAAGCAAGAATGGGACGAGCAAAGACAAAGAGCTCCTACAAGTAAATGCTATACTCCTTCTGGACATTGAGTTTTTAAGAAACAAAAATGTTGCATCCAAATTAGTGTGGTATCCAAACATAAGCTACGACACAAACTACTTCGCTATATGGCTATAAATTATACTTAATGAGATTAGTTTTGGTAAGTATCGACTCTCAACCAATGAACTTGTAGTGTAGAGTCGTTATCTATCTCAACAACGGCCCTATGTTTCACTGAAGTGTTAGGAAACATGACACAAATATACGCACACGAACAAAGCAACGGTAAAATAATTGCAGAAAAGCAAATAATAGACGGGATTTACATGGTTCGCTTAATCAGTGTGATCAAGTTACGTCCATGGCCGGCGCCGGACTACTAAGTAACCAAGGTGTGTCATTGATCACAAAGTTAGGGTTTATATTTATGGAGTCTGACCTAGTCATAGAACATATAGAAGTCAACTATCATTTCACTTGAGAAAAGCTAGAGGATGGAACCCTATCAACATGATGTGTTTATTAAAAACCTAAGAATCACACTAATTACATTTGTACCACAAGTTGGTCATCAATATCTATGGTCGAGCTTGAGAAGGAGTGTTGTAGAAGTTAATTAGATATAAATATATTGCATATATTAGGGATGGTATGATTGATAGAGCTATGATTATGGATTTGATTTGATTTACTAGCTTTCTCGTTCTCTTGGATAATATATTTAGCAATGGCATTGTACGGGAGGACAAAATTAAACAGATTAACACAAGATACTTAGTAGAACTCATACATCAAATTAGCCAATATATGACTTACTAACAAGTTACTAAACTTGAATATAGCTGCCTGTAGTAAGAATGTGCTTCCAGAAATATAACTTTAAATAATAAAAGTATGCATCATTGATGCCGAGAAAAGCATGCACCTAATGAAAAGTTTATGGACTTGTGAGATCATTACAAACATGTAGGAAAGCAGTCTAACTTCACATGGACATAACATTCAATCCGTGAGGAGTTAGAAAGCTCACAACACCCCACAAAAAGCTCTTAATGGACCAGACAAAATGGCAATTGGCAAACTGCCCATAGACGAACCTTCAAGCCCAAAATCCTTCGTTTAGGGTTCTGTTTTTTAATGTTTACAATTGTCATGTAGAATTTATTTTTAACTTAATTCCATTTTTGGTAAACTGCATAATATTGGTTTTCTGTCAATCACATGATAGTTTCAGCAGTGGCTAATACTTTTGTTTTGATCGATTTTAAAATTGAAGTCCATGCCTACCAAAACTAACTTCTCCTTTATATTGACGTTTCCCTTGTAACTTTGAGATTATTGAATAATGCTATGAATTTCTGTTATAGTGTGTGTAAACAATAAACACGCGCGTCTTTTTGACCTCCATTCCATATAAATGGTTCATTACATGCCACAACTCGAATGCAAAGAGCAACGTGTGTGTGAATGGTAGTTCCATAAGAGCAAAGGATGAAAGCATACCCTCCCATATCAGCACTGAAAGTTCCAGATTCAAGCATCCTTCGTTCCTCTCTCAGGATTTCATCAACTCTATGCACTCGTTTGTAACGCTGATAAAAATCCCACAGATGTTGAGCATCACGATTACGATCTATTCGCCCCCCATCCTTTTTGGCTCGTTTTTGCTGCACCAAACATCAGAATCCTCAAATTTTTATTTATTAATGATGAATTAGGGTAGATTTAGTCTGCAGAAAATAAACCACAACAAGCAAGCTCATCAGAAGCTAAAGTAACAATTTGAATGACGACGGTACAATCTCAAATGGTTTGGCCCCAGAAATTGAAGAAAAATGGCACTACAGTATTGAAAATCACGCACATACGGTCAAGTGAGAACTCAAATCTTTGCCTTACATTGATCACGGACATTAAACCGGTCTTAAACTGAAGAACTCCTCTTCCATCGCTATTGGGGTCCAAACTTTGAGCCATAGAATATGCCTGCTCACACACTGAAATTGTTTCGTAGTCAGAAATTAATATGAGGCCACAATTAATAAAATTATGAGATTACATAAGCTTATGATTCAACCAAAAACAATGGAAGGGACACAGGGTATATGCACCAATATCTTTTAGAACTCAAAAAGTTAACGCTTAAGCCATGTTGTGACACATCAGCTTCGTATATAGTCATTAATTTTAAAACAGAAAGCCATGACACTTCTTTTGAATATATGTTTGTGGTTACTGGACACGTGACATGGAAGGGTAGGGTAGGGATAGCTCTTCTATCAGCATAAAACAAAATACTATAAATACTGCATTGAGTACATTGCATGTCTTGTACTCCTTCACATGATAACCTCCTTAAGATGTTACCTGAAAATATTCCTGCACCATATGCATGATCATACAGCAATCCTTACAAATCTATGCCAAGCTTTAGAACATTTACTTCTTAAGAGCTTCTCTTTAGCAGGCAACTACACTAACCAATTTCCTTG
Organism: Centrapalus pauciflorus; assembly: GCA_020465985.1. Classification (NCBI taxonomy): domain Eukaryota; kingdom Viridiplantae; phylum Streptophyta; class Magnoliopsida; order Asterales; family Asteraceae; genus Centrapalus; species Centrapalus pauciflorus. The sequence continues at coordinate 401,874 of JAANYP010007862.1, read as the reverse complement.
TAAGAATAACAGATGTTTACGTACTTCTATACCAAAATAAGAGATATGGATTTTCCTGGAGACCGATAACACATGCACAGAAAGTAAGTGAATGTAAGCACAATGCATTGTTCTTGAATCTGCTAGCTTGAGTAACAGTCCCAGTATTTATATCTGAGTGGCATTCAGAGATTCCTTTATTTCTTTTTACCTCTTGAGACATAAGACTCCCAAATTAAATGTTAACTCCAACTAAGTTTTCGTATGTTTATAAAAATATATGTGTGTATAAAACTATAAACACATTAAACCAGTCATCTCTATGTGTATGTAGGGCATAATTTCTAATGCAACTCATTATCTAAATCTTCCATCATCACTCAAAGGTTATACTACAAATAGAACAACGATAGAGTTACAATCGCATCAAGAACCAATTTGTAACTCTTTTGCTATGGGACGGAGGTAGTACAATACTATAATGAACATACGTAAAACGGGTTTAACTTACAAATCCTAGCAACATGCGCATCCTCAGCTTGAATCTCATCAGCAGCTTGCAAGATCGCATTGATGTTCGTGGTCCCTTGAAGCGAATCAGGAACTGCACTAGCAAGCCCGCTGGATTTTCTCTCATCACTTTGTCCAGCAAGTCGGAGCTGCTCTCTCCGAAGAGTAGCCCGGACAAGCCTTTCCCAATTAGTAAAAACTTTAGCCATTTTTCAAGTTGAAATTCAACTTGAAAAACCTAATTTCACTACGTATGGATGAATCAATACCTCTAAGTGCAAGGGATCTGATAATAAACCCTAAGAAACCATCCGAAGAAAATTCAAACAAGAAAAACGAGTACGAGCTCAACGCGTTAGGGTTGCTTGTTCAGATCAGTGGATATGGAGTCGAGCCGTTATGGTAATCATGTGAGGTACAGAATAGGGTGACTATTGTATGGATGTTTTCTGGTTCGTTGGATGGGAACCTGATCGTGATCGAGCGCTGCTCTTTGCGACTCCTGGATAGCCCTGCTTTTTTGTTTGCAGGCAATTGCCACTCGGCACGTTTTTTGGCCCGCTCTTTGGGTTTAAAAGCATCGTGACTAGTGCTAAAGTGTTTTGACTTCATCAAAATATCTTTTCTTAAGGGCGCTGCTTCATACACCAAACATATATCTTTATAATTGGTTAAAATATCTCTTTTTTGATAACTTATCATTATGTTTTATTTATTCACACCTCTTTATCCAATCATAAGGTGTAAATTTATAGATCAAAGGCATAGAGGTGGTGTTTGAGAAAGTAGACATGATGCATGAAGAAATAGTCTTTTCTTAAAGTTGAAAAAATTGAAAATTTACGAAAGATTGGACCACGTTTAATAAAGTATCATATATACAAGGGGGTATTTTGTAATTTGTATTGTTTGTGATTTATAATTTAGGATGGGAAAAAAACATGTTTTCATTGTTTTTATGTTTTTGTTTCTCAATATTATTTTTTTAAAAAGGTTTTCAAGTTAAGGCTGCGTTTAGTTGACGAAAACAAGCCGGTTTTCTGTTTTTGTTTTCAACGAAAACAGGGTTTAATTGAAAACATGTTTAGTTTGACATTATTCTAATTTTTTTGTCATTTTCTAAATGTTTTCATTTTCTAAATTTATAATAGAAATTGAAAAATGCAATAAAGGAGTTTTCAACCATTTTTCCAATTTTCAAAAGTGAAAACAAGGGACGTGGTGAACACGTTTTCAAAATTTTCTCCTAATTTTCTAGAAATGTAATAATGAAAACAAATTCTGGAAAAGTGAAAGTGAAAAGAAATTTCAATTTTCCATCAACTAAACACACCCTAAATTTTTCTTAAAGTTTTGTAAAATTTGACTATAATAGTCCGGTTATAGTTACTAAACCGGATTCTTAAATATTAAAAAATTGGGTTTCCATAGTTAAATTTTACTAAACTAAAAAGAAAATAATTAACTTGAGAAATTGTAACACCCTCGAACTCATCCACAATGCCACGTAAATACCACCTCAGCAACGATATAATATAATAATCTCTACTCTACTCCCAATACACACATGCAGAAACCCGATAATTTAAAACATTATTTTAAATAAGAAACAGTCACGGAAGTCTCTGAATATTACACAACCTATCCGAAGTATATAAACAGTCCACAAAATGTAACTACCTCTACGCGGGTAGCTAACTCCTCGATCACAGAAATGTAAACCTACTTTGGTGCAGCAGGCCTACTAACAGTCCGGTCACCTGGAATACACACAACAACACACACAGGTCAGCTAAAGCTGGTGAGAATGCAAGGGTTAGTGTACGATTATAAAGCTCAATAAATAAATAACTCGATAATAAAATGTTCAGCGCTCTCTACTGAACAAGTATATGAGATCCCACAAGATAGCTCAATAGGTACTCAACTCGCGTGGATAGGTCCACGTACCAAAATCCCTAGACCGCACAAAGCAGTCGTCAGGAACTCGAAAAGGGAATTGGGAGCGACCCAACCCCTGCCCAGCCGTACGGTTTAGTATCTCAACAGCTCAAGTGTCCCAAATCTCATATTAAAACACAGTTCTCAATATAACACAATAATACATGCATGATAGTATCTCAATGAAAGCTCGTAAGAAAACTCATGATATCTCATAAAAATCTCAGTAAATCATGCAAGTATCAGTAAATAATCGTACAAGTATCTCAAGAAAAACATGCAAACTCACCTGCTCAGCTAGATAAACTAAGTCTCGGTTCCCTGCCCTTTCCCTACCCTGTCAACACGAGACCCTGAAAACACAATAACACAATCTTAACATCACAAACTCAGCCCAACAACTCTATACACAATTCTCAACAACTCTCGAGACCCCCAAGGACCCAAATACCCGACTCACAGAACCCGAAAACCCGACCCGAAACCATAGCCGCATCGCGGTCGCGGCCGCGCTGACCTCAAACTCGGCCGTGCTCACATCGCGGTCCGACGCCTGCGATCATCTCAAGAACATCGCGGCCCGCGATCACTGGATCGCGGTCGCGCTCACGGACGAACAGAACCAGAAATGCTTTGTTTCTTAACAGACCAGGGGAATTCACCCCAAACTCAATTCCAGCCTGATTTTTACCAAAATTACAACTCGAATTTACTCAATAACATATCTAAACTCAATTCAACCACTTATCATCAATCAACAACAATTGACCCACGAATTTAAGCTCAATTTTTTTTTACCTCAAATATAGTTCCAATCTCAAAGAAGAAGTTGAGGCTGAATTTGGGAAGCTTGATTCACAATTCTAAAGCTTTAATCTCTAATTGAAGCTGCTGGAGACAATTCACACATACAAACACACTTTAGTTTCTGATCTTTGAGATAAAGAATGAAAGCAAGCTCCCAAGAAGGTCACATGTATATACGTATTCGGTTTAACCCGGTCCGACACCCAATATCCGATCCCGATACCCAAAATACAAATTTTATATCTCCGGGTCCCAAATTAAACAATTAAACCAATGAAATAATTCCACGTACCTATCTCAAAATCGGGATGTTACAGAAATATTCTGTAAAAAATAACATGGAGAGATGAAAGCGTTGGTCTTTTACATAATAAACCTAAAAATCTAATGTAAAAACACATAAAACTTGATTTCATTTATTTTTAGGGTTTATTATGAAAAAGATCAACATTTTTTCATGTTAATTACGTTTTCGTCCCTCAATGTTATTTTTTCCATAAAAGTTCTCAAATTAATTTTTTTTCATTTTTGGTTTAGTGAAATATGGATATTAGAACCCGATTTTTCATATTTTAAAAACCAGGTTTACGAATCATAATCGGGTTCTAATGTTCAGATTTCACTAAACCAAAAAGAAAAAATTTATTATTAGGACTTTTATGAAAAAAAAATAACATGGAGTGTCGAAAACGCAAAAAACGTGAAAACATGTTGTTTTTTATAATAAACCCTTATTTTAATCTCTAATACAGTGATAGGCTCAGCTGCAGAAGGGACCCGTTGCACAAATTTCCGTCGCGCTCATGATTCAAAAATTTAAGTGATTATTTTAGTCAGACTGAGCCAGTATAATATTGTTCAAGTCAGTTGTAATTAGGGTTGAAGGAATAGAAGAATTAGAATGTTGTGGTTGTGTTTGTGTTTGTTGTTCTGTGATGTCATGGATTTACTAATATTATTTCGTCTAACTCTGAGGGGGCGTTTGGTTCGTAGATTTTTTTCTCTGGGATTTGCATTGTCAAAGGATTTGCATTATGCAGCATTTGCATTTGTCAGTATGTTTTCAAAGAATTTGCATTATCTTATAGAAAAATTTGTTAATCTGAAGAATGCAAGGTACCTGAGATATAAAATCCTAGAAGAAATGCTGAGTTTTTAAATAACAAAGAATGAATGGATTTATGAAATCCTAGGATTTTAAATCCTTACTGAAATCCTAGGATTTTAAATCCTTACTGAAATCTGTGAACCAAACATATGATTTTAAATGCAAATCTCAATGAATCTCAGGAAATCCGCGAACCAAACGCTCCCTTAAAAAATGACATTTTTTACTACCACTTTCCAATAACTTTTTTTAAAAAAAATTTATCCATTACTCCTACAATTAAAAAATTAACAATCAAATATTCAAATATTCAACACAAACTATTATCTTTCAATTAAAGAAATTAAAAACACAAATCAAGATTAAAGTTTCCTAGATTACATAAACTTTAAACTTTTAATTAACAATTAAATATCACATGATTACATTTACATATTTGCTAAAAAAATAAATCAAAAATCACTTTGGACTTTCAATTTGACATCACATAATTAGTTAATTACACGAGCTTTAAACTTTCAATCTAACATAAGTTTTCAAGTTTCAATTAAAGCTTATAGATTCTTTCTTCAACACAAATCATAATTAAACACTATATCACAATTAAACCCTAAATTCAATTAATGATGATCAAAATAATGAAAGAATACTCAAAGATTGGAAAAAGATTACTAATTTAATCAAGTTGCACACATAATTTTTTTTAATATAATAAGTTGCATACATGACAATTTTTCAGTTTTTAAAAAATTTTCACTACGAAACGAGTTTATTTGGAAGGGGACTCATTGCACGTGCTACCCCCACCCTCGCCTCAGTCTGCCCCTGGCCTAATAAGTCCCCGAATCAATTACAACTCATGAATTTGGTGTGTTGTAGGTTGAAACGCTTGTAATGCTTATGTGGCACACATGTGGCATCCACGTGTCAAAATGTTTTTAGGTGACACACACCCACATGGTAATATATTTATTTCGATAAGTCTATCAATTAGACTTTTTTCTTAAAAAACCATCGTACATGAAAAATTCCCAATTAAGTCCCTCAATCGAATTTTTTCTTCAAAAACCTCTTATAAGATTTCAGCCGACACTGAAACACCCATACAGCATAAATAAAATATTAAATGTGATTATCATAGTTGAGCAAAACATAGTCCCAAATACCACTCTTGTATTACGAAACATTACAAAAATTTAGGATTAAATTTGGACTTATCAATGTAATACAAAAGAGAAGAAGTAATATAAGTTTGAGGTTAAATTATATTTCTACAATAATTTGGAATTGAATTACATTAACTATCATCAACCCAAAATACAAAAAGTATTGATGATGAACCATAGGTAATCTAACCTAATTTCCAAAATGTTATCATTATCGTTGTACCAAAAATTAGTCACGTTAAGGGATTTGAATCTTCAAGCCTTGAAACTCATCTCGGCTACTTATTTACCCTTACTAACGGTACATGAAATATTTGGAAAATAAATTTGTAAACAAATAAAATTTGTCAAGTGAGTTACTAGATTAATATGCATACATTACATATAATTAACAGGTGGATATCAACATAAACATGGTGCTCATAGAGTGATCATCAAATAACATGATAGGAAGATGAAATGAAGAGATCAACATGTATGGAGTGAGATTCCAGAGCTTGCCCAACCGTCATTCCGTCTACATGCTATGAGTCATTCTAGGGAGCGTGAAGACATAACATGAATATCTCGAATATGTAGTCCTCATGGAACACCCAACAACTAATGATGATGTTTCAAGGATAATTCATATAAGAATCACTTTAGGAAATTATGATTAAGGTATTTTTTTTTTCAAATATAACTGCTACTGAATCTAAAATTCTCAACGGGCACGGCTCATTACCACCTCAGGTTTACTAATAAAACGATCATGTTGACATTTTTATACTCAATTATGTTATCATGTTAAGTGGCTCGATATTCAATTAAGGGTGGTCATGTAATGGCCCAAACTAGTTAGATTGTCATGATGGATGACTCAACAAATAAGTTCAAGTAGCCACATAAATAGTTTAGCCAACAATTAAAGTCATCAAGATATATGCGGTCACATCTGAGCTTATAGTATTCACATGAATGAGCATGGACGACTTTCAATAATAATTGGTGGTAATGTGATCATTAGATGATATTAATTAGCATGGCAATTATGCACGATCAAATAAGCTAGTAATAAAGATGACATGATAAAAATTTAAATATGCAACAATTATTCTACATTAATCCTAGAACTCACAGTGCTCGAAGTGAATAGACTTTGATTCCCCAAACCAAACCACGATTGGCGAAAACAATACTAAACCACTTCAGATAGGATTTGAGGATTCAATTCACATACATAAAGTTTACATAACACGAACATATCCCCAATTACTTATTTAATTCATAAAGTTCTCCAAACACGTGTTCAGGTGATTAAATGATATTTTCGTGTCATTCTAGCATCCTACCAACCCGAATTCGTGTTTCGACTTTGGGAACCTTTAAAGCCTTCTTCCGTTGGAAGTGCAAAACAAGTATCAATCTCTTGCATAAGGCCTCAATAGTCAAAACACAAAATATGGCATCAACTATTGACTCGACAAGCCATCTACGTCGGGGTAGCACCTTTGTTTTGGGTCAAAAATCTCACACTTAATCTGATTAAAAAACTGTGGTTGATTATTTAGTAATTAACAAAACAAATAGGATCGGTCGATCCACTTTACAAAGCCATTTGATCTTAAACTTGGGGTGACTCAACGAGTCATCACGACGAGCCACCATCAAACCTTCACTTCTAAGCTACGAGTTTATACCAAAAAATTCCAAAACTCAATACCAATCAAAACCAACACTTAGAAATGATTACACAACATTTTTTTACACTTTTGAGTTCTTTTTGAGCTTTCAAAACACACCAAGCACTACCAATTTAACTCAAAGCTCATTTGATCCTAGTTGGGTTTAAACTTAAAATTACACAACCAACTATATACATATTTATATTCCAAATGACTTCAATAACAACATACAATAATCTCATTTGAGATTTGAGCCATTCATTAACTAAAATCATATAAATACATTTGGGTTTCATATCTTCAAATGGAGCAAAAGAATAAGAATAAGATAAAAAGCAAGAAGATATACCTCACTTGGCGACACCCTATATTCCAAGGATTCGAGTTTCAGTCTTCTTCCGATCTTTAATCCCACCAAAACCCTAACTCCTCTACAATTTTTCTCTCTTCACTTCTTGACAACACTCAAATGTGTGTTTGTGTCCTTAAGGACGACTTTAAAAGAAAGAGGGGGGAGGGGGAGGGGGAGGGGGAGGGGGAGGTATCTCCTTTCCACACCTACACTCCCCCATTTAACACCTTATATATTTTACATTTTATCCCCTCAACTATATATCCCATCTTTCATTTGTAAACTATATCATCCATTTTGTGAGTTTTAATATTTATTATCATTAGACACGATTTCATAATTGATATTATCAACAATATTATTTATCATAATTCTTGACAATTAACTCACACTACTACATGTTAACTCATAACTTTAATAATTTAGACAAAGTTAATTACCTCATAATTATATGAGTGTTACGCCATGTGGTTGTAAAATTTTGGCATATAGTGAAGCTCTCTTTGTGGAGTATGAAGGCTCGTGGTTTTCTTCGATTTTGTCGTTTTTGATGTATATTATTGTGTTCAAATTTTTTATTATATTTCATTGAGTGTGCTGTCCGGATCTTTGAGACAGTTCCCAACATCCATTACATCATACTCATCATGCATCTTCTCCACTTATTCACGCTTTCTTTATCCATCTCCCATTTTTTAATTTATGATGAGTTAAATGTTTTTTTAATGGAAGTGCAACTTTTGTAGACGAAATAGTTTTTTTAAGAACCGTTAGCACTGAAAGAGAAATCAAGGTATTGTTAGAAATGTTTGGATAATTTTAGCTACGTTTTCAAATTCGTACTTTTCCTTCTCTGAGGTAATGTTAGGATGTTCTTCTCGTCTTCTTTTGTTCTTCTCTCATTTTTTTCGTCATTCTCCTATGATTCTTTACTTTTATAGTAGCTAGTGAAATTGATTTTATTTTCCTTTAGAAAAGGTATATTCATTTTAAATTTCCCTAACATATCAATCAATTAACAGGAATGGTAAGACCGCCTTGTCATTTTCTAACTTTAAACCACATTTGTTTATGGCCAAATCAAGATTGCTTGTAATGTATCACACCTTCACTCCAATGCCTAAGCCTAAGCGGAGCTACTATGAGTTTGTGACATTGTTTGCAACATGTTAGTTCAAATCCAACTCAAATGACTTGAGCTTAACGATTAATTATAATAAAATTGTAGTTTAAGATGCGAACCTTTTAATTTGTGAACAATGATTTCACCAAATGGAAGATGTATGCTAGTGTATGTATGTATTTCGACAACATGATCATTAGGCATCCCAATTTTTGCATATGGATTAAAAAGCAAAATATTACAAATGTATAGTTGTTGTATGAAATGAATTGAAATGATTTTTAAATAATTATACCAATAAATTTTTGAAAGATGTTATACATCTGATAATATCTAACAACCTTAGCAATGAAGTAAGCAATATGACTTTTCTATAAAGCACCCATTTAGGCAATTACCCAAATAAAATGTGTACGGACCCATCAAATAGGACAAAATGTCTTAGAAAAATAAATTCATCCTTCAATACTTAATAATAAATGTATTATAAAATATTTTACTTTGGGGAAAGATTATAAAATTTATAGCGGGTACGGTCACATGGATATAATATTTGGAGAAAATGACATCATATAGCTCTGAACTTTCGACTTTGTACACATTTATATACTGAACTTTTTTTGTGCACATTTGGTAGTCAAAGTTTCAAAATTGTTCCAATTTGGTTGTTGGCGTACCTTTTAACCGGTTGCTTCCGGTTTCGATGCCTACATGGACAATTTTTTAATGACGTGGCTACCCGTTTTTATATTATACCCGGTTTTATCTATGTGGCAACCCGTTTTTTTTAAAATCACCCGGGTTTATAACGCCGTATGAAATTAAGAAATCACCCAGGTTTTTTAAAATCACCCGGGTTTATAAAATCGTTTTTTAAAAAACCCAGTTATAACTGGATGATTTTAAAAATGGGTTGTCACGTAGATAAAACCGGGTATAATATAAAAACGGATAACCACGTCATTAAAAAATTGTCCACATAGGCATCGAAAGTTGAAGCAACCGGTTAAAAGGTACGCCAACTACCAAATTTTGAAACTTTGACTACCAAATGTGCACAAAAAAAAGTTCACTACATAAATGTATATAAAGTCGAAAGTTTAGAGTTATTTGATGTCATTTTCCCTGATATTTGCGAAGGTGATAGAATATTTTGAATCTCCACCATCGGATCTTGCTATTTTTAAGGATTACTCTTGACAATAAGAATTTCTTGTTAATCATTAGGTACAACTCAAATAAGCATCACATATCCAACAAAAAAAATGTTAAAACCGTAGAATATCTTTTTAAAATGTATCGATATGGTACGTGTACTATTTTAATTATTCATATTACACGTGTACTTTCTGAATCGTTCAAATTTGATACGTGTACTACATTTTTTATACCAATATGATACATTTGGTAACCAGTTACTGGCTATAAATGTTAAGAGTGGAATTTTACTTTTTATTAATGTTCAAATTTCCATAATTGAAGCATCAAATACACTCTCTCGTCCTTGTGATAACATGGTAGGAGAAATCACACAGCACAGCCAACTTTAAACACCTACAAACCTCTGTAGAAATCTCTAATGACGATCTCCACCGTCCAGGTCGAAGAACCATGTGTTGCAAATCTTATCCTCAAATTTCACGTAGATCCAACGGTGAACAAGTTTGTACAGACGATTCTCCCACAACTATGCAAAGCTAGTCGAAATAACCGGTCATAAAAAAATAAAGGTATCATATTAACAATATAAAAGTACACGTACTATATCGATACACCTTAAAAAGTATACTGTTATTTACGGCTTTAGCCCAAAAAAAAATGGCCAACTTTTGCTTTCACCTGTTTTGACCCAGTCAAACTGAAGTTATAAACAGAAATTTTCAACGGTTGAAAATTTCTAACCACTTCCATAAATAAAAAGTCCTATACACCCCTAAATTAAGACCATAATTAAAATAAACACAAAAACTACAAGGATAAATATGCAAATTTAACAACCTCCTACTTAAAGGTTGTCAAACTCCTAATTTAAAGGCCCACGTCCATTTTTTGTTTTGACCTGCAGACACAAACAACCTTGATAATTAATACAGATGTACCCTTTTCCAGAAGAATTTTTTATAACCATAACTGTAACTACTAGGGTATGCGTAAATGACATTCACATATCTTTGAGAAAACATAGACGAAACCATAAGGCTCTGTTCCAGAAGAAGGAATGAAACTATAAAAGAAAGAAAGGAACAGGATGGAAATGTTAACAATCAATTCTTTAGTTTTTTTTCCAGTTTTGGGAGGAATAAATTAGAGTCAAAATCATTGTTATTTCCATCCATTCCATCTTTTTCCTTTGTTAAGTTGTGTTGTGGAACACACTCTAAGGTGGCGTTTGGTTCACGGATTTCCTAGGATTCACTGAGATTTGCATTTAAAAATCATGTGTTTGGTTTGCATATTTCAGTAAGGATTTAAAATCTCACGATTTCTTAAATCTCTTCATTCTTTTTATTTAAAAACCCAACCTCCTCCCTAGGATTTTAAATCCAAGTTACCTTGCATTTTCCAGATTAGCAATTTTTTCATAAAAGATAATGCAGATTCTTTGACAAAATCCTGAGAAATGCAAATGCTGCATGATGCAAATTCTTTGACAAAATGCAAAACCCAGAGAAAAAAATCTGCGAACCAAACGCCCCTAAGAGTTTGTTCATTTGACCCGGTCAACAAATAAAGACAAAATAAGTCACACGAAACGAAACATACAAGTAATACAATATAAAGTTTTAATATAACCTCTCAACAATTCTACATATTGTAGTTTTTTTTTGGTAAAATTGTCATTTTAAAATTTTGTTATCCCATCCTACGATCTCCTCTTTTAAAGGAGTAAAGCTAAACTACAACATCTATTTAAAAAGATCACCCGACAAACTTTTATCATTGAAAAAAATTTAACCATCATCATTAACAAAACTCACTCTCAATTTTCCAATAGATATGTCGTTAACCTGCACCAGACTTGCTTCAATAATAAAACAAATGTATATTTATTGGATTCTGGTAATTAACATCTCATAACACAATCGTTATTCTTTCCAACATTCTTGTTTACAGTTCGTTAAAAGGTTCATTCGAAAACTTATCATTATACAAAGTTTTATTTGTTAGGAAAATATATGCAGAATAGAAAGCAATTATCACAAACAAATATCAAATAACAGTTTTCATTTCTTGCAGATTTTGATGTTCTTATCAATCCTCCACCAAATCATAATAACAAGTTATGTGGTGTCCGCACATGACAACGAGATGTGTGTCGATTTATTTTTTCATAAAGTAAAATTAACATGAAATAACATAATAATAAATTACACTTTTATAAAATTTAAGAACTTAAATAAATTATAAGTGACAGTTTATTACAAATTAAAATAAATTAGAATTTATAATAAACATGATATTTTAAGATATATTTATGTAATTACCAACAACCAAGACACAAAGTAATTAAAAAAATACAATGTAATTATGATGAAAGAAATCTGAAAAGCTAGAAAAATTTATCATTTATCAAATATACAGTATTTACCAATAATCTTGATGATAATAAATTAATATTATCATTTACTAATAAATATTATTGTGATTAAAATATTAATGGTGAAGCTAAATTTTTAAGATTGGTTATTCAATACAAAATATTATAAATATGCATTTTAATATTAAATAAGAGTATCACCTAATTACTCGCTTACCCTCTTACGTGCATGTGCGCGCGCACGCACATGGATACATGCATATTATACGCACTTTCAAAATTATATATATAATAAATTAATTTTCAAAGAAAAATACAAAGTATATATTTGCATGCTAATTACAAGACTATTGTTAATATTTTCATCAAACTTATGAATTATGATATAGAACATATAATATGATAATGTTAAAAATAAATGTCATACACACATATAAATTATTTTTTAATATTATTACAAAATGTGAAATAATAAGAATTTGATATGCGTAAAAAATCTAGCATACATAACATATTATTAAATACATAAAACAAGTTATTAATATATTATTTGTTTAATAATTAATTGATTATTAAACTAATAAAAATAAGTTGTTTATGTATGGTAAACTACAAATAATTATTTTTACATAATATACATATTATACAAATATTTTTTAAAATATTAACAAAATACGTGGGTTAGTAAACCAGCTTAACAATAAACAAAGTAACCTAATTAAATTGAGGGTATGAATTATTAAAATAGGAATAGACACTTATGTTTAAAATAAAATATGTCAGTACTTAGTTACTTTTAAGAAATAAATTATAAAAAATATAAGATGAGGCTAAGGTAAAAAAAATACATGCATGTTAGAAAGCTAGTTTATTAACCAATGTATTATGTGAATATTTTTATTAAAAACTATTAATATAAAACACATATAAACTAACAAACTAAACATAAAAATGTAAAGAGTATATCACATAAATTGTCCCTGTGGTTTGGGGTTATTACGGTTTTGATCCCCCAACTATTTTTTATTACGATATAGGTATAAATAACACAAACTTTTCACACGAATTTGTCTAACATCCTTTAACTTTGACGGTAAGAGAGTAGGACATTTTCATTTTTTTTTTTGCCAATCAGAAACCACTTGTGAAGGAAATTTTTTTAATAAACCTTTAAAACATAAAAAATCTTTTATAATTTATTTATTAAAGTTTATTTATTTATATTATTCTTATTGATTTTTTTTATTTACACTAAAATTTATGTATTACGTTTTTTATTCTTTATTTTACTAAAATTTTTATTGGAATATTTTATTATGCTTATTTATTTACGGTTATATACTATACTAGTATTTAGTTACGATTACATATTATACGATATCTATGATTGTATTTTTTTTTTAATTTAAACAACGAAACATTTCAATTTTCAAAAATAGACGTTCATAAAAAGTGACAAAGTATTCTTTTTAAAAAAAGTTTTGATTGAAATAAAAGAACTACAAATCGTTCTGAGTTTTTAATTTATTCGATAGAATAAACGACAAAGCATTCTGAAATTGCATTTGATGATTCGAAAAAAAAAAACGAAGAACCATAAAAAAATTTTATATCCGAGTCAGTTTTTCCGAATGATTTAAAATTTGAGTTTTAAAAAGGGTTAATTACGTCAAAAGATAATCAATTGTTACCGTTTTTTCAATTTGAATAACATATTAAATTTTTTTCTATTTGAGGAAACGTACTTTCCATATCAAGTCAATCAAGGTAACCGTATCGGATTGAAAGATAAAAGTTACTGACATTACGGTTTCCTTATCCAGTTATCAGTTTTTTTAATTTCTAATGTTACTTAATTATTTTTAAATTTGCTCAAAATAGCAAGGTATTATCAAAAAGTACTTTCAAATTGCACATCATATAATAATTATACTGTCATTCCTGTAAAAAAATTATTGTCTGGACAAATAAATTGTTACGTCAGTAATTTTTACCTTTCAATCTGATATGGTTGCCTTGATTGACTTGATTTGGAAAGTGCGTTACCTTGATTAGAAAAAAAGGTAGTACGTTACCTAAATTGAAAAAAAAAAGTACAGTAGGTTACCTTTTGACGCAATTAACCCTTTTAAAAATAAGAATGATTCGTCATTTTCTCTGATCATTAAATTTAAAAATATCGTTTATTCAATTAGGAATATTAGAACTTGGAATGTGTCATTTTTTTAAAAATTCGGATGGTTTTTAATCGTAAAAATAAAAAGTAATTGATAGGGTTTTTTCAATATCTAACATACTTTAATTGTTATACTTTGAGATTTTAATTTATATATAACATAACCTTTATATATTTTATTACAGGAAAATAAAAAGGCTATGAAATATATTTTTACTAAAAATTTTATTATTTGTCAAACATTTAATATTTTTGTGCAATTTGTAGTTGTTTTTAAGATATTTAAATAAACTTATAAACATATAAAATGATTTGTAATTAGATATACCGATAAATATATTATTAATATAAAATATTAGATAAGATAATCTAGATTTTATTTGATCTTAAAAACAATAAATTGTATTTATTTTTAGTGATGAAACTTGAAAATGATACATAGACATCTGATGTTCTTCTTTATTATATAAGATGAATAGTTAGGGTTATACTCTCAAATTAATTAGATTACTTGGTTTACCGATTTGAGTAAGTTTTTATGGGACCCTTCTTATCATCCTAATAAAAAATTGTACACGCTTTTTTCTCATGAGATTCTTTTTGAATGGAAAAAAAGTAACGATTTCATCTTATCAACCCTAATCTATCTATACATACTATTAAAAGAGTAACTATACTCATTTCTGGTGAAGTCACGTGTCGTCACCATGAATCGACACGTGGCAGTTATAGATTTTAAAAAGAATAAAGAATTTTAAATCAAATCTATCCAAATCTAATATAATCCACTTTTAAATTCAAATCAAATCAAACAAAATCTAATACTCTACTAACTTATTAATTAAATCTATCCAAATCTAATATAATCCACTTTTAAATTCAAATCAAATCAAATCAAACAAAATCTAATAATCTACTAACTTATTAATTATAAGATAATATAAAAGTTTAAAAAAAATATATAAGAAAATAACTACTCTTCATATATATTTAGAAATATACAAAATTAATAGATCATAATAAATAATAATATGTAACACCCTCAGACTAATTCACAATGCCACCTAATTACCACGTCAGCAAAGATATAATATAATAATCTCTACACTATTCCCATACGTACACGCGGAAAACTCGATAATTTAAAACATTATTTTACACAAGAAACAGTCACGGAAGTCCCTGAATATTACACAATCTATCCGAAGTATATAAACAGTCCGCAAAATGTAACTACCTCTACGCGGGTAGCTAACTCCTCAATCACAGAATGTAAACCTACTTTGGTGCAGCAGGCCTACTAGCAGTCCGGTCACCTGGATTATACACAACAACACGCACTGGGTCAGCTAACGCTGGTGAGAATGCAAGGGTTAGTGTACGATTATAAATCTCAATAAAAAGTAAGCTCAATAATAAAACGTTCAGCGTTCTCTACTGAACAAGTATATGAGATCCCACATGATACTCAAATAGGTACTCAACTCGTGTGGACGAATCCACGTACCCAAATCCCTAGACCGCACAAAGCAGTCGTCAGAACTCAAAAGGGAATCGGGAGCGACCCGACCCCTGCCCAGCCGTACGGTTTAGTATCTCAACAGCTCAAGTGTCCCAAATCTCATATTAAAACACAGTTCTCAATAAAGCACAGTAATACATGCATGATAATATCTCAATAAAAACTCGTAAGAAAACTCATGATATCTCGTAAAAAGCTCAGTAAAAGATCATGCAAGTATTAATGAATAATCGTACAAGTATCTCAGAAAAACATGCAAACTCACCTGCTCAGCTAGATAAACTAAGTCTCGGTTCCCTGCCCTTTCCCTACCCTGTCAACACGAGACCCTGAAATCACAATGACACAATCTCAACATCACAAACTCAGCCCAACAACTCTATACACAATTCTCAACAAATCTCGAGACCCCAAGGACCCAAATACACGACTCACAGAACCCGAAAACCCGACTCAAACCCTAGCCACATCGCGGCCGAACTCAACCAATCGCGGCCGCGCTGACCTCAAACTCGGCCGAGCTCACATCGCGGTCCGAGCTCGGGCTCAAACCGCCTGTGATCATCTCAAGAACATCGCGGCCCGCGATCAAGGGATCGCGGTCGCGCTCACGGACGAACAGTAGCAGTTATGCTCTGTTTTTCACAGACCAGGGATTTAATCCCCAAACTCGATTCTGCTCAATTTTAACCACGAACTCAAGCTCGAATTTACTCAGAAACATTATTAGACCCAATTCAACTGCTTTTCACAATTACTAACATCAAATCCCAAGAATTGGAGCTCAAAATTTACCTCAATATGGTTTCAAACTCTTAAGGGAAGAAGAAGAAGATCAAGCACCCAATTCACAACTGAAGCTTTGATTCCTTGCTGCTGGAGCTGGATATCACACACAACACACTAAGTTTCTGATTTGGGGAAATAAGGAATGAAAACAAGCTCCCAAGAAGGTGACGTATATATACGTTTTCGGTTTAACCCGGTCCGATACCCAAAAATCCGATCCCGATACCCCAAAATACAATTTTATATCTCCGGGTCCCAAATTAAATAATTAATCCAATGAAATAATTCCACGTACCTACCTCAAAATCGGGATGTTACATAATATCACCTTATATACTTTTGTTAAAAAAATAATATTTATATCTTTATCTTTTTATTTATTATATTTTATATATATTAAAAATATCCGCGTAATACGCGAGTAATAAACTAGTAAGATATGAAATTAGAAGAATACGTTGGTCAGTAGATTGTATCAACCACATAGTCATGATTTTCCATTAAAATATGCAATGACAAGTGAAGATGTTTTTCTCCTAGTTGGTTGATCAATGTAGTTTTATACTTTATTAATTAGAAATATTTATATTTATGTTGGACTTTCGTTGACCCAACTGTCTAGTTATATTGATTTTAATAACCCGATTTGTCTTAAAAAAATATGAAAAAACTTTACCATTGTACACGTCATGTAAAATCTATATCTATATCTATATCTATTAATAAAGCAAAATGATTTTGCCACATGTCACTCTTTCGTGACATCTCAATTTCATTTTCTTGCATATTTTATTACCATAATTTCTATTCGAAAAAAAAAACGAAGAACCATAAAAAAATTTTATATCCGAGTCAGTTTTTCCGAATGATTTAAAATTTGAGTTTTAAAAGGGTTAATTACGTCAAAAGATAATCAATTGTTACCGTTTTTTCAATTTGAATAACATATTAAATTTTTTTCTATTTGAGGAAACGTACTTTCCATATCAAGTCAATCAAGGTAACCGTATCAGATTGAAAGATAAAAGTTACTGACATTACGGTTTCCTTATCCAGTTATCAGTTTTTTTAATTTCTAATGTTACTTAATTATTTTTAAATTTGCTCAAAATAGCAAGGTATTATCAAAAAGTACTTTCAAATTGCACATCATATAATAATTATACTATCATTCCTGTAAAAAAAATTATTGTCTGGACAAATAAATTGTCACGTCAGTAATTTTTACCTTTCAATCCGATATGGTTGCCTTGATTGACTTGATTTGGAAAGTGTGTTACCTTGATTACAAAAAAAATTAGTACGTTACCTAAATTGAAAAAAAAGTACAGTAGGTTACCTTTTGACGCAATTAACCCTTTTAAAAATAAGAATGATTCGTCATTTTCACTGAATCATTAAATTTAAAAATATCGTTTATTCAATTAGGAATATTAGAACTTGGAATGTGTCATTTATTTAAAAATCCGGATGGTTTTTAATCGTAAAAATAAAAAGTAATTGATAGGGTTTTTTCAATATCTAACATATTTTAATTGTTATACTTTGAGATTTTAATTTATATATAACATAACCTTTATATATTTTATTACAGGAAAATAAAAAGGCTATGAAATATATTTTTACTAAAAATTTTATTATTTGTCAAACATTTAATATTTTGTGCAATTTGTAGTTGTTTTTAAGATATTTAAATAAACTTATAAACACATAAAATGATTTGTAATTAGATATACCGATAAATATATTATTAATATAAAATATTAGATAAGATAATCTAGATTTTATTTGATCTTAAAAACAATAAATTGTATTTATTTTTAGTGATGAAACTTGAAAACGATACATAGACATCTAATGTTCTTCTTTATTATATAAGATGAATAGTTAGGGTTATACTCTCAAATTAATTAGATTACTTGGTTTACCGATTTGAGTAATTTTTTATGGGATCCTTCTTAATATCCTAATAAAAAATTGTACACGCTTTTTTCTTGAGATTCTTTTTAAATGGAAAAAAGTAACGATTTCATCTTATCAACCCTAATAAGATATGAAATTAGAAGAATACGTTGGTCAGTAGATTGTATCAACCACATAGTCATGATTTTCCATTAAAATATGCAATGACAAGTGAAGATGTTTTTCTCCTAGTTGGTTGATCAATGTAGTTTTATACTTTATTAATTAGAAATATTTATATTTATGTTGGACTTTTGTTGACCCAACTGTCTAGTATATTGATTTTAATAACCCGATTTGTCTTAAAAAAATTATGAAAAAACTTTACCATTGTACACGTCATGTAAAATCTATATCTATATCTATATCTATTAATAAAGCAAAATGATTTTGCCACATGTCACTCTTTCGTGACATCTCAATTTCATTTTCTCGCATATTTTATTACCATAATTTCTATTCTAATGTTAAAAAAGTAAATTAATGACTCTAATTAACTTTATAAACTATTTATGATATTTTTTCATTAATTAAAACATTTAATAAATTTACATATATAGTTAAAAATCAATGGATCAACATTCTAATACAGTCAGTAAAATTTTTATCCGTATATTAAATATTTTAATTTTATAGTTTATATCATTTAGATAAATTATTTTGAGTTTTAATATTAGCATTTAATTATTTAAAATTTAAAATTGTAATATACTAATTTAATTTTATATGTATCTTTAAAAAATATTATTTTATAAATATATCATGTCTGATACATGGACAAATAACTAGTAATAACATAAATCAAGTAATCAAATAACTAGGTTTGTTGCTTTTACAGTTTCCTTTTAAATGTTTGGCAAGGGTTCAAGCCCCATTTAACTCTCCCTTAGGTTTGGTTTTCTTTCCATTTAATATGCCAAACACCTCGATTCATTTATTTATTTTCTTAGCCCACTAGCTAAATCGTATATACAAATACACCCTACTTAAATCAATAAATACATGCACCCTATGTTTTTCTTTTTATTTTTTTGCAATGAATTCTGCAGTCATTAACAAAAACACACCTTTATTTTCATCTTAGATATATTCGGTTTTCAAATTTGTTAACCGATGTTTCGTTCATAGATTTTTTCTTGCATTTGATCAAAAAAATTTCATTATACATTATTTTCATTTATCAATATTTTGTCAAAAAATTGCATTATGTGTAAGAAAAAATTTGCTACTTGGAAGAATGCAAGATAACTGAGATTTAAAATCTTACGGGGAGACTGAGTTTTTAAATAACAAAAAATATCAGATCGATTCATGAAAATCTTGAGATTTTAAATCTTTAATGAAATCTACGAAGCAAACACAAAATTTTAAATGCAAATTTCAATAAAATGCAGAAAATTCGCAAACCAAACGCTTCTTAAATGTATTTAATCAAATTAAAGTCAAGTAATTGGACTAGACACTATTCACGTTTCATGTTCTTCGATTGCTTCTTTAAATGCACACATCCATATGCTTTAGTCTCCACTTCTCCACCTTTTATAATTCACTTATCTCTCTAAATATTTTAAAATTCTATAATTTTAAATTCATTTATGCAACCGGCACCTAATCAGTGTTAAGTGTAAAGTGTTAAGGGTTAAAATAGTTTCACACTTTGACCAATTAACAAGTTAAAGGGAATTATAATCGTCTTGCTGTTTCGCATAAGTTTTATGTTTTTGTTTTTTTTATTTTAAGGATTTAACATAACTAACATCAGTATCTTTAGTAAGATAAAGGAAAATAAATATGAAAATCTTATCAATAAAAACCTATTTATAAATGTGCACTACAAGCAAAGTGTCATTTAGTGACACATGCTTTTAGTGACACAAAAATAAGTGTCACTATATCTTGCTTTTAGTTACACTTAAAAAAAGAGTAGGTATAGAGCAATCTTTTACCCACAGTTTTCTTTTTTAGTGACACAAAAATTTTGTCACAAAATACTTGAGGCCTATACCCACATACTTTTTTAGTCACTAAATATCTATACCCACTCCACTTTTACCCACTCTTTTTTTGTCAAAAAAGTGTCACTATAGGTGTCAAAATCTTTTACGTACAAAATAAAAAGAGTGGGTAAAAGTGGAGTGACTATAGATATTTAGTGACTAAAAAAGTATGTGGGTATAGGCCTCAAGTATTTTGTGACAAAATTTTTGTGTCACTTAAAAAGAAAAAGTGTGGGTAAAAGATTGCTCTTTACCTACTCTTTTTATAAGTGTCACTAAAAGTAAGATATAGTGACACTTATTTTTGTGTCACTAAAAACATGTGTCACTAAATGACACTTTGCTTGTAGTGGTGATAATTTATTAAATCTCATCAACTTGATTATTTAAAATAGATTCATTATAAATAACTTAGAGGGTGTTTGGTTTTGCGTTATGAACCAGATTATCAGCTTATTACGTTACAATAACGCAAATAATTAGTTTAAAGTGTTTGGATTGCATACGTTAATAAGTGATTATTTGCGTTTAGCGTTAATCTTACCACACTTTTTCATAAGCTAAAAATTGTAGCTTATTTGCTTCATAAGTGATTATTTGGTCATTTTACAAGTAAAAACGCAAATCCAAACACTTTAAAAACTGATTATTTGATAATTATGATAGCAAACAGCAGAAGCTAAACCAAACACTATATTTCCTGCAGCACTTTTTGTTACAGCTATTATCTGATTATTAGTTTCCAAAACGCTACAACACTTTTTCAAACGCAAATCCAAACACCCTCTTATTGTATTTAAACGGTCAAATAGGTCAAAAAAATCAATGTGTATTCAAATTAACATAATAAATCACTTTATTACTAGAACTACATTATTATATTAATAGGATATGTGTTTTAACGATATTTAATATATAAATTTATTTAGTAATTAAAACAAATAAGAAAATGCTAACAAGCTAATCTAATCAACCTAAAATTTAAAAATAAACGTTTTAGACCTTCATGGAAATTAACTAAACTTGATGGTATATCTAACCTTGATAATAGCCTATTTAAAATTTTAAATAATTATGTTAGAAGCTTAATTGTTACGAACATTTGCTACATTGACATACTTCCTATCCTGTTCAACTTCAACCAACTAGACTACCATTCAACAATCTTTCGGAAACTCCACGTTTAGGTGTATCATGTCTCGATTTTCAGGGGCGGATCCAGAAATTTTTGTTATCGGTATAACTTTTTAAAAGTATGTTTAATACTTAGATTTTCGAAATATTTTTTTAAAGATGAATCGGGTCACCGAAACGAGTTGTCAATACAAAATTAACAAATAACAAGATTTTTCTACTTAAAAAAGTATATAGTTCAATACCATAAAAACTTAAAACCAATAAGTATCGTAAGTTTTAAAGTTTTACGATTGTTGCCTTCAAGTTTTCATCTATCGAATTCGTAAAGTTTTACAATTGTTGCATTTGTAGGTGTCGATCACTACAAGAAAAACATGCAAAAATCACGAACACCTTCTGCGATGACACATGTCGTCGCCAAAACCTCACTAGACGCCAAAATATATTCACTTTTTGACTTCCTCTGGTCAAAATTTTTTTTTTTCCGTTTTAAAATTTTCTTTTGGTTCCAACAAAGTATAAATTTTTGGCGACGACTTAGTCGTCGCAAAAGCTTTCATGACCTTTAGCGACGACTTTGTCGTCGCAGAAACGCTTCTGCTACGGACATTTGGCGACGAACCTTTTGCGACGACTATTAGACTTTTAGCGACGACTTTTTGTCGCAAATTGCTGTTTTTCTTGTAGTGTCACTAAAAAAAATCCTAGGTGTCAATTGAGTTTTTCATACATACGTACCTTAGTATTTTGAAAATTTATCGGTGTCAAGTGACACCCAATTTATTATACTAAATATGCCCTTGTCGATTTCAAATCGCTATATATTTGATATGGATAAATCCCATATGCGGTCACTCGCTTTCGGACATCATCAAGTAAATAAAACCAACTTCATGATTTAAAAAGCTTTAAGTATTATAATAATTAAGTCATTGGACAAAAAAATTTCAAGGTGTAAATGATCTACAAAATTAGATTAATTAATAAACCGTCACCACAAAACTAGGTTGTAGAGTATATCTAGTATGTACGATTGATTCATCCACAACATTAAAGCCTTGCAAGTAAGTTCTGGATGGAGAAAGTAAGTTCTAAAATCTCCACTTGAAGCAAAAAGGTAGTTTAAGAAAGAAATTGATACTTTGTAGTTCAAAAAATAATTAAAACGTTAGCAAGTATATAACCAAATTCCTCAGCCACAACTACTTATTAATTACCCCTCACTCTTCACCTTTCCATCGTCAATATAATAATGCAATATAAATAGAAATAGAAATGTGTATACACCTATGACAAATTAAAAGGGTATTATAGTCATTTTACAAAAGTTAGGCTATATAAATCACTAGCAAAGGTATTTATGCATGATAATTGATACGTGAAAAATTACCTCATCAACCAACCATGCCAACTTCCACAACCACCGTTGCCGCCACCTTCGTGTTCGCGGCAGCGACACTCCTCTTATTCCTCGCAACTTCTTCGGCTACTCCATCCCCACAACCATTTAAGAAAATCTATGCATTCGGAGACTCTTACACCGACACCGGAAACAACCCCTTCCTTAACGGCCCAGACGTCTTCAACCACGTCACTCACTTGCCATACGGCCGAACGTTTTTCCACCACCCCACCAACCGCTTCTCCGACGGCCGCCTAGTCATCGACTTTGTAGCGGAATCGCTTTCTCTACCGCTCCTACCACCATACAGCAATCCGAAAGCAAACACATCTTCTGGGGTTAACTATGCTGTTTCAGGGTCTACTGCCATTCCACATGAATTCTTTGTCCAAAATAACCTTACCCTTGCTATTTCACCTCACTCTTTACAAACTCAACTTGCTTGGTTCAACAAGAACTTGGAAGGGCAAAAGTGTCAAAGTGTAGAATCAACTCCAGAAGAAT
This sequence comes from Centrapalus pauciflorus, assembly GCA_020465985.1. Taxonomy (NCBI): domain Eukaryota; kingdom Viridiplantae; phylum Streptophyta; class Magnoliopsida; order Asterales; family Asteraceae; genus Centrapalus; species Centrapalus pauciflorus. The sequence continues at coordinate 378,197 of JAANYP010007862.1, read as the reverse complement.
GTAAGAGGGTGTTTGAGGATGCATTGATTTGGGTAGGTGAAATTGGAGCCAATGATTATGCCACCACCTTTGGATCTTCTTTTCAAAGCAAAACCATTCGACAGCTTGCTGTTCAAAGTGTCAATGCATTTCTAGAGGTAAACTTACTATGATACTACATACATACATACATACATAAAGAATTGACATGGTACGTGTGAGAAATCAAATATTTGGAAAAAAGTATGAGAAATGTTGAATTAAAAAACAAATATGTTGAATCGATGTGTTATTACGTGATTCAACAAAATGTTGAATGAAAGCGAAAATGATCATTTTGTGTTTGATTCAACATTTACCGTTGAATCATGAATTAACACAACGATTCAACATATATCTTATGGAATTCAACATTTCTCACTTTTCTCACAAATAATAGTTTTTAACAGAAACCATATCCTATATATATGTGTGTGTGTGTGTGTCTATACACATAAATTTTAGAATATCTTTTATAATCATGTTTATATTAACAATACAAGACTAACTATAAAAATATCATACACAAACATGCTCTAGAACTATATGAAACGTGCATGTTCACATTAACATTAGTATATAGAATGTATGTTTACAGTAAGCATGTTCACGTAGTACTGTGAGTACCTGTGAACACACGAGTTTCGGATGTGAACATGTTCCAAAAAAAGTTTTTTTTTTTAATTTTTTTCATATTCCTTTAGATACAAATAATATAAGGCTATTTGTAAAAAAATAAATAAATTCACACTACTTAACATCTTAAGAGTCATGTAAACGTGAAAAAATTTATGTGAACATGCTTAATGTGAACATACGTTCACAACAGTGCAGTTCATGTGAACATGCACGTTTCACATAGTTCTAGTGTGTATTTATGTGTGATTTTTTACTAGTAGTCATGTATTATTAATTTAAACGTGATATTGAAATTTTTTTTTCAAAAAAATGGTTTTAAGCGAGATACCTCCGGTATTCCACAAAACAAATGATACTCACTTGCACCCATATATATACATACATACATACATACATACATACATACATACATACATACATACATACATACATACATACATACATACATACACACACACATACATACATACATACATACATACATACATACATATATATATATATATATATATATATATATATATATATATATATAGAGAGAGAGAGAGAGAGAGAGAGAGAGAGAGGGAGGTTTAATGGAAAACCTCAATGCACCTGAAAACTTATGAAAACCGCACTGCACCACCACAAATGCATCAAATTCCCCGCCTGATGCATCAAAATCCCGCGTGATGCATACAATTTCCCGCGTGATGCATCACCTTATTTACGATCATGCCACCGCGTTTTTCATGAAATGCACCAAATCGGACGGTATGCGTAAGTTTCCATAGTTTTCAGGTGCATAGTGGTTTTCCATTGAACCCAACCCTATATATATATATATATATATATATATATATATATATATGTATATATATATGTATATATACACACACACTACTATGATACTATGTATACTTGTATAGGATATTCAATTTTTTTTAAAGAATACACAGAAGTTCATTACTTTGAATAAGAGAACTACATATTAAAATATAGATAATAAAAAATAATTAGCAATTAATAAAAGTTACTATTGATAATTGATCATAATATAACCTAATAACCACAAGCACTTTTTTATGATATTTCTAAAAGACGATGACAAAAAAAACTTCAATACAATTATTCATTAATTTTATTTTTTCCTATTAATATTCCCATAATCCCATATATCAAATAATATATATCCCGTGATGCAACAGATGGCCGTAAATTTTAAATAATAAATCCATTTTGTTTCTTTATTAATTATTTCTTTACGTCCAAAAGAGAGAGGATTCACAACATTGCCTTAAATGTATATTTTAAAATGTAAATAAATTACTATTAATTCAAGTTAAATGTGACATTAATTACGTACTATTAAGTTATTAGGTGGTCCTATATATGCCTTAATACCTAGTTGTGTGTAAAATTTAATTATTTAAACCCGAATAATCGTATCAAATCGGACCTCCATGATTACTATATAGTTTACTTACTGATTTTTTGAGTTTAGTTCGGATTTGGTTTTACATTTTTCATTTGAGCATGGGTGGTAATTTCGACTCATTCAAACAACCGAATCAAACCGGTTGATATCAAAAGTCATAAAGTTTACATAATATTGAAATTTTTTTCAAAAAACAAATCGTTTAACAGATCATTTTATAAATTTCCATTTTTAAAAAAAGTTATGTTCCACCTTAATTTTTACTACGGGTCAATTTAACCGTCCAGCCTATTGGGTCAAAATTGTCACCCCTAGGTATATTATTAAAAAAACCAACATGTTTTCACGATTTTTATGTTTTCGTTTCTCCGTGTTATTTTTTTTTTTCCAAAAAAGTTCCCAAGCTAATTTTTTTCTTTTTGATTCAGTAAAATTTAATTAGTAGAATCCGGTTTCAGTTTCTAAAACCCCAGTAAACCAATTATTACTTTAGTAATTTACAATAACTTTACTAATTTCTATTAATACAAGAAATTAAATTGTAGTGTTTTATACATCTGATAGTACTGAAATATAATAACTTTAGCAATTTACAATCAAAAGTTATACATCATCTGAAATCATTTGTTTTGCTAGACAATACTAAAGAAAGGTGCAAAATACATTGTAGTCGAAGGCTTCCCGGCCTTCGGTTGCCTCACCATCTCCCGGACACTCGCATCTGAGTCTGACCGCGATGACATTGGTTGCGTTGGTAGTCTAAACAAGCTAAGCTATGACCACAAAACCGATCTCCAATCCAAGATCCAAGACCTCCGAAAAACGTATCCAAAAAGCATCATCGTTTACGCCGATTACTGGAACGCTCACCGTTCTATTGTCAAGAACGCACCCAGACTCGGGTTCAAGGAGCTTTACAAAGTGTGTTGTGGGTCGGCTGGTGCACCGTACAATTTTGATCTTCTTGATACTTGTGGATCGCAGTCTTCGACCTCGTGCCAAGACCCTTCTGAATACATTAACTGGGACGGGGTTCACCTCACCGAGGCCGGGTATAAGGTGGTTTCCGAGTCGTTCCTTAAAGGCGGGTTCACTCATCCTTCGTTCGGATACTTATTGAGCAGTAAGCAGTATTCAAGCTAGATTATCTGAATAAATTTGTTTCCTAGTTTTTTTTTAAACGCTTTTGAATTTTGATCAATGTGGGTTATATCAAAGCTAATGATCTTAGTTAAAATTTGAGTTTGGTTTCAGGAATTGTGTCTCATGAAAATTCAGTGATTTCTTTCAATTGGAAAAGTTCGAATATATTATTCTAATCGTGTTATTTTTATCTAAAACAAAATTTATTATCATTTGAATTCTTTTTAAAAAGTTTTACTAGTTCTAAGTTTGGTCCTGGACACACACACATACGTATATTATTTTGAACGTGAAACTAATCTACTCCTACTCTTAACTATTCATTTGCCTCAAATGGAGACTTAGGTGTGTTTGTTTTCAATTAAGAAGGTCTGAATTTGGTCTGAAGTCTGAATTTCAGATCTTAACCTAATTTGTATTGTTTGTTTAAATTCAGACTTAAGAGGTTACAACATCTGAATTTCCCTTTGAATTTTAAGAGAAAGAGACTAGTCTGAATTAAATTCAGAGCCTCTTAATTTCAGATTTGAATGCCTCCTCTTAATTTCAGATTTGAAGGTCTCCTCTTAATTTCAGACATGGTTTTCAGACTTCAGACGTTTAACCTCTTAAAAAACAAATACCAATCAGGTTAAGATCTGAAATTCAGACTTCAGACCAAATTCAGACCTATTAATTGAAAACAAACACACCCTTAGACTTACTTTCACCACCTATTTTCAAATTTGCCTCCGACGGAAGTCGAACCCGTGACCATACATTTACTTATCACTCTCATGCCAAATGGGCTAAACATATATATATATATATATATATATATATATATATATATATATATATATATATATATATATATATATATATATATATAGAATCAGGTTCATCAGCGTACCTATGAGATTCCAGCATACCGAGCGTACCCTAATGTGAATGATCATTCACACATATTTTTTTTGAATAGACATGTATAACGCAACATTATAAGACTTTTTTTCAAAAGGAGTAACATTATAAATCTTGTGAATGGTGAAAAAAGATCATGTGAATGGTCATTCACACCATTCACATAGTGTGAAATGACCATTCACACGGATGACCATTCACATAAATATGCATTGAGCATTCACATAATTTTTAAGGACACCAAAAGTGTGAATCTATGTGAAATTCATATATCATGCGTATAACATTAAATTAAACATGGTTATGTGAAAAAAAAAAATTAAAAAGTTTTATAAGGTCGGTACCTTCGGGTGCACTTGATTTCGAGAGGTACTTATTTGAACCTGAATCTATATATATATATATATATATATATATATATATATATATATATATATATATATATATATATATATATATATATATATATATATATATATATATATATATATTGTGTGTGTGTGTGATTTTAAAGACTATAAAAACCAGCATGCAAGTTTAAAACAAAAGGTGACAGCAGAATATTACAGTGTTTACAAAGATTTTCAAGAAAATATGATATTATTCGACAATTTATAAAATATAAAGGAAACGTATTGACGTTTAATTATAAATGTGATGGGTTTAATCAACGTTAAAGATTGAATCAAAGATAAAAAAAAATCTACTGTCTAATACATCACGTGATTTCTTTGTAATTCGTATTGCCTTGCTGGTAATTTATTTACCGCTAAATGATTCAGAGACTTGAACGGTCAAGAGGTTTTAAATGAATTTAGGTGTTATCGTTTTGCATAAATGATAAGCGATTGAAATCCTGATTGATAAGTGACTAAGCTGATTACTAAATACTGAATCAATAAGTCTGTTTCTTTTGTACGTTGATTTCGTGTTAAGTTTTTTTTTTGTAATTTATAAAATATAAAGGAAACGTATTGACGTTTAATTTTAAATGTGATGGGTTTAATCAACGTTAAAGATTGAATCAAAGATAAAAAAAAATCTATTGTCTAATACATCACGTGATTTCTTTTTAATTCGTATTGCCTTGCTGGTAATTTATTTACCGCTAAATGATTCAGAGACTTAAACGGTTAAGTGGTTTTGAATGAATTTAGGTGTTATTGTTTTGCTGAATGATAAGCGATTGTGATTGAAATGCTGATTGATAAGTGACTGATGCTGATTATTGAATACTGAATTAATAAGTCTGTTTCTTTTGTACGTTGATTTCGTATTAATGTTTTTTTAAATTATAAAATATCAAGTCAAAAATAAGTATTCTAATAACTTCAAATTTGTAAAAGTATGAAAGTCTTTAAACGAATTTTGAATAACTCAAAGTTTAAAAAAATTAAAAGTTACTTACATAAAAAGCCAAAATTCAACTTCTAAATAACATGTAAAAAAAATTAGAACTTTAATTTGTGGGATGGTCCGGTGTTTAATGGTTTAGTTCCAAGAGATAATAAGCAAAACCAAACCACATTAATGATTTAATCCCTTACTCAAAAACAAAAACCCGAACCATTAATTTGGTTAACTATTCGATTATAATGGGTCGGTTTTACCGATTAATTTGGTTTTCCGAGAAACCAACTCACATTGATTCTTTATGATCAAGAAAGCTCTAATTTTAAAATAGTCATTCAATATAAAAAAAATCAAAATGTCAAAAGGACCGATAAAAAATCAAATAATTTAATTAATCCTCACCGCAAAAGTTGGTTGTAGATTGGTAGAGTACGATTCATTCATCCACAAACATTCAAAGCTTTACAAGTATAACCGATTTTCTCAACTACCTACCCACAACTATTTATTCACTCTTCATCATTATAGCAATAAATAAAATTGTGTATGATGAAATTTATTAATTGGGTGTTTGGGTTTTTGTTTGAAAAAGTGTTTAAGCGTTTTGAAAACTAATAATCAAATAATGATTGTAACAAAAAGTGTTGTAGGAAATGTAGTGTTTGATTTAACTTCTGCCGTTTGTTATCATAATTATCAAATAATCAGTTTTTAAAGCGATTGGATTTGCGTTATAACTTGTAAAATGACCAAATAATAATTTATTAAGACAATAATCTACATTTTTAACCTTATGAAAAAGTGTGGTATGATTAAGGCTATGTTTGGTAAAAAGCTTCTAAGAGCTTTTAAAAGCTTTTATTTTGAATAAGCTCTACTAAAAATAAAAACTTTGTTTGGAAGGATACATAGAGCTTTTATTTTCTCAAAAATAAGCTCTTTTATAAAAAGCTAGTAGAAGTAGCTTTTGAAAATCTCCGGAGCTTTTAGTCAAATATATTTACTTTTTAACCATTGTATTAATCATAAACCAGCACCTATAATTAATATTAATGCATTTTTACGTAATTTAATACTAAAAACTACAACTACTTTTACCAAACACATTTATAAAACTAAAAGCTCCAGCTTTTTTAAAAATCTTCAGCTACTAAAAGCTCTACCTCTTTTAAAAACATAAAGAAACAGCTAGTTTTGCCAAATATACCCTAACTCTAAACGCAAATAATACTTGTTAAGGCAAAACTAAACACCCTCTACATATGATAAAATTATAAGGGTATTACAGTCATTTTACAAAATTCAGGCTATATAAATCACTAGCAAGGGCACTCAATACTCATGATATGTGAAAAATAACTCATCAACCATGCCACCTTCCACCACCACCACCGCCACCACCACCGTTGCCGCCACCTTCACCGCCATCCTTGTATTCCTCACAACTTCTTCGGCTAGTCCGAACCCACAACCTTTTAAGAAAATCTACGCATTTGGAGACTCATACACCGACACCGGAAACACCCCTTCCCTTCATGGCCCTAACGCCTTCACATACGTCTCCAACTTACCATACGGCCGCACATTTTTCCACCACCCCACCAACCGCTACTCCGATGGCCGCCTAGTCATCGACTTTGTAGCGGAATCGCTTTCCTTACCTTTCTTACCACCCTACCGCAACCGCAAAGCCGACACATCGTCCGGCATTAACTATGCGGTTGCGGGTTCTACTGCCATACCACATGAATTCTTTGTCAAAAATAACCTTAGCCTCGCAATTGCACCTCAATCCTTACAAACACAACTAGCTTGGTTCAACAAGCAGTTGGAGGGGCAAAAATGTAAAAGTGCAAAGTCAACTCCGAAAGAATGTGAGGCGGTGTTTGATGATGCATTGATTTGGGTGGGTGAAATAGGAGCCAATGATTATGCGTACACCATTGGATCTTCTGTTCAGAGCAAAACCATTCAACAGCTTTCTATTCGGAGTGTCAATGGATTTCTAGAGGTAATTACTAATTAATCACACTTTAATTGATTGAATAAATTTTAAAAATATTGATTGAATAAATTTTTCATTGAACGTCAAACTATCCTACTTCTACTTTTAAACTACTTCTTTCACCTCAAGACTTACTTTCTCCACCTAAATTTCAACTTGCCTCCGACGGGAGTCGAACCCGTCACCTCTTGCTTACCAAATGGGATGCATACGAATAATGGGTATTATAAAAATTGACCAAAAATCATGATGCGGTATCATCTAACTTGTGGTTTATGACTCATTAATATACATATATTAAAAAACATCTAATTTGGATACACATGTTGCCTGAAATGTATATTTTTAAATGTAACATAAATGACTATGGAATTTATGACATGCAAGTAGTCATACTAAGATACTTTACCAAATTTAGGGGTTGTTTGTTTAGTTTTTAATGTAATTATTAAGAAGTCATTCAAAGGCAAACATTACCTTAAAAAATAATGATGCATTGAGTTGTAGGGTATTGATTCTATAAGACAATTGTTAAATACATGTTAATAACACACACCTCCTTTTAATCTCTCATAAGAAAAAATTAATGAGTCTCACATCATTAGCAAAATAATTGTGTATATGTGGGAGAGGGGAAGTACAATTAACAAAAATTAAGTAAAAAGAATGTATATTTGACACAACCCTTTTAAAATTTATATGGACCAGGGGTGACAATTTCGACCAAACGGGTTAAACGGACAGAACGATCAAAATAACCCGTAATAAAGAAGTAAGCTAGAACATAATTTTTAAAAAATGATGTATTACACTAGCTAACAACATTTATACATTATCTGAATCATTTTTGTTTACTAGACACTGCTAAACAAAGGTGCAAAATACATGGTAGTCGAAGGCCTTCCGACCACCGGTTGCCTCACCCTCTCCATGGCACTCGCACCTGAGTCCGACCGCGATGACATGGGTTGCGTCGGTAGTCTAAACAAACAAAGCTATGACCATGACACCATCCTCCTAACCAAGATCCAAGACCTCCGGAAAAAGTATCCAAAAAGCGTCATCATTTATGCTGACTACTGGAACGCTTACCGTTCTATTATCAAGAATGCACCCAAACTCGGGTTCAAGGAGCTTTACAAAGTGTGTTGTGGGTCAGGAGGTGCACCATACAATTTCGATGTTTTTGGTACTTGTGGATCCCAGTCTTCGAGCTCGTGCCAAGACCCTTCTCAATACATTAACTGGGACGGGGTTCACCTCACCGAGGCTATGTATAAGGCGTTGTCTGAGTCGTTCCTTAAGGGCGGGTTCACTCATCCTCCGTTCGGGTACCTTTTGAGCAGCAAGCAGTACTCAGGCTAGATTATTAAGAAACTTGTTTCCTAGTTTTTTGTACCGCGTGATATGGGCTAGATAGTACTATTAAACGTCACAGCGTCATCAGACACGTTATGTTTGCGCATTCAAGTGTCGTTGCTAGGTAAAGTTCCGTTTCATAGGTCGAATGATCCTTGAGGATGAATAACTAATCAATGAAAGATAGTGTTCTCCGATTTCTTTTTCGATCTTCTCTGTTTTTTTACTGAATCATAACCATATATCATAGTAACTCTTAAGCTCGTTACCTCTCGAGCGAAAGTATGTAGTTATTTTTATTAAACTATGTTCTCTGTTATCTTAGACTTTGTTTTTGGACAAGAAAAGCGCATTCGGATTCTATTTGATGCAAAAAGGTTATGGCTTGTCAAACTCGCCTCCGTGATCATATTGAAAAGCTTTAATTTCACGATTAAATTGTGTGTGACATAAGCATGAAAAAGATTAAGTTTAGCAAATACATTCGACTTATTTTTCAAAGGGTAAACCCAAAGAAAATGAGAATAATGATGTAGAAAACGAATATAATCTTTAAAACTAGTAGAACTCGTAGACGGTGAAGTCCACAAATTGGAGTCAATAATATTGAAAAAAAAACTAAACAATTGTTTGAGAGCTATGAAATAGAAGTCTAGAATGCTTTATCAAGTTTTCAGGCGTAACATAACATAGGATTCTCTTTATTACAAGATACAAGCTAACGAGAAGCTAATTGACGAAACAGTGAGCCAGCCCTGGGCCTGGTTTACCTGGGCCACCGCCCCACCAATTTTCTTTTTTGTCATCCTGTGTTTATTTTGTAAGCCCAACAAGAAATTAGAAAACTGGAATTGGAGCGACGGGCTCCAAGGAGTTTATCATGCACGCACCATAATCCGTCTCTTATGTGAAATTAGCAGGAAGTGACGATTGTGCAACGCCAACGATATGGCCGTTCCTATCATTTTCAGGGTCCTGAGCAGAAACTTAGAAAGGACCCTACGTGTGAAGGATTATATTTTCCTTCATTTATTGGAAAATTTCAAATTAATTTAATAATTGAACCAAACAAATGATTTGATTGCAATTGGATTCATTTTCCTTCCAATTGCCTCAAGTTCCAGTGAACACCTAACTTTCTTGCGTATGAAAATACTGGGAATAACCCTTTCATGCAAATTATTGTCATATCCTAAGGAGAATTGAGGATCACAAGAAGAAGGTGGCAGGAGCAAGCAACGATTAATAGCGTGATTTTCACGTTGTTGTTATAGTTCTTTCGAAATCGAACCAGTTATAGGTTTTTTATTAAACAATTTTTTTGGTGATTAATTATTCTTCTGTTACTTCTCAAATTCCATTAGTTAATGTTTAATAATTGATATTGAATGTTGATAAACCCATATATTCTAATCAACTATAGATTCAAGTATGATTTAGATAACAACTTGCCAATACGGATTGATAAGTTGCTAGTTGAATAATTTTCAGATAACAATGTTTCAAGAATAAGAAACACTAATTGACCTAAATATCGCTAAGAGTAGTTTGATATGAATTGCATTCATTATTTCATTCGTCAATAAATTCTTTGTAGTTTTCTTTCCTCACAATGAAAGATGTTTGATCAAATTGTTTCATAAGGAGAGTGTAACTTGTATCTACTACTTATTCATTCGATCTATATGAATGTTATAGAATAATATTAAACTTGAAAGAGTTCAGATGATGGTGCAAGTAAATACGATGGAGCCAACAATGGTTGTTAAACTCCATACACAGAAAGTTTTGTAAATATTCATGACTTAAATAAACAAAAATGGATGCAATCTTTATGTGAGATTTATTCGCTTTAAGGAATTCTATAATTTCTAGAAGTGAAAACTATATATAGAATATCGATATTGTTTAGACAAACAATACTTGCAATAGGGCTAAAATTCATTTACAGATTTAAGCATAATGCGTCGTGAAACCAGATTTTTAATATGGAAATCAAATAGTTTGATTTTGCCAAAATAGTAAGGTTTACATTACATGTGTAACGATACATGTTTATGATACAAATATAAAAGTTATATGGCTTATCAAAGTTACCTTGATGACATGTTGAGAAAGTGTGTATTGATAAAGTGCCATAAAGTTAATATAACAAGTTAATACGAATTTATAGGTTTAATTAATTTGTGAAAGTATCAAAAAATGGCTATAAAAAATCAAATGGTAAAACCTGGATAGTGTACGGGTAATTCTAGTTTATATTAGTCAATGACTTTTTAGTTTATAATTTTTGAGGCGACACAAAAAAATTTTTGTTTAATCAAAAGCACAAATTCTTCCAACTAAACACAACTTTCTTTTAATAAAAGTTTATTTATTCAAAATTAAAAGTTTAAGCTTTTAAAAACTACATGTAAAACACACAAATGATTTTTCTAACGTTATACGAGAATATCCAACAACCAATCAAAGATGATACTATTTCTATAAAATGCTGAATCAATGCTCATCCATACGATTATCGTTGAAACTACCAAAATGATGCATTATTACAAAAAGTTAATAGATGCATGCAAAATTAATAAACCATTTGAAAAGGTTAATACTTAAAACGGACCAAAAAACACTACAGTACTCAAAATAGACCAAATCTGAAAATAAATAGTTACTTTATAACGATATCTTTTTACAATAAGTTGAAGAGAGGCAATATGCACAACATAACACAATATTTTCATTCTCATTCATAATAACTAGTTGGTATTAATATCCCAAATACCCAACCAAATACACCACATAGATTAAACCAAATACACCACATAGTTTAAACCAAACACACCAAAAATCACAGGCACATTTCATCTTAGTAATAGTTTTCACATTACCGAAAAGCCATATAGGTGTGCTATTCGAGTTCCTTGATTCCAGTCAGGTAAACTCGACACTGGATCACACTCCCACCGATCCCAAAACCAGGCATAACCATTAAACCAACCTTCGGTTTTTCACCACTTCCATCCACAACGAAATTCTTCACCACACTATCCATGTAAACCTCTGAAAACTCGCTTCCTTTCCTCACTTGGAAGACCTTTATTACAGGGTCGAAAGAATGGGCCAGGCAATGTAAAAGCCAGATTGCTTTGGCTAATTTCAGAAAAGCCTGATAGAACGGTGTTCTTGGGTGGCCACCCCCCATTATGTAGTTCCGGTGATCCAGGTTACCAAAAAAAGAAGCTTCCATTTTGGGATGGATGATGAGTATGTACTTGCTCCGGCAAAATTTTCCGAAATCCGAGTCTGGGTTTTGTCCAACAGAATCAAGTGGATCCATTTCTCGTAAAGCAAGATACTGCTGGAAGAAGCTTTCTGGACTACTGCTTCTATCGTCTTCCGATTTAAGACCAAAGTGCTCTTTCTGAAACCCACTGAACATCTTTTGGCAAATATGAAATTCAAATGCATATTTCTTGTGGGCCCTCTTTGCATATATGATGTCAGGTTCAATCGAGTTTGCAGCTGCATCAAGGTCCCAACCAGCAGCTTTCATCATGTTAATTAATGGCTTAGAAAAATCATGAATGGCTTTGGAAGCAGTTTCTACAGCTGACTTAAAAAGTTCAGGGGTCAAATCTGTAGAAAACGATTCATTGTCATCAATAGAGCCCTCCGACTCCTTGGACGATGACGATAAACCCCTTAATTTGAGATTTTTTTCCAGCTTCGCCCGTTTTAAAGTTGCCTCTTGGATATGCTGCTGTATCTGAAGAATCTCAGAATCTTTATTATGAATCTCAGATTGGAATTTCTTTACCATCACCTCGTATGTTTTTAAAAGACTCTGCTGCTCTTGAATCTCGGCAGCCAAACGAGAGTCTTGAGGGGATATGTATGTTGGCCGTGGGTTGTTCTCTCTGTAAAAATGTTTAAGTTCTGAGAGATTCTTGAGCTCTGAAATGACAAGCTTATCAGCGGCTTGGATTTTGTCAGGATCGTAAGGCGTATGAGCAGCCTGGAGTTGGATATAAGCTGATTTTAACGAAGAAATGTTTGTGAATATCTTTGAGACTAAAGCTTCAACAGCTTCAGGATTTTGGTTTGCAGCCTCTTCCATAGGTTGGGGATGGACCTTCTGGTTACTGCTGTCTCGGATTTGCGAGTCTTTTGCTCCACCAAGTTGCATAGCTACTTCCAAGGAAAGGGATGTTAAGCGGGTCCCCACCCAATAAAGGTTGAGACGGTCTGAAACATGAACAAACATTTGACAATAGGAAGTTAGGACCTAACTAACAAACAAAAAGATTATGTAATGGTATTATGGTATGTGATGAATAAATGTGAAGAACTAGATTTCCTCTTGCTCACTACACTCTTAGAATATAAAGACAACAATTAAGAGCAATAACTAAATCATTACTGTAAGCCATGGGTTCCTCCGTGGCAAAAACCTTAAAATGTGATCCTATAAAATGGCATCATACTTGGCATACAAGCTAGGCATTCTTTTAAGAAAACAAAGTCAAAACTAGACACTTCAGCCTAAGTGAAACCATTTTCAGCATCTCCGTGAAGCACAAATGCACTTAAGCAATGGAAAACGAGAACAACCCATGAATTTATTCGATTTAACCTTATGTGGACATTAGTGTAAATACTGGCGTATCGGAAAACAAGAGAACATAATAGCCAATATTATTCCTTCCATTGGATGAAAATCCAAGTTTTATAAAAAGTACCTACTTGGGCACATCACATGAGTAACTGCGTATCGCATAGTCAGTTGCAATAACTTGGGCAACAGAAAACTAGTAACACAAAACCAAAACTAACGACTGTTGATTAATTAGATGTAAAAAATGAAATAAATGTTGGTCTGTGCATATGCACATGAGAAAAATGCATATAACGTCAAAGAGGCACCAATTTTAAGCAATTGTGTACCTATGCATGTAACTTGTGCTGGTATACATGACTTATTTTCCCTTGCAACTAATCTTATAGGGACATATTTGTAACTAGATCCTTGCTGTTTTTCATTTGCAACAATACATTTGTTGTTTTATCTGTAATTGAATAAGACATATTAGCTTGTTGATGAACAAATTGCTAAATCCTAAAGGGAAAGAAATAGACTCAAAGTTGTGAATGAATTTGAAAAAGTTCTAGAAGTCTACAAAAAAAAATACTTGCATGGACTACCCACTCTTGCTATTCAACCCAATGTGATAGGTTTGCAAGCAGAATATATTTACAAACCAAGAAATGGAACTAACAAAATAGTACTCCCAATAAGTGATTATTCCATATACATTAAGGTGACATTTGATTGAAGAACTTTAACATGACAGAATTTGAAAATGACTTTTTAATATGACAGGATTTGAATTCTGTCACGTGTTTGGTTTGCAGGATTTCAAATCTTGTTATTTGTAAAATCTTCTTTGGTTTGTAAATCTGCCGGAGAATTTGATGTATGTTTCCTGATAAACGACCAAACTGCCCTCTATTGCGACAAGAAACAACAATCAAGACGTAAATCAGAAATCATGGAATAAAATATAAAAAACATGAACGTAGCATAAAATAGAAGCCCTCAATTGATATATTAATCATTAAATTAGTAACATGAATTCATGAATTTATCAAGAACAACAACTTGATACAGAAGCAAAATCGATACAGAAATCAAACTACGATACATGCCTTCAAGCAGATATCAGAAGCAGCAACTTGATACAAAGCCTCAACCAGAAATCCATACAGACATCAGGAAAGCGATACAAATTAGGGCGGAAGCCTCGACCAGAAAGCGAAATCGACACAGACATCAGAAACCGATATTCATACAGAAAGCGATAGAATTATTGCAGAAGCAAAACGATACAGGTCCAATCTAGGGCAAAAGCAAATCGATAAGAGCAACCGAACCTGGACCGCGGAAGAGATTGACGACAACAAGCTCAGACGGCTCTATGGCGATGGCAACAGGCTCAGATCGATGAAATCGACGGCGACATGCACAGATCGACGGTAACAGGCTCAGATCGATGCATTGAAGAGATCGACGGCAACAGGTGTTTGGAGATGAGAACGATCTTCTGATTTCAGTGGATAGAAGAGGGTAATTTCGACTTTTGTTGGGTTTCTCAAAAAGCAAAACGCATGCATATTTATACAACCAAATAGCCTAACTTTACCAATTTATGTAACATACTATATATTTTTTAAATAACTTATGCAACCAAGTATCATGTTGCTACCATTTTATACAACCTTTTCACCTGTGCCTTGTTCCTGTTTTAATGAATGCTTGATATGTACAAATTGATTCCTCTTTAGTCTTTACATAATATAATTTGTCACGACTTCGTCTTCAACATCTTCTTCCGCAATAAACAATGTAGGTGGAGAAAACTACAGGGATTGAGGATATCTGTTAATAAGAAATGGTTAATTAAATGATGAAATTTCATTTCATGAACACTGTTTAACCTAAACGAGTAAACATTACAGTGATTAAACTAAAACCATATGTGAAGATGAATAAACCATAAATAAAATAATTATAAACTTGATTAACAATTATACACATGTTCGAAATCTAAATACTTGATTAAAGAAATCTACCTAACTCTTTTATATGTTACACATATGTTCGCGACTAATCCTTCGTGTACGATATGACTTTGCTGGATGATAAGGAACTAAACTGCAAAACAGGAAGAAGCTTGGGTTAGTGGCGTAGCAGGGGTGTCCTGCGTAGCCACTTCGATGCTTAAGTCAGAAAGGGTTCAAATCAATAATCTATCATAGAGTAAAAATGGTGAATTAGGTTGTATTTTGTGCATACCTTGAGAAGATGAAGATTTAACCTTTTTATACCTTGGCCCTTTTCCATGACGAAGGCAAATATTCCTTCTACATTCAGACAGTGACACCTGTCCAATTTGTTGTAACAAACTTACGTCATAAAGCATTCCGTTGGTCGCTTTTTCTAATTGACCTTATGACGTGTCTTCATGATCGCACATATCCATCTGGCTTCCAACTATTGGGTCGTTAATCCACGTCATATTTCACTGTCAACAGGATCCAATAAACGTCATCAACACACAATCTCTTCTCTGTTTTATTTAAAACTCTTCATTTCTCTCTAAATTCTATAAAAAATTCTATATATTCCCCACAGTACTTTCTCAATTTTTTTTAAAATTAAATGAATCTCTCTCAATATGATACAACACAAGGTAATTCGAGAGAAAGAAATTGCTACCGAACCCGAAGATCCAATTCCTGCATTCCTTTTGCATACCAAATACAAGATTCTCCGCAATCGCCTTTGCAATTCACAACGTACTCACCGTCACCGTCGTTTTCATCCAGTTTCACACCTCATTCTCCCCATGCTTCGACCACGCAATACCGTGAACCTCATATTTCGAAAGAATCGAAAAGGGAAACATAATTACCCGCTTTCGGACAACGAAATACAAGAATTCACGGTCTTCAAGAACCTGACCAAGAAGAAAGCTATATTGTGGATGCATCAAAGAAATCACTTGTATGACCGCTTACATCAACGCCTCGAAAGACCATGTCGTGGTAATAATAAACAATTAAATCTTTTTGGAAACGTCTAACCAATCTTTTTATGGCTCGCTCGGAACGAGAAATCAAGCGTACAGATCACCAAATAACCTCCAATGAAAATGTTTAAATAGAGTCGTACAATAATATGGAGTTACATGTAACAACCTCGTGTGGCAACACATGATTGGCGTGAGCGATGCCGATATATTACGAATGGCACATGCCAAGTACGAAGTAAGAACTCCTAAGCAGAATCAAGTCGTTAAGGCCCAACGAATGTTGGTAGGCAATACACAATCATTCAAAATAGCGGGTCCAATATCCCAAACGCACAAAAATATCAGACTCTAACATATACACAACTTTACTGAATACTCAATATCCCTCCACCGAACAAGTGCATTTCCAACAACAGCCTCCTCGACGCATATAATACTTTTGTTGAAAAAGACAAGTCCATCGAACTTTTTAACGAGCGTAACAATTTACACAAAGAAAGAAAGGAATGGTATCGAGAACATTAGTTTCACATCCTCGAAGAAAAGTCAATTTTAGGCAAGTACAATTTGTGGAAGATCAAAAAAGTGTCATCGAGGAACAAGGTTGTCCAATGGAAAAAGATGAAGAAACAAAAGAAATGCAATTTTAAGTGCAACTGCACAATCATTCATCGGGCTTGATATTGAAATTTGTTCTACACATTGAGGTTAAAGGCAACATAAAATTAAAATTTTAATTTTGAAATAATTTTTTTTTTAATTTTAACAAAATTTTAATTTTTTACGTTTTGTATCTTCTATATTTTACAGTCTTATCATTTTTTAATATAATGAAAATTTAAGTTTGATTCATTTATATAGTAATTTTAAATACTAAAAAAATGAAAAAGGTTTTGGGATGTTTCGAAGGATATATCTCTTTTAGTTTGACTTAATTTGAGTTGAAATGAAAGAATAAAAAAATTATTATAAAATGCAATATGCAAATTCAAATTTAGTTCAACTCCTCGATTCTAACAATGTATTTAATATAAAGTTTAAATAATAATTACGAAATATATGATATCAATTTTTATAAACTATTGTATATTATATTTGTTTACTATCTGAACAAACGAACATAAACTGTTTAAATCTCGTAATGAATTAACATGAACAATAAAATTTATTTATTTATCGTTCGTGTTCGTTTATTTATTCTGTTAAACTTAAACGAAGAAATTTGAATGAGAAAAATCTTAAGAAATACGAAGAAGCATTGGTCCGTCTTCGTTCGGTGCACTTGCGTCTAGGGATGACAAAAAAAAATCGAAACCGATGGAGAAAACCGAAAACCGATTAAAATGGGACGAGATTTTCTCGAACCGGGTATTTTAAACGGGGATGAGATTTATGATACCCACCCGATAACCCGATCAACCATCCGTTTACAACACCGATTATACATCACTTACTTTTTATATAATAATAAATATTTTATTATATTTTAGATTGTATATGTATCCTATTCTTGTATTTATATCATATAACAACAAGTATTTTATTTGTTTGTACACATAATCTATAATTGTTAGTTAAGTTTATAATTATTTTGTTTATGATTTTATCCATTTTTGTATATTTTTATAGTTTGAATCACTATAAATTTTACTCGTTTACAAGGGAGGACCGATGCTTTTGGGACAGGGGTCAAACGACCCCGATAATTTTTTTTACGTGTTATATATATGGTTAAAAAATTTCCGACCCCGATGATTTTTGAAGTCCGACTCCTATACTTTTGATAAGTTTAAAAAAAATTTAAATATAAAAAAATGTGATACAAAATCTAAAAAATATACATTTACGTAATAGTTGGTTATCTATTTAACAAATAATCAAATACAAAATCTTGTATTTGGGTTTTGGTTAAAAAACTAGAAAATTTACTTTGGGCTTCAATAAGATTTTTGGATTATTTTTCCTGGTTGGGCTTAGGGCTTTCAAACAGAAATGGAAGATTTCAAACAGAGAAGGGACCAGCGTAGCCCTCAGCACCTCAATTCCTCAAACGAAAACAGAAAAGAAAACTCACCGCCCGCCTGCCCGCCGCTTACCGCACGTCGGTCGCCGCTCGCCGCCAATTGGCTCTCGCCAGGCGCTAAAACAGAAAAGGAAAGCAGGGCGCCTCTCGGTTTTCACACGATCACACATCAAGATCTAATTTTCTCACCTAATCAGAAAAGGGAAAAGGGAAGCAAGTATATAAATTGAATTCCTTTTTGAGTTTTTGAGTTTTTATAATTATTTATGAAATTATTAGTTTAATTGTTGGAGTGTTGGACTATTTGATATAGATTAGACATTTAAACTATTATTTAAGATTTAAGATTTTTAAATGTTTAATATTAAGTTACATTTTTAATTGTTTTATTTTATTAGACAATATCAATATGGATCGATTTTTGAAAAGAAAGTTATCAAGATTCGATCCGTCAAGTGGAATAGCTTCTAATACTTCTCCACATATACCACAAGTAATTGAGTTGAGCGATCTTCCATGGGATCCCTCCGAAAGGAAAAATATTTCGGAATATCATCTTAATCAAAAGATGAAATTAGACGAAAGTATTTTATTAGAGGTTCATGTCAACCACGCGGTCATAAGTTTCCACAAAGAACAATTAGTGGCAATGCAAGACGTTTTCGTCCTCATAAGTTTCACAAGCACTTAGGTGGCGTTTGGTTTGAAGGATTTAGACAACCAATTTAGGATTTGGATTTAGAAATCCTTCATTATCATGTTTGGATACAATATTAAAATAAAAGGATTTAGCTCATTTAAGATTTTATATTCAGTTCTCCCCCTTTCATAATTCATCCATACCCCTAAAGATTTCAAAATATTATCATTTTAAAATCCATCATTTTAAATTCATTCAGTCCAAACACCACCTTACACTCTCGAAGCTATTAATATTCCGACCCCCAGTAAAAATAATTCATGGGTCCTCGTTTAGGTTTAACAATGATCTCGAAATAAAATTTAATCGTTTAGTTAATCGTTTATTATAAACGGGTTTCCCGAATCCATGTGGTTTTTCCTGTCTACCCGAATGACTCCACGGTTATTTTAACGGGTTACCAATCCACGCCCGAACCCGCACCGTTGTCTTACGGGTTGCGTCCCCGCTTTTACCATTTTGGCGTTTTACAAACTATATAACCCTACGTTACCCTCACTCAGTTTTCACGTACCCTTTCAAAGCCTCGGCCGTCGCTCTCTTCTCAGCATCTCCTCGCCAGCGCTGGTAATAGTGTGCCCCTTTTCTTCACAGCATTAGCCCATTGAGTATTTGTTTGAATACTTGTATCTAATCTGCTTCAAAATTTGTTTGCGCGCGGTTGAAAATACTTGCTCGTAAATCGTAATCTGATTAAAAAATTTGTGGGTGTTTACATGACAAATCGTCTGATTTAAAAGCTGTTTGCTTTTGAACAATTTACACAAAAGTAGCTTGCAAACTTCAAAACTGAAAAAAAAAAAAAAAAAAATTATCTTACCAAGAGTTAACCCTAATTTTCTACAATATCTTAGGGCCCATTCTAAAAATCTATTAACGATTGATCAGAATCTTTGACTTGTAAAGTTTTTAATTTTAACATTATTTAAATAAGTATTTTATAATTAATTTATCATTTTTACTTAAATTTTGCTTAGGTTGGATATAAAAGGGTTCTTTTTAGGTTTTGTCTTGTGTCTTGAAAATGGTTGGACCGGTCTTGATAACAACGTGATGAGGGATTATTAAAGAAGGAGTAGCGAGGAATATGAAATGGTTAACGAAGTTAAATCTTTTTTTTAGTGATTATCTGAATATGGCATATGAGATTTCTAAATTTGAGGAGGTGTTTGGTTCATAGAATCTGATGGAATTGGAATTAAAATTCGATTCGGTGCGCCGTAAAAAGGAATGGAACGAAGATTCCCTTTTAAAAACATCTATTTTGAAGTAATCTATTTTCTTTGGTAGTGTCATAGAATTCCATTCCAAGAATTTTAACAGTTCTATAACCAAACCTAGACTTCTTCTTCACCGACCACTCCGATAGATTCTATTCCTTTAAAAATTTCATCCATTGTCTGATTCCATTCCAGGAATAAACATTCTGCGAACCAAACGCTGCCTAAATCTTAAGTGAGTTATTGAAATCCTCCAAAGGCACCTTGAAATTGTATTGTTTTTAATAGAAAAAGTTGACCGGGCTAAGTAGGATGATAGGAAATTTGAAATTATTGCTGACTTGCTGTTGAATATCTAATTACTATTCCAAGCTTTTGAATCAAAATGTTTGCTTCAAAATTTGTTAATTTGACGTTAAGAATATTCTAAGTTGATGAATGATTCAAAAATATATATTAGATGCAGGTTTTCAGACATGGAGGAAGAGATGATCAGCAGCAGCCAACAACAACTAGAAGATATTCCAGAAGTGATCCACTGCATACAGCAGTTGTTGCCGGTAAAATCAGCCGTCCGAACCTGCATCTTGAACAAAAAATGGCTACATGCTTGGTCTACCATCCCTATCCTCCGGTTTCATCAACCCTTGACGATGACTGATAACGAAAAACACGAAAGAAAGCATTTGGAGGCGTTTGATGCCACTCTGCTAAGGTATCTCCGAGACAACATACCTATCAATAAGATCGTTATCGAAATCGACATCAAGAACCAGGAGATGGCTTCTCTCGTTGAAAACTGGATTCGATCCGTAGCTTCAAAAAGTTGTCTCAGCCACCTGTACCTCTTAATATCGGTTAGCATTGGTTCGTTTACATTGCCAGATGAGATATTCAATAGTAAAAACCTAAAGGAAATGAGGGTTAGAAGTTCTTCGTCATCACATACCAATTCCCTTTGCGTCGGTACTAATTCTCTCGTCAAATGTGTGTTTCTTCAAGAACTTCACTTATGCCATGTGGACATAAGCGAAGGCGTACTTGATAACTTGTTGTCTACTTGTTGCTTGCTTAAAAAGATATCTCTGAGGAGTTGTAAGGGCTTGAAGACCATCAAGATTGCGAACCTTCGTTTTCTTTACAAACTGAGAATACATTCAATCGAAGAAGATGGTATTTTGGAAATCTTTGATGTCCCGAATCTTTGTTCAGTCAGTTACAGATCGTTTAGGGGCGCGGTTATCCCTCCTTTATTCAACATACCAAGTGTGAAAGAACTAAGTTTAAAACATTTGGTGTTGAACAACTCGTTTTTCGACATGATCGAATTCAAATTGCCTTTTCTCAAGAGTTTGACCCTTGACATGTGGAGATGGTTGAGGGGAAGGTTTGATATCGTGTGTGTTTCGTTAGAGAGCTTGTCGTTATTGTCGTGTCATTCCAAGCTTATCGACATACAAGTTTACGCTCCAAAATTGAATCATTTCCATTACGAAGGCAAGACAATGCCCAATCTTGTGTTTCCAGCCACTGCTCCCAAGAAAATCGATGTTGTACTGAAACTGAGGAGATATTCGTATAATGGTTATTCGATTTTCGACAGGATGAGGGAAACACTTAAGTTATCGAGCGACTTTGATATTGAGATAAAATACGAGAACTTTGATTTTGTAGTGCCATTGAGCGTCGTCAACGTTGATTTCGTAGCCAGAAACGTGAGTAGGTTGTCGATGGAAACAAGTTCCGGTATCGGGTTGTGGGACCGCTTGCCGTTCTTTGATGCATTCTTTTCGATATGTCATCCGAATTACGTAGTTGCAAGACGAGACTCGAAGTTGAAAGACAACAATTATTTCTGCAAGTTGATGGTTAGAGAGGTATTGGAAAAGAAAAGGAGCAATGGAAATTGGAGTGATGATCTGAGAGATGTTTTGATAAAAAATCCTTTGAATGGAAAATGGGAAATGCTAACAGATTCTTGGAGAAGCTTTCTGGATGGACCTCATCATGCTGCTTGGCCTTTAGTTGAGTTTAAACTGAATTGGTGTTCTCCAGAGAAGCTGCATGCATGATTATCTCTTTTGTTGCCTGTTGGATTATTTGATTCAATAATTTTCCTGTTTTTTTTTGGCATTTATTCAACTTTATATTTTGTTTTCATAACATAAAATCATTCCAATGGTGCTTTGGTTTGGTTGATCTTTCTATTTCTGCTATGTTTGGTAGAGAGCTTTTAAGAGCTTTTAGAAGCTTTTATTCTGAATAAGCTCTACTAAAAAATATAAACTTTGTTTGGAAAGATACATAGAGCTTTTATTTTCTCAAAAATAAGTTCTTTTATAAAAAGCTAGTAGAAGTAGCTTTTGAAAAGTTCCAGAGCTTTTAGTCAAACATATTTACTTTTTTACCCTTCTATTAATCATAAACTACCACATTTAATTAATATTAATACCATTTTACGTAATTTAATATTAAAAACTACAGTTACAGCTACTTTTACCAAACACATTTATAAAACTAAAAGCTCCAGCTCTTTTAAAAAGCTTCAGCTCTCAAAAGTTTCAGCTACTAAAAGCTCTACCTCTTTTAAAAACACAAAGCTACATCTAGTTTTGCCAAACATATCATTCGCTAGATTTTGAACGTTTTAACACCAACAAATTCACAATAAAAGTGACTGAAACTAGAAAATATGATTTATAAATATTGTTGTACAACATTAAGGATTCCCTTTGATCCAAAATAAGGGATGAACTTTGATAGTTTTGTTAAATTATATAAGTGTTGGACAGTAGAACAATATGTGATGAAAACGTGAAAGGACTTTGGATGTTTTGAATATACAAAGTGCTAAGTTTGACTACCAAAAGTCAAAATAACCATAAGAAATTAAAAATCACACAATAGAATGGCATGCTATTCTGGGAGATTCAGAAAACACATTCTCTACTTTAAATACTGGTCATTGTTCTACTCTGGGAAATGTACACTATTTTGCAGAAATCGACTGCAAAATCAATCGCGTTAAATTTACGAATATACAAGAGAAAGGACTAGATTAAGTAGTCGTTGTATACTAAGAATACCGCATCTGGGATATCTTTAGGCAGCTTGTTTATGTAGTTGTAGAACCGTTTCTTGTCCTCCTTCGATACTGTTTTCTGGTCAACCACATCTCTAGTGCATGGGAGAACCCATAAGTCGCCTGAGTTCACTCTCTTCAGGCTGCCACGGCAAAAGGGGCAGGATACCGACCTCATGTTCCTGTAAAGATCTTGGAGATTTAGCCTAAAAACAAGAAATGGCAGTTAAAATTATGGCTTATAAGATTACCAGTCATGGTAGCAATTGATGCACATTGCATGACAACAATTGGGCAAAACCATCTTTGTGCAGGGTTCTAAGCAGATACCACATTCATCTTCTCGTTCCATATCAACATCAGGACTTTTCGTCTTTTTTTCTATTTTCTTTATGGGATTTGTTCCAAAAGCTTGAATATCGTCTTCATTGACATCTAGATCCAATGGGTTTGTTCGCAGACGCTTAAGAGATGGTAGTATTACATCTGTTAATTACATTGCGTTATGGGCCTTATCGCAATGGAAGATGACATGAAAAACATTTTTGCATCGTTGTTCTACAAACTCTACACTAGAAGAAAGAAAATTTCCTTAAAATGACAAAATTGCACAGAAAAGTCTTTTTTTTTTCGAAATCAACATTTTAATGTTCATACTTCTGTTTATTACCTTTTTGCCGTGTTAGCAATTAAGATCCATTTGGGACTTAAATATATGTTTTTGAAAGCGTACTACACCATAAAATGTTGATTTCCAAAGTATGAAAACATAATCTGAAAATTTTGTCCAAGTATGTTCCCTTTCCATGCAAATTAACCTTTTTTTTTTAAATCAATAACAAAATGGTTTGATGGTTGACGTTTGCATACCGTAGAACTCTCTAACAGATGCTTTCCTCCCAAGTGAATTAAGCTTCGGTCTTCCATCTGGCAACACCTGAACGATGATGAATATTATAATCACTTATGAAAACAATTCACACTTCACATCAATCGATCATCCACTGCTTACTAACCTTGTGTATGACCACATAACAGAAATTTAGACAGGTTTGAAGCAAGCATGAACACGGGAAATTTATCCATTGGAGTAAATACGATAAAACGTATGCCATGTCATTGTAACCCAGGTCCATTCGAAGACAAGCACCACCTTTATCCCTTGGAATAGAAGCTGCCCTGCAAACAAGAATTAGAATCTCAGAACTTTTAGGGGCGTTTGGTTCGCAGATTTTTTTTCTCTGGGATTTGCATTATGCAGCATTTGCATTTGTCAGGATTTTGTCAAAGAATCTGCATTATCTTATAAAAAATTTTGCTAATCTGAAGAATGCAATGTAACTGGGATTTAAAATTCTAGGATGGAGGCTGGGTTTTTAAATTACAAAGAATGAATGGATTTATGAAATCCTGAGATTTTAAATCCTTACTGAAATCAATGAACCAAACACAGGATTTTAAATGCAAATCCCAGTGAATCCCAGGAAATTCGCTAACCAAACGCCCCCTTAAAGTATTTAATGGCAACTATACTCGAACTAGCAATGACGTGTCATAACATGTCAACAACAAGTCACTCTATCCTGTTTGATGCATCGCTATCTTATCCCATGTGTTATACACAAGTTTAAAGGACATTTAAAAACTTGTTGCATTGTATTTGGACAAAAAGATTCGGGCTGCGAACAAGTTAACGGACTTATATAGACCTAAAAGGTTCAAATTAAGTTGAGCACTCAAAGATTCAGTTGTGGATTCAACATGAATAAAACAACTGACTACAAATTAGAATTCTGCCATTATCGAGATTATGAACTGTCAAACTGAGTAGAAAAGCAATCACCAGCTAATTGTTTCTCGTCTTCCACCCCCGCTCCTCAAGAAAAAAAGTTCAAAAAGATGTTGACTTATGGTCAAACAATATATTCAAATTAGATCGTATATGATGAATGTAGTCAGATTTTGAGGAAAAGGGTTTCGTGTAGCATGATACTAAAAACACCAATCAATTCAGAAGCTTTTACCATTTCCAAATTTAACTAAACTGCTGTTAATTTTCAGTTTCAATCTCGCTGGTTTGACGATCAAAGTCAAACTACAAAAACAGAGGTAATATCAAGTAATAAAGTTTCTACGATGATCTCTCAAATTTACATAGAGTCAAACTAACACAAATAACAAGTTTTTACTTACAAATTAAACACTCGCAGCTATATATTTACAGAATATAGTTTCCACAGTTGGTGTTACAAAACTCAAAACAATTTCAAAGTTAAGAATTATGAAAATTCCCACTGTTTTATGGTACAAAAACCTAAAATCAACAAGCTCTTCAACAAAATCACATAAAAACAGTCTAAAAAAAGGCTGAACTCGTTCACATTCCATAGGGTCATCAGGAAATCAACGAACAACCCTAAAAAAAATGTACACAAAGAGGGAATGCAGAGGACTTACAGCATATTAGCAAACTGTATATCAACCTCAAGAACCTTCAATGAATCCCGATAAGAAGGACAAGATGCAAGCTGATGATAATAATAATTATCCATCCCAGAAACCAACTTCCAACAAAAATTTATAAGTAACGATGATCACTTTTCTTCAGGGAAAAAAGGGAAGAAAAATGGAGTGATGATCGGCGAATTTCAGATACACAGAAGGAGAATTGGTGTTTTGGAGTTTTTGGGTTTGGGTGTAACGATTGTATACTTCAAATTAATTTAAAATTTGATGAAATGTAGAAGCAAAAGTTTATGGGAATTTGAAAACAGGGTCAGAGTTGTTGAAAACTTTGACTGCGTTTTTGTTCAGCGACTCCCTTCGAGAGGGGGATGATGATGATGACGACTGTTGTTAGGGGGAAGGGAAGTTTGTACATGAGGAAATGACAGTTTTACCCTTCGAAAGTTGTTATTAGGATGTTGAAAAGATGGTGGGTTTGTGGGTGGGAGTTTAGGGGTAAAAACGTCCGGTGGAGGCGTGGAGCTTCCGTTTCAGAACTACTTTAAACAGGTGGTAGAAAATGGAGGAAGTGGACTCCAGCAGGTGGCCTTTGGCAGTTTGGCTTTATTATGAACTTAAATTATTTTTTTTTAAAAATATGTATATAAATCATTTTTTTCTTAAATATCAATTGAAAATTATTATCCTTCCGTGTTACTAACCGTACACCTTACTCTTGAAACTCATGTCATTAAACAAATTATTGTATTACAATATGTATGATTAATAAAATTAAACGACATAAATATTCATACGAGAATACATTCATGGTTGAGATGACACATTATCATGTTATCATACAATTATTGAAGATGTGTCTCGTATCATAAAATCGAACACTCGTATGCAGGCCGGCTCTGAAGGCGACCAAAAGGAGCAACCATCCAGCGCCCAAAATTTCATTGGGCCTCTAATTTTACAAGTTCTCAATATAAATAAAGTACGATTGATTTTTTTAATTTTTAGATGGAGAGATTATAAAAAATATGTTTGTACACACATACACACACATATATGTGTATGTGTAGCGTTCTTTTATACGTTTTTGTCCGGGGCCCAAAAAATCAATGGAACGACTTTGCTCGTGTAACGTAGATAAGCATCATCATGCCATCATCCCATCATAAATTTAAATCTAAATCATTCTTGTATCATGCAAGATGTTTTGTTATACGTAATGACATAGATATATTATCTATTTCTTTTTTCTTATTAAATTTAAACTCTGTTAACGGTAGGGGTGTCCAAAAACGGATATCCGAATTTTCGATATCCAAAATTCCGGATAGTGATTTTTGCTATCCGACTCTGAAATTTCGGATATCGGATTATCTGAATATTCAAACTTTCATATTTTTTAATTTCTTTTTAAATTAAATCAAATATTTAAATATCTAAATACAAATTCATATATCCAAATACATACTAAAGATTAATATATCACAAACTAAATCTATCCGGAATTATTTCACTCAAAACGACTAAAAAAAGATTTAAAAAACTAAAATATATAAAATATTAGTTAATAAATCTGTAATATCAAGATAAAACTAAAAAATATGCATTAAAATAACAATAAACACTCAATATTATGTAAACAATCAATGATATATAAAATTTATAAAAAAAATATTTTCCTTTTGGATTTTCGGATATTTCAGAATTCCAAAAATCCTGATATCTGAAATTCGGATAGTTTCAGATCGAATTTTTGGATTGTTATTTTGGATGCTTGAATTCTAATTTTAATGAAAACCTCTGGTTAACGGTTACATGTTGAAAACCAAACAATAAATAAAGAAATTTGAAATTCATTGAGGGGGCGTTTGGTTCGCAGATTTTTTTCCTTAGGATTTGCATTATGCAACATTTGCATTTGTCAGGATTTTGCCAAAGAATCAACATTATCTTTTAGGAAAAATTTGTTAATCTGAAAAATGTAAGGTAACTGAGATTTAAAATCCTAGGGGGGAGGCTGGATTTTTAAATAACAAAGAAGGAATGGATTTCAGAAATCCTGAGATATCAAATCCTTACTAAAATCTGCGAACCAAATACAGGATTTAAATGTAAATCCCAGGGAATCCCAGGAAATCCGCGAACCAAACGCCCCCTGAGTTTTTACTTTGACTTTTCAATGAAAATCCAGAGGGTTTGATACAAACATTAATTCAAGTCTCAACTGTCTATGGCTCAAATTAATGAAGTTTTTGAATTGGTGAAGAGAGTACGAACCATATTTGACTTCATCACACTCTTTTAACACCGTCAAATTCTTAACTTTATGTCATCTAGAGTATTCTAGACCTTCTTCCTAATAAATGGCTTGGCTTCATATACGCTTCCTAGTTGCTACAATAATTAAATACTAGGTTATTACCCATGTATTACATGGGTTAATTTTAGAAATTGATATTTATATATGTATAATATAATAAGTATATGAATAATAAAGTTTGTTTAATTTTAGTTAGTTAGTTATTAAATTAATCCATATTAGATTTCCATAGATTTAATTTGCTTTAAAATTAAAAAATAAAATCAGTAAATGACGTGGCAAAAGGAGAGAGCGACATGGCAAATTCAATTAGAGCATGTCATGTGTCATTTAGTTACTCTTTTAATAGTATAGATAGATTAGAGTAAATTACAAAAATGCCTCTTGCGGTTTGCATAAAACTTTGGATCTAAGTATTTAAGATCCTGAACAATTTTTGTTCTATTTAAAATTATATATTTTTACTTACTACCTTTACCGACAAAAAAATAATTTATCCAATGGTTTAATATTGAAAAAAACCAAATGTCTTTTTTTATTTTTACAACTAAGTCATCTGATTTTCTTTTCTATTGTTTAAATAGTTGTATTGTTTACCAGTTGATGATCTATTAAACAAATTAAATATATAGTTTTGAATAAGATAAAGACTGTCCAGTGACTTAAAACTCGAAAAAATATCAGTGACTTAATCGATAAATTCATGAAATTTCGAAAGATTTTTCAATACTAACAATTATTTTAATATTGTAATCTTTACATTGTTTATTTTTATTTTACTCGTATATATCAACTTGTAACTAATTATCCAAGACAACTTGTCAACTCCGATGACCTTCTCCTCCGACAGCATCAAAGTAGATAATATGTAGGGATGAGCAAAAAAGAAACCGAAATAGAACCGCACCGTTTTATTTTTGAGCCGGTTATCGGTTTTCTATAATCTCTATAATTCATTTTTTGTTTCATCGGGTGCAGTCTGGTTTGATTTTTTATTTTTCTTTGTAAAAGTAGAGAAATAACTGAAACTGAACCAGACCATTTTATTTTTGGACCGGTTCTCGATTCTTAATTTTGGGTGTATTCGGTTTTTAATTTTTCGGGCTCGAGCCCGTTTGAAACCGAACTTATCCCTAGGTTACACAATTTCTTATAAAATCGTTATTAGTAACTAATGCTATTTTGAAGTAATATTTTACAAGTACGATGATTAGTTAATAAAAAAAAAACTATCGATGCATGTCTTTTTAAAGTGGTAGAATGTTATAATAAAAGATTCTTATAATGCAACTATTTTATGCATAAAACTCTATGTAAAAGTTACATGTGTTTTTAATTTTTTTTAATTAATTTATGTTTGTGTTTTGTTCGTCTGGAATAAGTTGTATGTTTGAATAAAAATACAATTTTTTATTTTATTTGTTGAATTGAAAATACTCGATCAACTTTTTTTATTTTTGTGATTAAGTCCCTAAATTTTTTCCGATACTGTTTAAGTCCCTAAACTATTTTTGTCTTATTCAAAAGTGTATATTTGACATGTTTGACCGGTTACCAAACAAGTAATTTTATTTTTTTTTCACTTGATTAATGTTTAAAAAAAGCTACCATTTTTCATATTTAGCGATTAAGTCCTTAAAATTTTTGTTTTATCATTTGTATTTTTACCGATAAATCCAGTAACCGATCAAAAATATATATACTTTTGAATAAGACAAACGTAGTTTATGGAGTTAAACAATTGAAACATAAGTTTAGGGACTTAATTAAAAAAATGAGAAAAGTTGATTGAGTTTTTTCAATATTAACCCTTATTTAAACAATAAATTACTAATTTACCATTGAGTTTAATTATTTTGTAACAACAAAATTAAACTCTTTAAAATTTTGATTCATGAAATAAATTTAATTTGGATGTTATTATTCTCACTCCATAAATGTCTATTTTTATCCCATCATTATTACTTTATTATTAGAAATAAATTTTTTATAATTAATTAGCTAATAGAAAAATAATATTTTTTACCATTTCACTTTTCAAGTCAACCTAACATTATTTCTGTCCCAGGGTGTAAATAGACGGTCCCATTTTATTTTAAAGATATTTAGGAATCAACCCATATTCCATAGTCCATAGCTGTAGACCTGTAGTCCAGTACTCCAATCCTGGTCTCTTGGGCTACTGGCAACCTCTTTGACTCGAATACTTCGGGAGCGATTTTGTTGGGATTTGGGAGTACTTACCAAACTGAAGTGAAGAGCAAAAGCGAAGTGCTTTGATCATCGGTTCAGTAGATTTTTGAAGCTAATAATGTCGTAATGTAAGCGTTTCTTTTCTATTCCTTTGGAAATCATTATTGTTACATTTTAATCGCATGACTTTTTTGGGAGTTCGTTTGATCTTCGTTGCACGTAAAACGATATACCATGTGAAAATTCCGATATTGTTCTTTACATGAGAACGACTTGCTTTGTTTGTAACTTTGTATGCTGTTCAATAGGGTTTAGGGTTTTGTGCTCAATTTGTTTGTCGAATTGCTTGCTGTAGATGTACAACCCTTGTGGAGATTTGATGATTTTTGGGAGAAAATAATACCAATAATGGATATAATGTTTTCTATAGTACAACTATTGACAGCATTAGTAGTCCAATTCATAACGAAGCTCTCCATTGACGTCTCTATGATTCAACATTCCAAAATATTAGAAATAGTTTATATGTTTCTGGTCAAAAAATGTGTTTTTTGGGACAAGGACAACATACTTTTTTTGTAGAATCATTAATATATTTCTGAAATTAAGTTGGAACAAATTCGAAAATATATAAATTTGTTATGAAAATATTGGATTTATAGTTATTATGAGTATGTTGATAGAATTTGGGATGATGATTATGATACCATCAACTTGTCACAAGAAAGCTTAGGGTGCGTTTAGGGGGAGAATTTTTGGTTTGGTGTTTTTAATAAAACTGAAAACATGATGGTTTTTAAGAAAACACATTTGAAATGAAAATTTGTTTAGATGTGTGTTATGAATAGTTTTTGCCTTTTCATTTTTCACTCTCCTTTATAACATAGATTTAGGTGACTAGATTGAAAACAAAAGTTGAAAACCTCAAATGTGTATTCAAGTTTACTTGTAAATTTGAAAACAAAAAACTGAAAACATGAAATACAATGGATCTAAATGCGTTTTCCAAAAACCCTTGCTTTTGATAAAAAATTTCGTCGAAACAGGTTAACTAAAAATGATCTGATTTATATGGTGCAAAGAAGAATTTGAACAAACATGAATGGAACCCCCAAAATAGAGATGGTAAAGTGGAATAACTTATAAGCAAATAATATGTAATTCGTCATGTCATATGCATTGTCATTTTAGTATTCCTGAGTCATTTTATAGATCTTCAACTTCATATTTGTAGTTTTTCAAGTCTTTTTTCTCATCATGTTTGCTGATGATTTTGTAGTTTTTCGCATCTTATAGTGACGACTGACGAGCCACAGAAGAATATGGTGCTTATGACAGAGGCGTGTGATGAGTGCACTCAAAATTGTCTCTTGATGCATAAAAAGGAAAAGAATCCATTACCTGTAGCTACTACATTCTTCAAAGTCATGTTTGGTGATGATTATTCCAAAATTTTGGTATTGCCGTTTGCTCATTGCATTGGTTATTTATTTGTAATCGCTTTGTGATTTTGTTGCTTTAACTCCATGAATGGATGGATATGTTCTTATACCCATTTTTAGTACTACTTTGGG
The DNA here is from genome assembly GCA_020465985.1 of Centrapalus pauciflorus. Lineage (NCBI taxonomy): Eukaryota > Viridiplantae > Streptophyta > Magnoliopsida > Asterales > Asteraceae > Centrapalus > Centrapalus pauciflorus. The sequence goes on along the minus strand of JAANYP010007862.1, from coordinate 346,196 downwards.
CACTAGGCATGTAAAAGCTTTCAGTTTTTAGTAGTCCAAAACATTATTGTCTCAGTAATAACGATCATGATGAAGGATCTTGAGTGACAAATTCAGTTAGATAACTGGAATTCGTTTATTGATTTATGCATTCATTTGCAGTTCCTGCCACCTAGATTTGCTCGTAAGCTACAAGGCATGGTTGGAAAGACAACTGAGCTTGAGGATTCAAGTGGTGAAAGATGGACTGTAAAATACTCCATGGTTGATGGCTTGTTAGCGTTTGACGAAGGTTGGGATACATTTTCATTAGACCATGGGCTAAAGGTGGGCGATTTCTTGGTTTTTCATCACATCATGGAATCTCACTTTGTTGTCTTGATGTATGGACAAAGTGGTTGTCCTGAAATTCGACACTTTGGATATGCTCGGAACCAGCTAAGACAAACCAGTAAAAACCGGAAGTTGATTGCTGCGGATCATAGCCCCTCAAATGTGAACACCAATGCTCATCATCGTTCTTACCAATCCTCTTCTGAATCTGAACGTTCTGTCTATGGAGTAAACGAGCATCCTGAAACGAGAACCTCAGTAGGCACTCGGCGGCAGCACAAGGTGAAAAAAAGGAAGGAAAAAACGAGGCAAAAACGTCCTGTCTCTGCAACTATGTCACCAGATGTGAACACTACAAACACTGATCATCCAATGTTTGTGTCATCTTCTCGGCCTGTGCCGTCTGTTTCTGAGAAAGAAACAAGTCAAAGATCCGAACCATTGGTCAGTAACACGGATGTGGATAACTTGGTTTCTGAGACTCCAACTACGAAGCAGTGTAGATTGGTCAATAATGATACTGGAAATGTAGATAATGAATGCAGACGAAACGATTTAATTGACTTGTCAATTCCCGAAACTAACTCGAATGAATCTGATGGCGGCTGTGAAAACAATGTTGCAGTCGGAGGTGGTGGAGATGAAACTCAAATAAATGAACCTGGGAAGGCGTTGGAAACAATATCCGAGGGATTGAAAACGAAAGAAAGCACGGTGACTCCAAGGGAGCCCGTATACAACAATTCTATCAAGAAGAGATTGAGAGGGACCAACTTTCCAGGTAAGTCCCAGAATAAAGATCATAATTGTGTTAGGATAACTGACTTTTTTCTGTAAGGCAACATCGACTTTGAATATCGAACAAACTATTTTTAGCATTGTAAATTTAACTTCAATGCACATAACTTTTCTGCATAAAATTTGGGCAATATGTATTACAGATACAAATAAGTGGCATTAAAACTATAGAAGAATACATAATATTCAAATCATTTACAGCATTGATGTTTGTCTCAGTTTATTTCATCATCTCTGTAAAACCATTTACCTTTCAACATGACTGACTGTGTATAAACAGTTACAGGGGCAAAAATGGCTAAAATAGAGCCAAGCGAAACTGATGCCTCGGATTCAAGATTGCATGATGTCACTGGTTCTACTGGGAATTTTCGTAAACCAATAGGTTTGGTCATCACTTAGTGGAATTTTTATGTTACTTTTTCTTATTCACTTGACCCTTTTTATAACATTGTACAGCCACAAGGATAGAACCGATAAAAAAGGATGTAACAAAGAACCGTAGCTCAGATTTTGTGATCATTACTCGTTTATTACGTTTTATATATCTAGTTTGCAATTCAATTTGTGACATGATACTATGGATGAATTTAAATGTAGGTCGCGTTGTGAATGACACCCAGACAGCTTGCTATAACTCGGTTTCGCCAACTGTTAAACCAGAACCTATTGATTATGATGAGGCACCCCCGTCCGGTGGCACTAACACATCGTTTTCTGCAGTGATGTGTAGTTACCAATACCTTGTATGTAACTGCTTACGTGTCATATTAATCATCCATGTCAATACTCTGTTTAAAACACTGATGAAGAAGTAATATGATATGCAGGAGCTGCCAGAATGGGTGAAAATAAAGTCAAACGTGATCCTTCTCAGGAACGCGCATGATCTTTTGCCGATTTTATATCAAAATAAGGTAGGGTTAAAGGCTTTGACACAAGGTTGGGAGTTATTTGCTCGGGAAAGAGGAATTCGACCCGGAGACTTGTGTGAATTTGTGCTTGAAAGTGAGCCAAAAAGTAGATTCACTTGTAACGTGTTTACTGTACATGTTACAAAATAATGAAGTGGTAGAACTTAGAAGCAGCAAGCACCCTATGCTTTGGCTCTTTTGCACTCTGCATCCCTACGTAAAATGTAATTAGGTTCAACGGATTTCGGCGGACGATTGAATTGTGAACTTGTTGTTTTTGGTGGTTTATAGGGAGCAGTTTTTGATTCTACTGGGATCTGTATATGGGGGTTTTATTTTTATGAGTTTGTCTACGGTTGCTGTGGCTCTTATCTCTTAACATTTTGGATTTTGGTATAAGTAACTATCTTAAATTTGGGGGTTTCAAACTTTCAAAATGTAGGTTTGAACTTGGCTCGAGACATATTTGAATTAGGCTTGAGCTCGGCTCGAAAAGCTCGAACTTTTATAAATAATATATGATTAAGTGTTTTTGGGATATTGCTTGAGCTCGAATTTCATAAAATCTCAGCTCGATACATGAAAAGTTCGAATTGCTTAATAAAAGCTCGACTTGATACGTATATATATAAGACTCGATACTTAAATTACTTGAAAAACTCGACATAATATATTGAGTCGAGTCATTTAAAACTCGAGATCGACTCATTAATTATTTCGAGCTCGAGTTTTAGGCTCGGGTTTGAGATCGATAAAAGCTCGGCTCGTTCAAGTTGGGGCTCAAGCTCGAGCTGCTCGATAAAAACTCGACTCGTTTACAACCCTAGTGTGACATGTGCTAAAAGTTTAGTTGATGCATTTTAGGTTTTTAACCTGGTAATTGGTTTTATAACTTGTTCAATCAATGAAGGTGATAAGTTCATTTTATAATTTTATATTCTGATACGTGCTAAAAGTGTCATATTGTACCAACACATATAAAGTTTCAACTTATTGAATGATCTAACAAATGGCAAATGACATGAAATGTAATGTACTTTGGGTCAATGTTTATTTTAGGAATTATACATTCTGAATGTTACATTTTTCTTTGGTTAAATAGTAGAATGAATTGGAGTAGAATAATGATGTGGTTAAATTGGTGCTTTAACCCCTAAAAGAGATTCCTTAGCAAGTCTTTCACATCGAAGTTTTGTTTCTTGTTTGCTTTGTTGTTTATTTCTAGTATATTGCTAGCAGAGTGTTGAATAAAATTTATCGTCGTTCAAATAAAAAAAATATAACCAAATGATGTTTAAATGTGATTTAAATTGTGTGAAAGCATTACTACATTAATATCATAAATTTCTCATCAAATTCAACCAGTTTTTTGGTTTTTGAATAATTAGAACGTACGTTTTTCAATCTATGATTTCTTAAATGTACATGTTGAAATTATAGTTCTCAAAACAAACAGACTCAAAGTACATTACATTTTCATGATATCTATCCTATTAAATGTATATAAGATGATATACCATTCCAAACTAATCCAACAATCAATTGTTCAAACTTCAAAAAACAATTATGTAACTTTTTGAATATACTCCCAATTATGTTTATTTCAAATTATTTCAAAGAAATTACATGTATATAAAATACCACCGTTGCAATATTACACGTTAGTAAAAGTAATCAATACAATATGTTCTTTGCGGTTAGTTATAATTCCTCAAAATACTTTGAAACAAAAAAAAAAAAGTCTCATTTTCAAACCAAAACAATATTATTTAATCATGTACCAAAAAATAAAAAAGATTTCATAGCAAAACCCAAAAGATAAAAGCCTATGAAGACATGATAAAAGTTTAGTTGAGCCATTTTAGGTATTTAATTATGCATTTGATCTTATAACTTTTCCAACCAATTTGAGTGACAAGTTAATTTTGCAATTTTATAATCGTGATAACATTCAACCAACACAAATAAAAGTCAATGACTTATTAAATGATTTAACACAAGTACGATAATGCCACCTATTAATTTAGTTAGAAATTATTACAAAGATTTCCTTTTATTTTAATCAAACCCACACGATTTTCTCATTTTCAATAGCCAACTAGGAATTCGTTAAGTATTAACTTAAATGAGCTCGATGACACGGGTTAATTTTAAATAGAATTTAAAAATGCATGTCTCAAATGGCAATTGACATGAAATATATTTTGAGCCAATATTTTTTATGAATTATACTTTCAAAATGTATGCTTAATATATCATAGTTTGAAGAGCACACATTTTAATATATTTTAAGATTTATATAAAAATTTACAATTTACAGCATTTTCATTTATCAAGATTTTATAAATGAATTTGCATGATCTTTTTAAAGGTTTTTTGCTAATACGAAAAATGTAATGAAACTGAAGTAAAAATCCTAAAAGAAAGACCGAGGTATTAAATAACAAAAAAGAATGAAATTAAGAAATCCCAAAATTTAAAATCCTCACTACAATCTGTCAATCAAACACGAAACTTTAAGTGTAAATCCCAATAAATTTTAGAAAATTCGTGAACGAAACTCCCCCATTTTCAAACTATGATTCCCTGAATACATATGTTGAAATTATGACCCACAATAAACAAACTTGAAGTACATTACCTTTCCTTGATATCTACCATATTAAATGCATAAATGATCAGTAACCCAACAATCAATTGTTTCAAACTGTAAAAAACAATTCTTTACGTTTTAAAAATACTCTGGATAATTTTTATTTCAAGTTATTACAAAGCAATATATACCACCGCTGCAATACAATGATGTTCTTTGTGGCTTTTTAAAAATCCTCAAAATACTTTGAAACAAAAATAATGTCTCACCTACAAACCTAAACAATGTTAATTAATCACGCACCAAAATTCAAAAAGAATTCATAGCTCTGTCACCAAATGGCAAGAAGTTCTAAATGTTTAAATATGCAGAAAAAAGCAATTAACTTTAAAAAAAGGCAAAAATCATATCTTATCAAAATCTTTGAATGCTTCACCAACTGCTAGCTAGCATTCATCCAACATCTAGTCATACACTTTCTGGCTTTCTGCTGCATCTTTGTCCTTACCTAAAAGTGCCGGCATGAAGATCACCATCAGAAAATGGATAGCATCAAAGGCAAAGCCAAAAACAAGAAATCCCACTACATAGATCAACTTTAAAGATTACACCAAGAAAGAGGAAAAATGCAAGATCAAGTCTGACTAGTTAGTTATATGACAAGTGAAATGTTTTCTCTACTTGAGGATTTGCAAATAATCACAAAAACATGGGCATGTAAATTAATCGTATTCCACTGAAAACAAGTCAAGAATCCAGAAATGGAAGGATGAATAAATTTAGGATGCAACCAATCTAGATGAAACTATAAAGTATGCAAAAAGAAATCTTTTGTTTTCTCAAGAACACCGTTACAAACATGGCAGTTTGTAGCATTAAAGCAAGGACAGTGTTACAAACATGACTGACGAAATCTTTTGTCTTCTCAAGGATTTGACAAATTCATACATTCACGATCAAGGAACACATGAACAGTCAAACAAAGTTAATTTTTATATATTTTCACAAAATGTATACTCATGAAGATGTTTCACAAAGATCGCAAGCCTGTCATCACCAGATGTGATAACAGATGCATGAAACATCAAAACGACCAGCTCATTTACATGATATATAAGATATAAGCTTCAAATAATATAAACTCAAACAAAAGTGAACAATCGATGCATTTAAAAAGTGGGTGTCCATCCAAAACACAGCAAAAATCCAATCATAAAACAGAGAATAAAGAACCAGGTGTGTATAAAGCACATTGCTTACAAACAATAAAAACAAAGACTAAAAAGGTACAGTAAATCAGATGTATAGGCAACATTAAGCTTTATAATTATATTGCTCAGAGGTATGAACTCTTACCATCATAATTATATTTTGGCATCCTCATCAACGCCTAGAGGTCTTCCCATTTGAACGCTTTCCAGAGAACAAATGTTTTGGTTTTAGTGTGGGAATAACTCTATCACCCTCTCCCTTTCGTGCAGCTTTGTTCCTCTTCTGAACAGATTTCTTACCCAGTTTATGAGCCTTAACCTTTTGAGCAGAATCCCTGTAGCCCTCTCCAGGAACCAACTCATTTGTTGGTGGTCGTGACCTTGACCTGGATCCTGATCTGGATAATGACCTCAGCCTCATCTTCTTGTTTGAACCATCATTATCCACATCCATGTCATCACCAGCGTTGATGTTCCGATGATCAGGTGACCTCTCCCTCTTACGTCCCCTAGACTTACTTCGAGCCCGTTCAATTGCTTTAGTTGGGTCAAGTCCCAAAGAAGATAATTGTCTACCCATTCTCTTTGAAGTGAACTTTCTGTCCTTGTCAAATTTTCTGGGTACAATGGATCGGCTCTCAGCAGTGCTCTTCTTGATCCTATGTTCTTGGATAAGTAAGCTCTTCTTTTTCCGGATCTCGGCAAGTGTTTTTTGCTCTTCTGGGGTCAAATCCTCAACATCCATCTCCTCTTCATCTTCTCCTTGCTCCTGAAGAAGCCCTTCTTCTTTTTCCAATTCCTCAAGCCTCTGCAAGATATCAGGATCAACAAAATCGTATACATTGTGCCCATCAAGAATTTCTGGCATGTTGTCCTCTTTCCATTCATCATCTGCAAGAAGATAGTGCTTCTTTAAGCTAGCGGAATATACACCTGCACCTCCATTTTCCTCTTCCAGATCCTTTTCCAGTTTCCTCTTCTCCTTTGCTGCTTCCTTGGCTTTTGCTTCCAGGACAGCCTGTGGTATGCAAGGTGGTCTTTCTTTTTGGTCCCGTGGCTTTGGAACGGCAACATGAAACCTGTTTAGACAATCGTTTATCTTTTTAGACTTCATTTTAATTTCAACCCTCTGATCCAATAACCTTTCACATGCAGCATTTTTAACAGCAATTACGCCCTGCTCAGTCAAAGTACTCATCGTCAAAAGCACTTCTGCACCATCTCTAGACTCACCACCCTGACCAACTAAAGTCTTCATTGCTTCCGACTTCATCTCTTCAACCAACGTCTTGTCGTCCTCGGATATTCCTTCTAATGACTGCAAATCAGTCTTATTGCATACTATAATGAGAGGTTTGTTCATAAAGAGTGACTTGATACTGTGAAAGAGTGCTGCCTGTTGGGCAATGGTGTACCCACAAGAACCAGAGATGTCGAGAAAAAACAACACAGCAGCTCTTAGATGCGCCAGTGCTGTTATACTACACATTTCAATGATATTACGATCTTCAAACGGCCTATCCAATATCCCTGGGGTATCAATCACCTGATACCTCAAGTACTTATAATCTGTATGGCCAACAAATAAAGATTTTGTCGTAAAAGCATACGGCTGCACATCAACGTCTGCCCTTGTAATTTTGTTAATGAACGAACTTTTCCCAACATTCGGATACCCACAAATCAATATTGTCCTGGTATTGGGGTCGATTGAAGGTAGCCTTGCCATGTGTTGTCTAATTTGTTCAAGATAGGCCAGGCTTGGCCCAATTCGCTTTGTGACAGTACACATTCGACCAAGAGCAGCAACCTTCAAGGCCTTGCACCTATAGAGAGAGTCACCATACTTCAACAACTTCACGTAATCTTTAGCGATTTTCCCAATCAGATTCCTGGCGGTATTAATCTGACCAAGGGCAAGCTTGTAATGATCTTTATTATATAAGACATGAAGAAGATCACCATAGAAAGGATGAATATCATCAAGCCGAGGGAACTCATCAATGATGGTAGAGAGCTTCTCATGAAAATTCGTCTGTGTGAATTTTACTTTTCGCATATAAAACTGGCGAATGCGATTGATTGCATAGCCCTTGTGAACAACAGTGGGTGTTTGCCTTTGTGTTCTGCTGAGTACGATGTCAACAAAATCCTTCCCAGTAGGCACTCTTGTAATTTTCTTGAAATTATACTGCACCATTTCTAATGTTTTATGCCAAAATGCTGCAGAACAAAAGTTGCCATATTAGAACTCTGAAGATAAAGAACAAGTATTGAATTGATGAACGGCATCAACAACATGGAAACAATTAGAGAGTTAAAATAGCATCTTGCTGATAACCAAACAAACTTCCCTTGAAAAGAAAACACGCAAAAATACATTCTATTATTTGATGGCCACTAATAATTTATCACTTTTCAAATGCTTCGTGTTTTTCAATAACTTCAACACAAACTTCATACATTTCTGCAACATTTTTTATGAGCTAAAATTGCCCTTTCCTACGAGACGTGTGAAATTGAGATTAAAGACACAATAGGCAGTGTGCTTGATATTGCTGATCTTTATAATTTCATGTGATTAGCAACTATTTCACCCAAAAAAACGGCACCGGTTTTGGAATTGGGAGTAACCAATTTGAGGAACTCGGTGTAAAGTTTCTTATCATCCCAGTTTTGAGTATTAGTAGCTGTTTCCTAATGGGTTAAGTACATTTTTTACCATTCAACGTTCAGATTTGTCCCATTTAGCCACTAAACTATTTTTGTACCAATTTAGCCACTACATTATTTTTTGTGTACACATTTGGCCACTAAACTTTTTTTGTACCAACTTAACCATTGAAAAGTGTATACATTTGGCCACTAAATTATCATATTTTGTACCGATTTAGTCATTAGTTTGATTCATTTTCTCTAAAATAGAACAATAAACTAAAGTTTAATGGCTAAATTGGTACAAAAAAATAGTTTAGTGGCTAATAGAGACATAAAGGTACTTAACCCTTTCCTATTAGGTAACTACTAAACAAACCCACACATGCTTCAATAATAGACCAAAACCTAATAGAATATCCTTCCAGTTGTAAAAATAAATGTACTGAAACACCCACACCACTAGAGTTTTCTGCTCACAGCTCACAATCCTGCACGGGCAGATCCCTTAATTTTTCCCACTGGTGTCACTATTTTTAGTGAAAGTATAAAGGTTAGATTTCCAGAACTTTCTGAAAGGCGGACCAATTCACCAAAACTAAATAAAAACACAAATTTCAGTCTTTGAACAAGTTGAATAATCTGGTCACAGAAACAAATCACATTTTCTAGTTTTATATTATTTCTACCATAATAAACTAACAATTGGCAAACAAACAATTACCCTCTAACAATAGCTGCTAAGTAAACAATTCAAACATTTAAACAATTGACAAATAAGGGATATCACTAATAAAGGAGTAAACAATTGTAAAAAAACAAAGGATATAACTTTAAACATAATAAACTAATAATGGACAAACAAATAGCCATCCTAACTTAACAATAACCAAGTAAACAATTTAAACATAAAAAATTGTCAAATAGAAGAAACCATTTAAACCATAAAAAAGTGAACAGTTGACGAACAGGGTATTTAATTGTTTTGGATTTGAGATTCATCAAATCAATTGTCGAGTAGGGTTTATTGCTTTGACAATTTTTTAATAAACCGTAACAAGTAACATAGCAATCAACTCAGTTAAATAGAAAGCATTTCAACATAAACTCACAACTCAAAAATCACAATACAACTAACTCAGAAATTTAGGTTAGCAATTGAAAATTTAGCAACTAGTAATCAGCGCTTAAGAAACGAAAGCAGAAATACAATCAAGTTAGGATTTTTTTTTTTACCAAGAGATAGTTGTGAGAACTAGTGACCGGCGAGACTTGAGAGGAGCAGGGGAGTAGCGACCCTCGGTTGTGCGTGAGAGAATGAAACCATCAATAGGGTTGAGGGTATGTGTTTTTTTTCGGGCCGGAGGGTTTGATTGGGTCGCAAACTGTTTTCTTGTTTTGGGCCTGGGCCTGGGCCTGTGAATATGTAGTATATTTCTAGATGTATATAAAATTTATCATGTAAATTGAAGACCACAGGATCAAGTCAATTTTCACCGTCCATTATGGAGATGGTAGGCTACAAGCCTACAAATAGTTAGTCTTGGTCATTTGTAACGGTTGTTAAATATTGCATCTTGTAAAAAACCTATAAAACTTCCAACGTTTCATTGTAATTCTAATAAAGCTAATGTGTAAAGTTCTCTCAAGTAATAAAAATTCTTTTTAATTCTCACTTAGCATTCGACTTCAAGTTGTCTTCATCGTTAAAAAATTAAGCTAAACTGACTTCGAAAGAGTCATAAGTGCAACAATGCACATACATTTCTATCTTATTAATAACATTTTACATCTTGTGTGGAACCTACTTTGTCCTTCTTTTATTTTGATGTTAAAAGAAAATTGTTTAGAAGATTTGTTAGAAGCTTCCTTTTAGCTTGGTAGATTAGATTCCTCCAACACCAATGTTTCTATTTCGATCTCCACTAATCTACGTGGTTCGGTGGTTTTCTATAGTTTGCCGACATACCCTTTGTTTTTGTTGTTATTTGTTTTACAATAAAAATAATCGCCTTTGACTTTTTTTTTTTTTGGTGTATGGTTCTTATGCATCCCAAAAATTTTGTATAATAATTACTTTATTGTGATAATATAGTTTTGTTTCTTTGTTTTATTTTTATTTGTATTTAGGCTTATTTTTTGTTGCAGTTTTAAAATAATTTAATTGTTTTTTATCTATACTTAAGATATGTATTTGTGTATTAAATGATTTAGAGTTTAATTAGTTCAAATTTTATTTTACAAAAATTTTTTTGTCTCAAGTCACAACATGCAAGTAAAGACATCCAGTTTAAAAAGTAACAATAATAACTTCTCATTAACTACCACCTTCCTAAGTAGACAAGGAAACAGAGAAGCCCAAGCTCAAAGTTAATGTGTTAATATTTGTGTATGCATCATGTAGTAATTTATGTTTATATTTTCCAAGACTGCACTAAGTGCAAGGATGTGGGAATAAAAGATCACAAAAAGACTTAAAGTTATCATTGTATTTTCTCGTAGCAGTGGTACACAAGATACCAATGTAAAGTATGTTGAATTTATATATCCGGTTATACCGCATATAACTAATATGTCGAATGGAGTAATGAAAGGATTCAAGCATAAAGTTTGATTAGTCTGATTTAGATAGAACTTTTCTATACGTTAAATTGGTTAAAATTTTAGTTTGTTTAATGTTTTTAACTTTTGAATACCAAAGGCTCAATGAATTTGTATACTTTTTTGGCCACATATTATTTTATTCGTTACATTTCATTGTCTTTCCTTTATATATGGTTGCGTCCACTACAAATAGTAAAATATGCATGCTATATTTTGCATAAAAATGGCCAAATAGGAGAAAATGATTGTGGCTTTGAAGCCCCTTTTATAGTTTTATTATTTAATTAATTTTTTTATTTTCCTATTGGGTTGCTGACATGGACTAATATTTGCCACATGTAAGTCCATTGTTGCAAAATCAAAGTCTAAGGTCCAAACTTTTAGACGATTCAACTGTTTAAACCTGTTTCTTTTGACATATATGCATTATAGTACTTTTAAAGCATATTATCTCATGAATTTTCTTTCACACACATGGATGATTGGATGTTGTACATAATTAAAAGGTTTGTATTATACGTATGCCATTCATCGTTAATTTTTTACTAATCATGCATTTCCTATTTTGGTCGTTCCCGGTAATTGGGTCTTCGGAAATATCAAGCCAAGCCCATGTCAAAGTCTTTTCCTCTTACGGGGTTTAAAGTTGAGTAAGCACTCTCGTTGTCGTTTTTTTTTTTTTTTTTTTTTTTCGTTTTACCCTTTCTAGTTGGCATGGTCACGGTTAGGACCCACCATATTTCTTCCTCCCTTATGTACTCTGCTTCTTTCTCCTACCTACGAGAACCATTTACGTTCACGATGGTCGGGTGCTGAGGACATACGGTTGAGGGACTGTATAAAAAGGGAAGTGATTTGTAGTTTTGTACACAACAAGAATTTGTCATACACAACAATTTCATATGAAAAGACTATTTTATCCTTAATTTTAGAAGGATAAATGTAATGATGATAAAAGTGTTAGTAAGGGTAAGATGGTCATTTTATATGAAATTGTTGTGTATGTCAAAAAATTATTTTGTACAAATCACTTCCCATATAAAAATGATATTTGTTTTTCACACCCACTCATGAAATCGTTGGGGGCCTCTACCCCCACTTTGATTAATGTGGTTCCACCTCTCTATCGTGAGTTATGTATTAGTGATGTGATTATGTGATATAAGAATTTACGACGTAACAAGACAAAAAATGATTTTTTTTCATTCATTGACTTATATTATTGTCACACCAGCATTTCACTAACTCTTAATGTTTTTAAAACTATCTTTATAAACCTAGTCTAATCCAAATGTTTTTCAGAAGCTTTTTTTTTTTATCAACAAGTACATTTATACCCTTTCTATTTCAGTTGTTTGTAGAATATGTTCCTCAAATTCTAATTCATATTTTCGTAGTTAAGCGTGACTACAATTCAATATAAGAACGTTAATATATTAAGCTAGACGGAGTTAAAAATAACTTACAATGTATGAAATATTTGAATCAATTAGATGTTAGTAAACATTAATATTAACGAGATGTGTATTTAATAAATTAGATTTTAAAATATTTTTGTCGTTGGTTAATAATTTAATCACATGAATTCATCATAATGTAATTACGGTTTGGTTTCTAAAACATAATAACAGTTTGGTTTTTAAAATAATTTTTATGATGATTATTAACTAAACTAGACAGATTCATCAACATGTGATAACGGTTTGGTTTTTCTAAAATCTAACACCAAATCCGAAACCAAAAACAAAAATAAACCAATTTGGTTTCTAAAATTCAAAAACCAAAATTTCAGTTTGGGACTTTGGTTTTTAAAAAATGGCTATATTTTGCATAAAAAATGGCCAAATAGGAGAAAATGATTGTGACTAGCCCCTTTTATTATTTAATTAATTTTCTTTATTATTCTATTGGGTTGCAGACATGGAAAACAACCAATAACAACAAACTTTCATTTGATTTGATGTTCAATAATTCCTTTTACATCACATCTAAATTCTTGGAAAACAACAAACTAATACAATTTTTCATCATTCATGACTATTTCAAGATTTTAGATATTAAAGTCTTTTTAATTCAACTTTTGACTCTTAAAAGTCAACTACAAGATTTTTGCTAATTTCATCAACTTGAACACAATTAAGATTAAACATTTTGACATTAAATTAAAAATTTCCTGAAATAGCAGATGTTACACATAATCAACACAATTATAACTACAAAATTTATGATTATGTTTTTTGGGAGGTTTACAGGATAATGCAACTTTGATAGCTTCATTCAAGCCGATTAAACAAAATCTCCAATCCAATCTCATAGGAGGGGCTCTGAATTTATGATGATTTTTAACTTGCACACAGTGGACAACACCAGCCTAAAACTTAAAATGCTAAAAATACAAACAAGCTCCATACATTCAAGCGTTGCTAGGCGAATGACAGGTGAAGTAGCAAGAGGAAGCTCAAGCGAACTTGTTTATTGGATGGTTTTTACTATTTTGATCCCAGTTGTTTGTTTTTCTTGGTGTCTTTCTTCCTTGAATTGCTAGTTTCAGGGCCTTCAGCCTCTTCGGCTTTCTGCTCCGCCTCTAAAACTGCCAGCTGCAATGGAGGAACAACAAAACAAATGAATTAGTCTGTAGAGGTTATATATGATTATCAAATCAAAATGAATACCTCATCGAGAATTGGCTTAAGCTCCTTGTAACGAGTCTCTGCAAGATCAAAACCATCCTTACGCAGTTCCTGCAATCCAAAGAAACAAGACATGCATTTTACTCTCCACATAATGTATAGTTTAAATAGCAATCAACATGGTGGTGTGTGTGTGTGTGTGCGTGCGCATGGGTGGGTGGCTGTTTGGGGGGGGGGGTATATCACAAATAAGCACTCATATGTACTTTTTGATTTGTCTCACTTAGGTCATTTGAAAATGAAGACAACAAGATTGTGGTACACACTACAAAAATTATTGATGTTATAAAACCTGAAGGAAGAAGGTTTAGGGTTTGATAAGCATAGGTCTTAGCCGTCTAGGGGTTTGTGTCAGGTCAAGCAGGACTAGACCGGAACCGGAAAGTCGGAAACTACAAAACCATTGAACATTTGAACCAAAGCAGACCGCTCTAAACTGGTTAGTACTGATCTGTTTCTAATCAAGAAACGGTTCGGTCCACCCCAAGCCATGAAATGGAAATATCAAATAAAAAATGAGAGAAAACGCCCAAGCCATTTTAGGTTTTGTGTATCATTACTATCAGAAATCAACTTCAAACGTGAAATAGTTATATGTGTCTGTATCATAGAGAACGGAGGCATTACAAGAGAGAACGGACAACAGTAGAGGACACTACATTTGAGAGATTAAAGCAAACCTTTCCAGTGTGTGCAGTATGTTCGTATGCTGCCATTTGCCAGTAACTGTTGGTCCGCTTATAGAAGTCCTTTAGAGCTTCTCCAGGCTGCACAGAATAATTTACAAGTGAGCATCGATTTGAATTATTTTGGTGGGGTGGGGTGGGGTGGGGTGGGGGGGTTCAAGACTGAGCTTATAAATGCAATAAGGACAAGTTACAGTATCTGGGTTATATCCAACATAAGAGGGTGTGACTGTGATGTAACCATCTTAGTAATTATATCCATGATAATATCTACAAACAAGATTACCATTGGAGTTCTCTGCGAGTCAGAAAGACCAAGACTGGCCCTTATTTGCTCAATTCTGGCTCTTTTTTCCTTCCTTCGAAGTTTTTTCCCTTCACCTTTTATAATTGCGACAGCATCTCCCAAAACATCAGCATTTGAAGCCTGCAACATAAAATACAAACAAATAATAAGAAAAATTAATGTTATTTATATTGATTACTACAGGGATGAACCCAATCCGGAATATGAACCATAAAAGAAAGCGCCTACTAAACCGATCACAAGAATACCAGCTACAGTACCTATTATCCAAAGAGGAATTGATCATACATATATCAATGTTGAAGTAAGAATTCTATTTTGAATCCAAAAAGAAAGATCTGGGAGAACGTGCTCACTTTCTAAAGCTTTAAGAATGTTAATGTGCATTTAGAGAGTGATCATACATCCATAGGTAAAAAGCAACATGAAAAAAAAGGTACCTCCACATCATCGTCATCTTCATCTTCATCGGTTTCATCACTATCGTCTTTGTCCTCGTGTTCCTCTTCACTTTCTTCATCATCGTCATCTTCTTCTTCATCGTCTGATGCTTCAACCCACTCAGACTCGGATGCCTATACAAATTACAAAGAGAGATACTACCAATAATTAACAGAAAATCAAGATATCAAAGAGGTAAATCCTTATGCTTTCTGGTATTGATGGGTATTAAACAGGAACATGGTAACAAATTGAGATCCATGTAGAATCATCAACAAAATACTATCTACTCCATGAGCATTAGAATAGAAGAGTATGTAACAGACCGGTATGAGGCACTTCCATTCGTCAAGTTTGCTGAGATTTAGTGCATACAAATCGTCAAGTGTGATTTCTTGATCTCTTATTTCCATCATGCCCCCATAGATATACAATGTATCTCTTCCCACAACCATGCTGGAATTTATACGCCCACAAGGTTTCACTACCTGAATTTTATCGCTTAGGTCAGATCATAATCAAGAAAAGAAAAAACATGAAAATTGTTTCACAGCTTAATGTACCTCTTCCAAAGTAGGAATCGGTCTGGACGATTTTGAGCTTGATTCATGAGTCTTCGTATTAGATTTAACAGCCACCTCAGAACCGTTAACCTTGATGTTTCTCTCCATACTAGATGAGATATCATCAATATTACTTTCTATATTAGCTAGTTCATCACAATCCATGTTGTCATCTTCATCGTTTGTAGCGCAACTAACTACTTCCATTGGATCAATAATGCAGTCGGAAGGAGCATTACAAAGAATCTCTTCATCTTTTTTCTTTTTGATCTGCAAAGACATTTCAATAAACCATTATATCAGTATACCGATGAATTTTACAATAAGAGACGATACCAAGAGAGCTCAACTGCAGATTTAAACTATTAATTGATTTGATAACTGATAACAAAAGCAACGACATTCTAAAGAGAATTAAAGTTAATATCACAGGATCCTAGCCATATACCAAAAAGTACCTTATCTTTTGTTGATTTCTCCTTTCTCAGCTCCAATGGGTACCTGAAAATTTAGACATTCATAAAATAGTTAACTACCTGTATAACTTCTTCCAACGGAAAAGTTCAAAAGGGACTATAGAAATGCTTCACACTGATAATAAATTCTTCCATTGGTGCCAACAGAGTTGGTTAAATAGATAGAACATGCCAGAAAGTCAGCATAAGTTAAGAGCATAAAACAAAAGAAGCCCATCAGCTGCAGCTAGAAGTTTCACATAGTCTGTTTATGATATTTTAATTCTGTAGTCCATAGAAAACTTCATATGCTCTTGTTAGAAAGCACCAAAGATCTATACTGGCAGTGAACACTGACACCAAAAATACCACAAGAAGAAATAACAAATGAGCACAACAATAAGAAAGACAAAAGGATTTGAAGAATTTACCAACGATGAATGTCCAATTGGAAGCCATAAAGTTCATTCAAGAACAAGCTCATCAACACATCACCTGCAAATACAATCAAAACAATCAACAAGCAGAATAATATAGCCACAAAAAGTCGGAATGGAATATAAAAGGCCAAAAAACATGATATATCATAAGTTGGTTCTTAAAAAGTTACTTAATATCATAATTGAATTAGTTTGTGATCCAACAGATTTTGGTAGATTTATCCATTTTCATGCACGTTGCTAATGTCAGAAGAAAATTAACAGAATGTAACACATGTACTACTGGAAAAGACTAAAGAGTAAAAAGAGTGTCAACCTTCAGCATCCATATCCACCACTCCCCCAAAAAGCACGGCCCGCTTTTTGTGGACACACATAGAGAAACCAGCACGCGCCCCAGGAGGCATCCCACCTTTCTTTACCTGAAAACATGGAATAAAAACACAGCATTAAACAATTGTTTTACATTCACAAATAATAATGCAAAAAAGAGCAGCAAAATGGTGGTTAGCATTTCATAGAAGTAGATCTTCACTCTTCGAGTAACGTCGCTAATAATGTAACAGGTCAGAAAGTTGGCCGACCATGCTGTCTCACTGCTTCGAAGAATTTCTAAAGTGCTTCAAACTTGGTAATATCCTAGAGGTTTCGAGTTCAAATCTCGTCATTGTATATTCTCACAGGTACCTCAATTAGCGGTAGTTCTATTATCATCCACTCAGATGTGACTTCAAGAGTTCAAGGGTCTTCTAAGACATTCAAATTAATAAAGAATACTGGATGACTAAATAACTCATCCCAGTAAATACATCTTTATGTGATTTGTTTTGTTATAGATGAGAGCAATTTCTCTTGAAGAAAGCTTTAAGGGAAGCAACAATATAAGACATACAAGAATGATAACGATAGGGGGCAGTGAAAGAAGCATAAATACCTTGTTCCAAACCCAAGTCTTAGGGTCAAGCAACCACATATCTGAATGAACAATCCCTTTTTCTGTACTGTTTTTATCAGAAGATACCTCTTTTGAATAGCCGCCATATAAATAAATCTACAAGTTCAACAACCTTTTTTTATTAGTAGATCAATTAAGATTTTACTCATGTCAGAAAAGACAATCATGAACAGAACAGAACAGAAATCCAAAATTCAACCAACTATATTATCATACAAATGCATCACATATACACATGTAGTTAGGGTCAAATTTACCTGTGTCCTTTAGGCACATATATACATGTAGAGTGCAAAGAGAAATCAGAATATCAGATATTATATTTACTACAGTGACTAGGTTTACCCTAGACTTCATATTTTATGTACCATTCTCCTCCATGAATCCCAACTTATTAAGAAGTAAAAATGGCTAAGATTCACTATATATGTACACTCTTGATGCTCAAATGTACAACGTAAAGATGTAATTTAGAAACAAAAGATTTCATATATTTGCATTCTATATATAACTCACATCGTCTTGGTAAACAAACAGTTGGAAACCACTCCGAGCACTCGGCCACAAGCATCCAGGTGTTGGTTTTATTTCTTGCCACTGCAGTAACGCATTGCACTTGTTATAGTCACAAGAGTTCAACATAAAAAAATTCACCATGAGATGAGTTGTCACTTTGGTCAACACTTCACCTTAAAAGTATCCAGATCAAAGACGTACAAATCATTAAAGTATCTGCACAATAAACAAAATAAAAAAAATACTGGAATCAAACATTACATCTATAGCTTTAACTTAGCATTCAATATTTTAAGGAAGAGACTAAATTGGTTCGTGCAAACTTGTACATGTTCCCTCATAAGTTGAAGTTGAAATAAACACGCTGAAGAGACTTAATGTGGTATGCAAGTGACCCTAGAGTGCCTCGTCATAACTAAAAGTTAATGAAAACTTTTATGATTTCATACATATTTTCTAGGAAACTAAAATCCACATCCAACAATTATTTTGGTGGTTTAAAAGTGTATGATTTAAGCAGCGAAAATGAAATTGATTGATGATTCATTTATAAAGTGGGGCAGGTTTTATACGGGACAGAGTTCGTAAGAAAGGGATGATATGATTATAGCACACCAGCTTTGTAAGAACTCTGGTTGCAAACAAGATGACCTTTTATTAAATTATTCGAACTCAACTCAATCTTGTTCAAGTAAATTCTTTTGAGTTCAGGACTTCAGGGTCGAGCTCAAGTACATAAATTTGAGCTTGAAACATACATGTCAATCTAGAGCTTATATAGACTCAAGTAGAATCTACATAAAGCTTTTTGAGCCCGATGTACCTGCTAAGGGTTGGACTCAAATCAATTTTGCTTCATTCAACATAGTTATGATAGATATTTTCAAGTATTTGAGCTTTCGAGTCAAGCTTGCTTTATCCAATATGGTTTGATAGCTATTTTTGAGCTATTCGGTCTCTCATATCAAGTTCAAATCTTCCTCAAGCCAAGCTTGAGCCTTCATTAAGAAAACTTTTCAAGCTATAAAATCGAGTCAAGCTTAGTGATACGAAATCAGAATTTCAAATATGAAGAACTATAGATTGATGAAGATGAATTACAGAAATTGACTGAACAAAACAGAAATATAGAACACAATCCGAAGGATTGTTCCAGGGGAAACCCCTCTCTCACAACCAAATGGTTGGAGCCTCTCTCAAAGCCAACTAAGCTAAGAGCCTAACAATTTCCTATCAATAATTCTGCACACTACTTCCTTTCCCTCCTCCCTTATTTATAGAATTTCCAAATAACTAACTACAACTATTATTACCATAATACCCCTTCTAGAATATACTAATAGTAAAATCCTATTACTAATGGTAAAATCCTATCAATACTCTCCCCATATGAAAGTCTTGACCTCAAGACTTGCTTGCAACATTCTTCCACTTCCACTTCCACTTCACTAACCATTTTGTCACAACTTCGGGTTTGTTCTTGATCAACAATCCTTGTTGCCCATTTGTAGCCAATCGATCATCATGAATGTTGATTCCTGTAAGAGTTCCAGCTATGTTGCCCCTCGTAATTGGCTTCCCAATGCTATAAGAATCAAGGATGTTGTCTAGTGTAGTTGACCAACGTTGCAAACCAAAAATCCAGCCGAAACTGATGAAGTTGGACAGATCACTACTCAGTTGTCCCATGCTATTGTCGTTGTTTAACACAAACTCAGCCCTATTACTTTGTGGAGAAACAAATCCATCAACATGTACTGTAGTGAGATTATTTTCATCGAAGTCTCTTGTAGGCATTTCATCAAACACCTTGTTCGCAACAACTCTACTTATAACTACATCTTCAATTTCACCCACAATCTGAACACCTTCACAGTCAGATCCTGGAACAATGTGCTCCCCTGGAGTGATATCTGATTGATCGGCGACACTAATGTAGAGATTCTGGTCATGGTGAATTCGACCAGCATTAACGCCACTACCAAAACAGTCACTCTTACCACCAGATTCGATGAAGATCCCGATTCCTGATCCCCCACTCGAATTGCGTGGCTCACCTTGCTGTACAATCCATCCCAACATAACTTTACGAAACGCAGCTTCTTCAATCCGATCGGCTACTAAGGATGATAAAGTTGATTTAATTTCTGTAAAATCAGAGTGGAGGCGTTGAAGTTGCTCCTCGTGAAGTGCCAATCGAGAGAGGACAGAACGTGATTCCATGATCACGAAAGGAACAGAACAGCAGAGAAGAAGAAGAGATCGCGGTAGAGCAGAAGGGGGCAGGTCGGACCAATGATACGAAATCAGAATTTCAAATATGAAGAACTATAGATTGATGAAGATGAATTACAGAAATTGACTGAACAAAACAGAAATATAGAACACAATCCGAAGGATTGTTCCAGGGGAAACCCCTCTCTCACAACCAAATGGTTGGAGCCTCTCTCAAAGCCAACTAAGCTAAGAGCCTAACAATTTCCTATCAATAATTCTGCACACTACTTCCTTTCCCTCCTCCCTTATTTATAGAATTTCCAAATAACTAACTACAACTATTATTACCATAATACCCCTTCTAGAATATACTAATAGTAAAATCCTATTACTAATGGTAAAATCCTATCACTTAGCCTAACACCTTTGACTTTTGAGTTAAGCTTGCGACCCTAACACAAAACTGAACACGTAACTTACAGAACAGATGCTAACAGATGTGTAACTATTAAACTAAATTACATTTGAGCAAAACCAAAGTACCAACCTCACTTCTCGGAGAGTGTCATAGAAGCCACCAAAAACAATGAGCTTGTGCTTATACAAAACCTGCAGATGAAGCATAAGTTTAGGATGGCAGGATAGAAAACAGAAACACCAAGCACTCATAAATTTAGATGCACAATGGCTACATTAACCAACTAAGATGGACATATGAGCTTGGAAGAGAGCAAATTGAAAAAACAGTAAACTGTTTGTAGTATGGTTCTGCAAACGTATGATAAAAGATAGATCACATATATCAACAGAAAGAAAGACAAAACAAGAGGCAGTACTCCATCCGATCGGGGACTAACGAGTAACGTCTATTGTGTCTAATCCTCTTTTTTGCATGTGTGAAAAAAAGTATTTCTCCAAATAGATCTGAACATACCATCCGATGACCAGACCGTGGACTAGGACAACCTTTATAATTTAACTGTTCCCATTGATTTGTTTTCAGATCCAACATCCAAAAGTCCTGCAAATATAGAACCAATTCAACACAAAAGAAAAACCACTAATTAGAAACCAGTAACTTGGTCAACCTAATGTCCTTTTTCATGCCCCTAATTGGAAAACACATCAACTTCAGGGTCAAGAAAATACTCTACCTTGTAGTGATGAAATCGCTCCTGATTAGGAGAGGTAAATTCACCACCTAGTGATAAACAAAATAAAAACGTTATTATTTTACACGTATGCCCATTATACATGCTTGGCATATAATATTCCATCTTGATAAAAGAGCTACACTTAGAATTCTTATATAAAATCCAGTACTTTGAAGCTAGTACTTTATAGTGCATTGTTGATAACATATAAAGTAGATTGCAACATTTTCTCAAGAGAACTTTAGAATCCAGATTAATTTAAACTTTGAAAAACAATATGTTTGACGCTCAAAGTCAATATGGAATTCATCTTTGGAAAGGAAAGAGCACTTTAACACTACTTAGTTACCGAATATATAAAGATAATTCTTCCATGCAACAGCCTGGTGAGCACTGCGAGGAGGTGGACTATTAGGGCTAGAAATTAGCTTCCAATCCCCCTTATCCACATCATACCGATAAAGATCACCATAAACAAATGTCTGTGCAATAAACCAACCCTTCTCAATGTAAGTTAAGGCACAACTTCAACCGAGACAAAGTAACATAAAATCATACAACATTGACACGAACCTTGGTACCATTGTAAAATTCACCCCCGTAAAGAATCATTTCGGTCTCTTTCAACGGATTAATATTCAGCTACATAACCGATTACGATAATCAGAAATTTTTTTTTACTAATTTACAACACATAGGTGCTAATCCAAAAAAAAACAGAGAGGTATACCGAACAATTTGACCTAGGAGACGGCCGAGGAGCATTTTCTTCCACATGAACTTCCTTTTTCTTAGCTTCTTCCTTCTGTATGCTCAACTAAACACTCAAAAAACACAGTCCAGTTTATAAACATACACGCAAGTAACATAGAAAACAAAAAAAATGATTTTATATGTATTATAATTCCGTTTGAATAGTTTACCAAAATGGCATCAATGTCGTCTTCAGGTGAGATTTTTTTAGACTCCCTACGAGCTTTTTTCTCCTCTGCTTTAACCGTTTTTCTCTCCGTTTTCTCCTTTCCTTTTCCTGGCTTCTTCGTTTTCTTCCCCATTCTTCTCGCTTCTTTCTGACTCTCGCCTTTCTCTCCGGCGCTGTTGCCGTCGGAAAACCGTTTAAGCTCCTACTACAGTTCGCAACGGCACGACACAAAGGAGGACAGAGTGTCTCACCAAAGTACGAGGGTTTTTTATGTTTGCTCGATGAATATTCTTTGCCCTGAACTTTGTAGTATCCACGAATCAGTCCATCAACTTTATCTTATAATGCATTGGTTTGATAGATTTCAAAAGCGAGTTAGATATAACAAACACCTTTACAAGTTTACATATCTATACTATATATAATAAGAAAATCACTTTGAGTTTCTGGACCGTTGGATGAAAAGAAATCAATGGCTCAGATTAATGACAACTCATAAGTATTTATGAAATGTCTATTATACCCTTAATTAAAATCAATAATTATACTTATGCCATTTTTTTTAATTCATTTTCCAAATTTACTACATTACCTTAATTACATTAAATTTTGATTTTAATTATTTCATTAATGAATTAATATTTACCTAAAATAAATATGTGTCATTATTATCCTTAATGACCATAGTTAAATTCAAATGTAAAAATTTGAATTTAAATGTAGAAGTGTAGTAAATAAAGTTAACAATTTTTGTTAATTATTTTGCTAACAATATTTAAAATTCAATTAATAAAACTTCAATTGTGAATATGATAAATTTTGATTGTTGATTTTCAGATATTCCATTTTTATATTTTATCATTTCAAAATATATACACATTCACATAATTGAAATTTTTTTTTTCTTACATTGATATTTCATATTTGAAGTTAATAAAAATTAAAAGAAACATTTTTTGCAAACACATATTATCTGTTTTTAATAATACAATATAATTAATTAATATCAAACAACTAAGTATTTTTTTTATCTTTAATTTAACTAGCTTTCAATTTTTTTATTTTAATTATATATAAATTTTATAATAAATTATTTAAATAATAAATATATTTTTTCTAAATCAACCCATGTAATACATGGATTAATTAACCTATATATTATAACAAAACAAAACAATTTATGTCACATGTCACTTCTACAATACAAGAAAAATTTATTTTTCCACCTCTTTTTCTAAATTTAACACCTTAACTTAATTGCATTAAATTTTGAATTTATTTTTTTTCATTAATTATTTAGTACTAAATTAGTTTTTGTAACATTTAAAATTAATGTTTACCTAAAATAAATATCTATCATTATTATCCATAATAATCATAATTAGATCCAAATGTAATAATTTGAATTAGTTGTGGAAATTATTATTATTATGTATAATAAAGGAAAACATCAAATGTCACGTGCCACCTCTACGTTCACCAAAAAGATAATTACAACTTATAAAAAATAAAAGATTAATACAATTTAATATTTTTAATAAAGATAAATATACTCTATTTTTTAATCTGTAAATAATAAAAAATAAACACAATTATTATTTTTGTATGTTTTTATTTTTACTCATATACATTTTATATAAATAAATTTAATTAAAAATATACACGTAATACGTGGGTCATAAACTAGTTTATCATTTATAATAATATTATTTATTTGTTATTATTAATAATATCGACTTTTGTATTTTTCATAATTAATAGTATCAATTTTTATATTTGTATGATTAATAATATTAACTTTTGTATTTTTTATTAATTATAACAACAAGTTGAATTTATCATTTATAGCAACAACTTTTTCAACTTGTCATAAATGATTAACAATATAAAAGTTGATGTTATTCATGATAAAAAAATAAATAATGTTGTTATAAATGCTAAAAAAACATAAAGTTATTGCTATTTTTAGCAATTGGGCAATTTCAAAAAGTTGTATTGTCTTTGAATAGCGTATAAATTTTTGTTTGTGAATGGTAAGGCCTTGAAATTCATAAATAGGTACACAAATGATTTATAATTTCCTGTGTAATTTCAAAATCCATCTTATTTTTCGAAGATTTCAAATATTATATACCGATTATTTTAAAATTCTTTTTAACATGTACATATTTTCAACACGTTCTAGCATGTTTTTCATTTGGTATTAATCATCCATTGATTCGATACATAAATGATCGAATAAATAATGTACAAACCCTATTTCAAAACATAATTAATTCTAAAATGATCTTATATAAATATTTTACCAACATTTATACACACCAAGTAAAAAAATCAGCGAATAAATATTTATAACAATACATCTTCAAGTGAAAATTTTTTGTGCCTCGTATTACTTGTATGAAACTAATTTAAGTCTTGTATTAATGTACATGCACTTAAGGTTAATGTACATAGTGTAAACATGGTCATCCATGTTTGCAAAAAGCTATGTGAATATGTAATAAAATAAACACAAAGACCCAAGGAAACAAAGTATAGATGAATGTGCGTATGCATCTGATAAAACCAACAACTATAAAAAAGATTATCTATTGAAAAATATTGTAAAACCATGAATTAAAGAACTCTCAAACTCAAGGCACCTAACAAACAACCAAACTCAATAAGAAGAGACACACATAAAAAGAAATACATAGACTAGAAACTACACAAACAACACCAAAATCACGAAAACTGTATTTCAAAAACAGAGAATAGAATCACATGTTTTAAGAAATATATCTCCAAATAAATTTACCGAATAAAGATGCGTTGGTGGTGGGCTATAGCGGTGGAGGTACAACAAGACTATTGGGTCATTGTTGGAGTAGTTACATAGAAGGGCTAAGTGGTAGAGGAGTTGCAACTTGTAAAGAAGTAAAATGATTTTACGTTGAGACTTAAATTAGAGCATGGTTATGTTAAAAAAAGGAAGGTAAAAGTACGTAATAGAAAATAACATTTAAATAATTTATAACAGAAAGGGAACATAAAAAATTTAGATTAAATAATACAATCGATCAGTTATTTTGTATATACAAATTATAAACAAAAACTACAAAATGGATTAATGAAGAAGTCATAATCACATTTAGTCATAAACAAACGAGACATAAGCCATTGCCTTCCACTACTACATTTTGAAGCTAATGCAACACTTTTGATGCAACACTTTTAAAAATTGTTGCTTTTTTATTTAAGTTCACTCTAAAGCAACACATTGACAATAAGTGTTGCATATAATGATTTAATGCAACACTTTTTTGAAAGTGTTGCCGTTTTTACTAAAAAAATGCAACAGTTTTTTAAAGTGTTGCATATTTCAATAAAAAATGCAACACATTTTTAGAGTGTTGCATTTATAATGAAAAATTGCAACATATTTTTAGAGTGCATTTATAATGAAAAAAAATGCAACACATTTTTAGAGTGTGCATTTATAATGAAAAAATACAACACATTTTTAAAAACATATAACAATTTTTGAAGTGTTGCATTTATAATGAAAAAAATATGACATGTTTCCAAGTGTTGACTACAATATCTTTACTTGTTTTGTAATTTTGATTAAAAAATACACACAAAATATATGACATGTTTTTTGAATGACGAGAAAAAGTGTTTTCAACGATGAATACTTTCTTTTAAATAAACATACAATTTATATTATGAATATTTTCAATTCCAATATGTTTATTACCATAATTTCTATTCTAATGTTAACTAAAGTAAATTAATAACTCTAATTATTTTAATAAACTATTTATGATATATTTTCATATTAATTAAAACATTTAATAAATTTACATATATAATTAAAAATCTATGGATCAACATTCTAACACAGTCTGTAAAATTTTTATTTATTCGTATATTAAGTATTTTAATTTTATAGTTTATATATATCGTTTAGATAAATTATTTTGTGTTTTAATATTAACATTTAATTATTTAGAATTTATAATTGTAATATACTAATTAAATTTAATATATGTATTTTATAAAAAAAATTATTTTATAAATATATCCCATGTGATACATGGCCAAATAACTAGTACAATATAATGTAAAACTACATGTTATTTGCAATCAACGTTTGCAATTGTGTCTAATATAAAAGACTTGAAATAAAAAAATACAAATAGGAGCCATTTACAATCTATGTCGCTAGGGGTGAGCAGAAACCAAACCGGAAACCCAAAAAACCGAAAAACCAAACCAAATATTCCGGAAAACCCAAAAACCGAAAAAACCGAAACCGAAAAAACCGTTTCAAACGGTTTGGGTTCGGGTTGTACCTAAAAACCAAACCGAAAAATCCGAAACCGAACCGGATTAATAAATATATATTATTTTTTTTATTTTAATTATTACTCTTATGTATATATATATAAAAACTTAAAAACAGTCTTATAATGTTAAAGACTTATATTTTTAGGTACAATCCAATCTTCACATCTATGCTAGAAGCTCCCTTCCCACCGTGTTCCATAATCCATACTTCCTACATAGCCTTCTGCCCTTCTGAACTTCACAGCCGCCCCCACCCCCAGCCAGTCACCGTCGCCTTTAGCCATGCCACCGTATCCTCCACTGCTCCAGTCACCAGTAACACCACCATGGACGATCTTCACAGCCGTGAGCTACTTCTCAACTCCGGTAACTCCACCACCGTGACTGATGGTCTGCTGCTTCACGACTCCTTCTCTGTTCGAACCAGGTATTAGGGTTTTGTGATTTACATGTTTTGTGATTTAGGTTTGTGGTTTATGATGGTTTAGGTTTGGGTACAGATGTAACACCCCAAAATTTGTAAAACAATTAAATAAGAGCTAATTATAATATTTGAGTTGCTAAATGAAATACTCGGTTATAATTGACTTAAATTCGAATTTAAAGTATTATAGTTTGGTTGGTTGGAAATTAAATTGAAAGATTTATTGATTAGGGGGATTATATGTGTATGTGAAATAGTAGAGGGGGCATTTTGGCCAAGTGGCCAAACTTGGCCCTTTCCCCTTTATGTTGGCCGTCCAACATTCAACACACACATACACATTTTATTTGTTGGAAATTTTGGAGAAAAGAGAGAAAAGGGAATTAGGGTTCTTGCTTGGGTGAACAAGGGTTCAAGGTTGAAGATCATTCTTTGATATTTGGTACCATCTTTGAAGGTATATCACACTCCCTTTCATTTTCCCTTCATTTTCTTGGTGGTTCCTCATTTTGAGAGAACATAACCCTAAGTGGGTTTTCATGATTGGGTTAGTATATGACCCTAAAATTTTGAATGGAGTAATATTTATGGGTTATTGAGTCATTTGAATCATATTTATGTAAATGGTTGGGTGAGTTAGTGTCATGGAATGAAAACCCTAGTTGGAGCTCCTTTTTGAGCTTCAATGGTGGATGGAAATGGGTTTACGTGTTTTGTACATTTCATATGTTAAATTATGAGTCAAATGTGTTTGTTGAGGCCTTGAAGTTGAAGGGAAGTTAGTATGAACTCATTTGGGGTTTTGAAGACTCAATTGTGTATTGGTCATTTAAGGACTCGGTTTGAGTCCATATGAATTCCATGGAATCATGGAATGAGTTGTAATGGTGTCAATATGTCTAGAAAGTGTTTATTTATGATAATAAAGTGTTTTCATATGTTGGGTAACTCAAATCACGAGCAAGAACTCAATTCGGCGTTTTGGGTCCAAACCGCACGCCAAGTGTTCGGTGAAATGCCGCAACGAGTTCCAAAACATTTCGGGGTTGGGTTTTAATGTCTAAATGTTAGTTGAGTGTCTAATCATGGTCCATGTATAGTTAATAATGCTATGAAATTGGTTAGAATTGGATTCGAGCTCAAATGGAGCTCGGTGTTGCCGGTTGGAGTTTTCGGTCGTTTTCGGACTCGTTCGGAGTCCGTATGAGCTCCTCGGAATCATGAAATGTTATGAAATGATTTTGTTATGTTTAGAGGGGTTTAAATGACCTAAATATGTTGATTGTATGGTTGGTAAGGTCAATTCCAAGTGTTAGGAGCATTTATGGGAGTTTTGGGAGGTTTGGGGCATTGAAGAGCATTAATTGTGCAGTCAGTGGGCAGGCAGAAGCCTGGTAGCGGCGCTACCAGCCCTTGGTCGCGCCATGACCAACAGGCTGCCTCCAAATTTCATTTTCCAAGGTTGGGGGTCGATGCTCGGGTCCGGTATGTTCAATGCACGTCTTAATTAAGTGTTTAAAGGGTTTGAATGTCTTTAAACCATTTCGGAACTCCTAGGGCCTCTATTGGACTTAGTGCCTTTGGTTTGGCGTCCCACCATCTTTAGACTTCTAATAGGGTCTTATATCGTGTTCGGAAACTTATGTGTTCGCCTTATGAATGCTTATAGGCGAATCGAATCGAAAAAGGCTTGGTCGCGAGTCTTAGCCATTCTCGAGGCTACTGTGATTATTTTGGAAGGCCTTGGGAACCTTGTTAACCAACCACTGTGAGTTCTAGTATTAGATTTTCATAAAGTCATATATGATGTACTGCTTGCCTTATGATTGATCATTCATTGTTGATTCATACTATGGCATTATATGATTGTTGCTTATTCATCCATTTCACCAATGCATGGCATATTCGTATTCTCGAGGCATTTTGGACCTCATTTGTTGATTATACCTTTCGTTTGGACTCACCTGGATATCCATGGATTATTCCTAGCCCCTTTGGAAGCCGGATGCCGACGTACTTGCATTGTCGGAAGTCCCGTACTTGCTAGGGACAACCTCGTACTTGCTAGAGGCATCACCATACCCGTACTTGCTAGGGAACCCCGAATTATGAAGGGGCATGTGGTATTTGATCACTCATCTTGTGCACTTGACTTATGCCGTTTGGAATCATTATGTTGATCATTATTGCATCTATATACCTTGTGTTATATCTAATCTAGTAATTCACTCAACTTTATGTTGACCCTCTTAGATGTTAATCTTTCAGGCTCTGTCAAGGGCAAGGGTATGGCCGGTCCGTCTTGCTAGGTTCGGTTGGAGATAGCTTGAAGCACTCCACTTTTTGGTATAGTTTTGGATGGCACGGGTTTTGGGAATAGTGGACTCCCGTTTTGACTTTCATGCGATTGGATGTACCTAACTAATCTTGTGGCATGTAATTAACGATAGATCCTAGCCTGGTATACTTTAATCCGTGAATTATCACACTTTGCTCATTACGAGAAGCAAAGTGGGGTGATTCATGTTGATAACTCTGATTAATGAAAAATTTAAATTTGACGCAAATTCCGCAATGCATTATATATCAATTATTGTATAAATGTGTGTGAAATACTCTATCTAGTTGTGAGGGTGTTTCAATTTGGTATCAGAGACTGTGTTCATCGACTGAGTATAGTCGACGATACTCAACGCTGAACGGAGTTTCAGATGCTACCATTGACCCACCTGGGCGACAATAGTAAAACAGTGGCAAAAACTTACTTGGCCTAGGTTGGGAAAATAAAGGGTAGACATTAAGTTTATATTGTGTTAGTATGCGAATACTCATATATATAAACAACTAAATGATCTATATATAAATTTGCTTATTTCAGTTCAATGTCGGACAACGCATCCAATCGAAATGTTAGTCCGGTAATTGAGCCGGTCCCCTCCGATGGGTCCGAGTATGAGACGAGTTATCGTTCTGAAGAGGGTTCGAGGGATGACAGAGTCCTTCAAATGGTGGCGGAAATGTTGAATCAAAACCGCCAACAAAATGAGATGATGCAAGCCCAGATGACGGCATTTCAGGAAGCCTGGGGCAAGCGAGCCAATGAAGACCGTAAGTCCACCGGAAACGATGGTGAGGGTGGAAGCAAGGTCGGTGGCGACCATACTGAGGGAGATGAGGACAAGAAGAGGAAGGACAAGGCTAAGAAAGACAAGTCTTCGTCCAAATCCAAGAAGGGGATGTCTTTCAAAAATTTCATTGGGTGCCGACCCCGCGAATTCAATGGCCGAGCTACCGCAGCAGAATCTCTTGACTGGTTGAAAGAGATCGAGAAGCTATTTCGTGTGACGGAAGTAAGGGCTGATAAGATGGTCCAATATGGTGCTGCCCTTCTAGTTGGCCCAGCTCTAACATGGTGGGACTCTGAAGTCGCCATTCTGGGTCAAGATATGGTGGGAACTATGTCATGGGAGCAGTTCAGGCTCCGATTTGAAAAGCATTTCTGTCCTACTGTCTCTATCCAAAAGATAAAGCGCGAATTTCTCTCTTTCCGGCAGGGAGATTTGAGTGTGGATGAATACCTCTTGGAGTTTAACTCCAAGGCACAGTTTGTGGGTGCCTTGGTGGCTGACGAGGAGCAAAAGACGGAGTACTTCATTGAGGGGCTTCGTAGAGAAATTCGAGAGTTTGTGACAATTCGAGAGATTACTTCGTT
Source organism: Centrapalus pauciflorus (assembly GCA_020465985.1). NCBI lineage: Eukaryota > Viridiplantae > Streptophyta > Magnoliopsida > Asterales > Asteraceae > Centrapalus > Centrapalus pauciflorus. Next base: position 315,292 of record JAANYP010007862.1, on the reverse strand, counting down.
TGCAAAGGCGGTGGAGTGTGCCCGCCGAAGGGAGTATGAAATTTCTAGGGACGATTTTGATGTCCCTGTGCCTAAAAAGGCAAAATCCGAGACCCCTCAGGAATCGGCGAAACCACCCCGATCTTCTTATTCTGGTATCAAGGGTGCGAACCCCCAATCGCAATCTTTCTCGAAGCAGAAATCTCATTCTCAAGGAAAATCAAAGCGGCAGTGGTCAAATTCTGCCAAGTCATGTGGGAAGTGTGGGAAATCCCACAAGGGTGAGTGCCTCCAAAAGAACCTTGTGTGCCATAATTGTGGGGAGGCGGGTCACGCCCGACCATGGTGTCCGAAGTTGGCGGACACGTGTTTTGAATGTGGCAAGACGGGACATAAATCGTGGGGTTGTCCAAATCGTCAAGCTACACCGGTGGAGAGTAAAGCTTCGGCTGCTAAGCCAATGATGGGTGGCGGTTCCTCCCAATCAAAGGGGAATGCGCCGAAGGCTCATGCAAGAGTATTCCAGATTTCTGCCGCCGAAGCCCAAGACGTGCCGGATGTTGTAACTGGTACATTTCTTCTCGACTCCTTACCTGCTATTGTGTTATTTGATTCGGGTGCAAATGTATCTTTTGTTTCTAAATCATTTGCCCGAAAATTGAATAAATTGCCCTCGTTGATGAATTTCCCTTTATCCATCGATGTCGCTAGCGGCAAATCAATTGTAGCTACCCAAATTTATTATGATTGTGTGCTTTCGTTAGATGGGTATCATTTCTCTATAGACCTTGTAGCCATCGATGTAAAGGAATTTGATATTATAGTGGGTATGGATTGGTTGGCTACCAACCGTGCCAGTATTGTTTGTGCCAAAAGAGTTGTCCATTTGGTGACTCCGGACGGTAATGAGCTTTTCGTCTATGGCGATAAGCGAAAGAGAGATATTGCAATCATCTCTGTGGCTAAAGCCCGTAGGAGTATCAGTAAGGGATGTAAAAATTTCTTGGCGTATGTGTCGAATGTCAAGAAGGATGAGAGGAATTTAATGGATGTGCCGGTCGTAAATGAGTATCCGGATGTTTTCCCGGATGACTTGCCAGGTTTGCCTCCCGATAGATCGATTGAATTTCGGATAGACTTAGTGCCTGGAGCCGCGCCCATTGCACGCGCTCCATATCGTTTAGCACCTTCGGAGATGAAGGAGATGATGGCGCAATTGCAAGAGTTGTTGGATAAAGGCTTTATCCGACCGAGCACCTCGCCATGGGGTGCGCCGGTTTTGTTTGTGCGAAAGAAAGATGGGTCGTTGAGGATGTGTATTGATTATAGAGAGTTAAATAAGGTGACCGTTAAGAATAAATACCCTTTGCCTCGCATTGATGACCTGTTTGACCAATTGCAATGGGCATCTTATTTCTCAAAGATCGACCTCCGATCGGGTTACCATCAGTTGAAGGTGCAAGAGGATGATGTGCCGAAGACCGCTTTCCGAACTCGCTATGGTCACTATGAGTTCTTGGTGATGCCGTTTGGGCTCACCAATGCGCCTGCTGCCTTTATGGATCTGATGAATCGCGTATGCCGCCCTATGCTCGACAAGTCCGTTATCGTCTTTATTGACGACATTTTGATTTATTCTAAGTCAGAAGCTGATCATGCCATTCACCTTCGTGAATTATTAGAACTCCTTCGCAAGGAGCAGCTATTCGCCAAGTTTTCCAAGTGTGAATTTTGGTTGCGGCAGGTATAAAATTCTAAGCTTTAGCTATAATACCATTTTACTATAGTGTAAAAGTTGAATTTCATTGCTTAACACCTTGAGTTGTGACTCAATCAGGTGCAATTTTTGGGGCATGTTATTTCTTGTGAGGGTGTTTCTGTCGATCCCTCCAAGATTGAAGCCATAGAGAATTGGCAAGCACCTAGGAATGCCTCGGAGATTCGAAGTTTTCTGGGGTTAGCTGGGTATTATCGTCGGTTTATCCAAGACTTTTCTAAAATCGCGGTCCCACTTACATCTTTGACGCGTAAAAACGCAAAGTTTGTGTGGAAGGAGCCGCAAGAAGAGGCGTTCTTAACCTTGAAAGCTCGCCTAACTAAGGCCCCTGTGCTAGCATTGCCTGATGGAAATGAAGATTTCGCCGTGTATAGTGACGCTTCTATTAATGGGTTGGGTTGTGTGCTAATGCAAAGAGGAAAAGTGATAGCATATGCATCAAGGCAGTTGAAAGACTATGAGAAGAGTCGTCCGACTCACGATCTCGAGCTCGATGCTGTCACGTTTGCACTAAAAATCTGGCGTCATTACTTATATGGCACTCGGTGTCAGCTCTTTACGGATCATAAAAGTTTGAAGCACCTCTTTGATCAAAAGGAGCTAAATATGCGGCAGCGGCGGGCTATGGAGTTGATAAAAGATTATGATTGTGAGATTCTTTATCACCCGGGAAAGGCTAATGTTGTAGCCGATGCTTTGAGCCGAAAGCGTTACCCGGAAGCTGCTTGCTATGCGCTCACTCATGTAGTGGTAACTTCTACCATTATTGACGACATTCGGAAGTGGCAAGAAGAAGCTATCAAAGAAGAAAATGTAAAAGCCGAGAGAATGGTCGGCCAATTAGCATTATTGACAGAAGGGAGCAATGGTTTGAAACTGTTTAAGGACCGTATTTGGGTACCGAAGCTTGGTGGCGTTCGTGGTGTGATTCTTGAAGAGGCTCACAATTCGAAATTCTCAATCCATCCAGGAAGTGCAAAGATGTATCAAGACCTAAAGATGGAATATTGGTGGCCCGGAATGAAAAGAGACGTGGGAAACCATGTGGAGCGGTGCTTGACGTGTTTGCAAGTTAAGGCGGAACATCAAAAACCATCCGGTAATATGCAACCGCTTGAGATACCGGAATGGAAATGGGATCACATTACGATGGATTTTGTTGTGAAGCTACCAAAGACCCAGCGTCAGCATGATGCAATTTGGGTTATTGTTGATCGGTTGACAAAGTCTGCGCATTTTCTGCCTATCCGGGAGAATTATCCGTTAGAGCGTCTAGCCAAGATGTATATTGATGAGATCATCGTGCGTCATGGAATCCCAAAGTCCATTGTCTCTGATCGTGATTCGCGATTCACTTCGCGGTTTTGGCAAAGTATGCAAGAGCAATTAGGGACTCGTGTAAATTTGAGTACTGCCTTCCGTCCTCAGACCGACGGCCAAACGGAGCGAACCAATCAAACCATGGAAGACATGCTCCGAGCATGTGTGATCGAATTGGGAGGAAATTGGGATGCACATTTACGCCTTGTAGAGTTTGCTTATAACAACAGTTATCACTCTTCGATAAAGATGGCACCTTATGAGTCGTTGTATGGTCGCAAGTGTAGAACACCAACTTGTTGGCGCGAAGCGGGTGAGAAGCCGTTGGCGGGACCCGAGTTACTTCAAGAAACAAATGAAAAGATCCAAATAATCCGGGAGCGAATTAAAGCCGCTCAAGATCGTCAGAAGTCTTATTCGGATAAGCGCCACAAGAATGTGGAGTTCAGCGTCGGAGATGCTGTAATGTTGAAAGTATCTCCGTGGAAGGGTGTTATGAGATTTGGAAAGCGTGGAAAGTTGAGTCCGCGATATGTTGGACCTTTTAAGGTCGTTGAACGGATTGGTGCCCAAGCTTATAAATTAGATTTGCCGGAGGAGCTTGCGGGTATCCATGATACCTTTCATGTGAGTTATCTGAAGAGGAGTCCGATAAATCCTGATGTGACTATTCCGTTGAGCGATGTGCACATAAATGAGAAGCTTCGGTATATTGAAGAGCCGGAAGCCATCTTGAGCGAGAAATCTACCAATTTGAGGAACAAAGAGATTGAAATGGTGTTAGTTCGTTGGAAACATCATCGTGGAGCCATGTTGACATGGGAGACGAAGGCCGAGATGAAGGCCAAATATCCGACGTTATTTGAGTCGAATTGATTCCGTGGTCGGAATCCTTTTAAGTGGGGAGGAGTTGTAACACCCCAAAATTTGTAAAACAATTAAATAAGAGCTAATTATAATATTTGAGTTGCTAAATGAAATACTCGGTTATAATTGACTTAAATTCGAATTTAAAGTATTATAGTTTGGTTGGTTGGAAATTAAATTGAAAGATTTATTGATTAGGGGGATTATATGTGTATGTGAAATAGTAGAGGGGGCATTTTGGCCAAGTGGCCAAACTTGGCCCTTTCCCCTTTATGTTGGCCGTCCAACATTCAACACACACATACACATTTTATTTGTTGGAAATTTTGGAGAAAAGAGAGAAAAGGGAATTAGGGTTCTTGCTTGGGTGAACAAGGGTTCAAGGTTGAAGATCATTCTTTGATATTTGGTACCATCTTTGAAGGTATATCACACTCCCTTTCATTTTCCCTTCATTTTCTTGGTGGTTCCTCATTTTGAGAGAACATAACCCTAAGTGGGTTTTCATGATTGGGTTAGTATATGACCCTAAAATTTTGAATGGAGTAATATTTATGGGTTATTGAGTCATTTGAATCATATTTATGTAAATGGTTGGGTGAGTTAGTGTCATGGAATGAAAACCCTAGTTGGAGCTCCTTTTTGAGCTTCAATAATGGATGGAAATGGGTTTACGTGTTTTGTACATTTCATATGTTAAATTATGAGTCAAATGTGTTTGTTGAGGCCTTGAAGTTGAAGGGAAGTTAGTATGAACTCATTTGGGGTTTTGAAGACTCAATTGTGTATTGGTCATTTAAGGACTCGGTTTGAGTCCATATGAATTCCATGGAATCATGGAATGAGTTGTAATGGTGTCAATATGTCTAGAAAGTGTTTATTTATGATAATAAAGTGTTTTCATATGTTGGGTAACTCAAATCACGAGCAAGAACTCAATTCGGCGTTTTGGGTCCAAACCGCACGCCAAGTGTTCGGTGAAATGCCGCAACGAGTTCCAAAACATTTCGGGGTTGGGTTTTAATGTCTAAATGTTAGTTGAGTGTCTAATCATGGTCCATGTATAGTTAATAATGCTATGAAATTGGTTAGAATTGGATTCGAGCTCAAATGGAGCTCGGTGTTGCCGGTTGGAGTTTTCGGTCGTTTTCGGACTCGTTCGGAGTCCGTATGAGCTCCTCGGAATCATGAAATGTTATGAAATGATTTTGTTATGTTTAGAGGGGTTTAAATGACCTAAATATGTTGATTGTATGGTTGGTAAGGTCAATTCCAAGTGTTAGGAGCATTTATGGGAGTTTTGGGAGGTTTGGGGCATTGAAGAGCATTAATTGTGCAGTCAGTGGGCAGGCAGAAGCCTGGTAGCGGCGCTACCAGCCCTTGGTCGCGCCATGACCAACAGGCTGCCTCCAAATTTCATTTTCCAAGGTTGGGGGTCGATGCTCGGGTCCGGTATGTTCAATGCACGTCTAAATTAAGTGTTTAAAGGGTTTGAATGTCTTTAAACCATTCCGGAACTCCTAGGGCCTCTATTGGACTTAGTGCCTTCGGTTTGGCGTCCCACCATCTTTAGACTTCTAATAGGGTCTTATATCGTGTTCGGAAACTTATGTGTTCGCCTTATGAATGCTTATAGGCGAATCGAATCGAAAAAGGCTTGGTCGCGAGTCTTAGCCATTCTCGAGGCTACTGTGATTATTTTGGAAGGCCTTGGGAACCTTGTTAACCAACCACTGTGAGTTCTAGTATTAGATTTTCATAAAGTCATATATGATGTACTGCTTGCCTTATGATTGATCATTCATTGTTGATTCATACTATGGCATTATATGATTGTTGCTTATTCATCCATTTCACCAATGCATGGCATATTCGTATTCTCGATGCATTTTGGACCTCATTTGTTGATTATACCTTTCGTTTGGACTCACCTGGATATCCATGGATTATTCCTGGCCCCTTTGGAAGCCGGATGCCGACGTACTTGCATTGTCGGAAGTCCCGTACTTGCTAGGGACAGTCCCGTACTTGCTAGGGACAGCCTCGTACTTGCTAGAGGCATCACCACACCCGTACTTGCTAGGGAACCCCGAATTATGAAGGGGCATGTGGTATTTGATCACTCATCTTGTGCACTTGACTTATGCCGTTTGGAATCATTATGTTGATCATTATTGCATCTATATACCTTGTGTTATATCTAATCTAGTAATTCACTCAACTTTATGTTGACCCTCTTAGATGTTAATCTTTCAGGCTCTGTCAAGGGCAAGGGTACGGCCGGTCCGTCTTGCTAGGTTCGGTTGGAGATAGCTTGAAGCACTCCACTTTTTGGTATAGTTTTGGATGGCACGGGTTTTGGGAATAGTGTACTCCCGTTTTGACTTTCATGCGATTGGATGTACCTAACTAATCTTGTGGCATGTAATTAACGATAGATCCTAGCCTGGTATACTTTAATCCGTGAATTATCACACTTTGCTCATTACGAGAAGCAAAGTGGGGTGATTCATGTTGATAACTCTGATTAATGAAAAATTTAAATTTGACGCAAATTCCGCAATGCATTATATATCAATTATTGTATAAATGTGTGTGAAATACTCTATCTAGTTGTGAGGGTGTTTCAACAGATTAATCTCAGATTTACGTTTGTGTTTAGATTAAAAGATAGGTTTGTAGTTGTGAAATTATGAATGTTATTCAGATTTGATCTTGTTACTTGATTTAAATTATGAATGCAGTTGTGATTTTAACAAAAAGAGGGCCAAAACTTTTCGGTTTTAAACCCAAAACCCAAACTGTATTCTAGAAACCGAAAACCCAAAAACCCATGGATGCAAACCGAAAATCCGGTAACCCAAACCGAAAAAACGAACAACCGAACCCGGAGAAATCGAAGTCCGGTCTTCACCGTAAACGTCCCAAAGTCCAATCCTTGGCACTGTTAGACCTTCTTCCTGTAAACCTTTTTTTTTCCCTTCCTTTTGGCATGGTTCTTGATTACTGTTGGGTAGTAAGTTCCATCCCCTTTTCTGGTCAAGCTTGTTTATAGGGGTGAAGGTAGGTCATGTGCCTGCATCTCAACATTTCATTTAATGTCACAGAAGCACACATAATCTTTGGACAAAAGAAACTAAATTTGATTCAAAATGTTGCATAGCTAGTAGCTAGATCGAAACCAAGACATGTTTTTAATGTTTGGGTTTCCATGCATTGTTTTTGGGCAAATGGTTATTAAATTAATTTATATGGATGTAATTAAGACTAAATTATCAATGATATGGAAGTTATAAAAGAAAGGTACCTAGAGAATACTATATAAGAAGAGAAGCATTAGCAATATATGTAGTAAACTGTGTGCAAGGCATGCTTACATTTTTCGGTTCACGTGCATTGTTAATTTGGAGAGATCTTTGATCTTCAAATATTGTCATATGCATGTAGCTAGGACTAAATCATAAATGATATGGTTGTATCACCTTTAGTCATCTTTAGCATAAACGCAATCCTTTGTGAAGGACCTTATTTAAGATGTCGAAAACCTAGTCTCTTGGTTGTATAGCTAAATGGGAAGGCGATGAGAAGAAGCATAAACCATGTATCATCATAAAAAACGAAAATCAAAATTCAATTTTTTTGATCTGATCTGTTCAAAGTCCTTTAGATGTAAGCTTATATAAAGTAATTGCACAGGATCGTATAATCAAAGTCCTTTGTTGTTCGATATGTATTATTAATCCTTTCCTTTTTTTTTTATTAGCATTAGTGAGTGACTCGCTGAAATTTTGTTATAATGAATACACCTGATTGACATTGGTTCTGCAGGAGATTTAACAAATTTCTATTCTTGGTTTATGGAAGGATTCGAGCACTGATGTAACACTCTCTATTCTCATGTAATTCTAAACTTTAAATGTGACACCCTTGCCACAACAACCACCATTAACAAGACACCCAGGATTAATCACCAATACATCAATTACATAATGATCTGATTACTTAATTAAAGTGCGGAAGCATTTAAAACATAAATACGTAGTGCAACAAGTGTTAAACACCCTACGGTGCTATCAGGTACCAAGTCTAGGTCTACACACCCATATAAATATTACAATCATCCCGAATATTACAACATCATTTCATAACATAAATTACCGATGGAATAGTGATGAGTCTCCCAAATCTTCCAAATGACCTAACTAGAAGGTCCGGCCGCAGACTTTCCTTTTCCTGTAAAAATTACAACAACTAAAACGTAAGCGAATGCTTAGTGAATACATAGATTGCGCATTTTATAAATTTTTATGAAGCCCAAGGATAACACAGATGACCAACATCGGATATCCTCTTCGTACACAAAGTACGGACCAGAGCCGCAGCCCCTTCGAGCTCACAGCTCGGCATTTAAACATACCATCTGAGACAAACGTACGATCGGGGATGACATACTGCCTACCGGGCCTAGGAGGGATCAGCTCCAGGTCATATAGCACAGTAACATCAGAGTAATCGATGCGACCCACCGGTCCATCACTAGATGCACAACAATCGAACGGACATGCAACAAGTAAGAATGTGCATCTAAATCTACGCAAGTTAGTAGAATTCCAACCAAACAAATGAAACAACACGTCTCAGCAGGCAAAGCTAACATAAAACAGATATAACCATGCGAAATCTACTGTACTCACAGTGGGTGCGTATTATCTTTAAACCGATATTATTTCTCTTCGGGCTTTCAACCGGATTCCACCAAGTACCCCACTGTGGGTTAAACAACACCACAAGGGACCTGTTATATCAATTACAACAAATTCCTCATATCATTATTCGTTTAATTCATAAAAATCAAGTCTCGTAAGTTTTGCAACGTTTTCCCCCATTTCGGGTCTACATTCAAATTTAACCCATAACTAAGTTTGAAACCTATTTCAAGTTCACAACTTGTCTTTTGAATAATTCTTGCCATTTTATGTGTTGTTTATAAGTTCCATTCAAATTACACAAGTCTAGGGAGTAGCATTCTCAATTTTAGGCATTAAACTCGAATTTAATGGGTTAGATTCGAAATCAAGCATCAGATTCGAAGCCCCTATGTCAGATTCGAACTTGAGCTTCGAATCTATCATCAGATTCGAACATACCTTCGAATCTATCATCAGATTCGAACCCCATTTAGAATCTGATGGTACACCTTCGAATCTAGCACCAAACTCGAGTCTGTTCTTACATTTCGACTCTGTTCTTGACCCATTCGAGTCTGTTCATCGTTTCAACTTAAACCCTTCATTTCTAAGTCAAAAAATCATGCATATATCATGTATAATACCTAGATTCGATTCTACTATGCATATATTATCATATTCTAACAACATTTCAAGCAAAAACAAGCTTAAATATGCATAAAATGATAGATTCGAGATGTTGTTCTTCCAAAACCGAAACCATAACTTAAAAAGGGTCGATTATTACCTTAATTCGCACGAAATCTGAAATCCGTTTGCAGATTATTGTTGTACTCCTCGATACCTTTCCGATAACGTATAATTCCCGAAAATCCGACGGTCGGTTTGTGATATATCTTAGAGAGATGTAGAGAGAAAACTTCTAGAGAGATAGAGTAGAGAGAGAGTGTAAACTAGAAAATGAAGCCTATTGCCTTTTATATACTACTTTCGTCATTTGCACATTTCATCACCCGACTTAACCGGTTCTATAAAATACTGATTTAATCTTAAATTTATCATAAATAACTTTTAAATTCATAATAATCCACAAAATCGATTCTGCATTCAATTTTCTCAAAATAGCAACAAACTTTGCTAAATATCCAATATGCATAATAACCGCCCAAATTCAACTTAAATACATAACTTTCCACCTAATTTATCAAAATACATCAAAATAAGCCCGAGGATGTTACAGCATGGGCTCCACCACGCTCAACTTCGTCCTCGAAGTTACTCGGACTCAAACAAATTCGGATACTTTCTTAACATTTCCGACTTAGCTTCCCACGTATGATTTGCTCCTTTATGATGCTTCCAGCGTATAAGCACCATTTCTATCTCCTTACTTCTCAATTTCTTCATCTTAGTGTCTAACACACACTCCGGCTCTTCTACATACCGGAGCCTTTCATCAACTTGTAGTTCAGTATGGTCGGTCCAATCCTCGTTTCCAGTGTTAAACGATTTTCGAAGATTCCCAACGTGGAATACTGGATGTATGCCCGACATCCCTTCAGGCAGTTCTAATCGATACGACTGATTTCCAACCTTTTCAACAATCTTAAAGGGTCCGACAAATCTCGGAGCCAATTTGCCTCTCTTAACAAAACGAGTAACACCCCTCATGGGTGATACTTTCAAATAGACCCAGTCATTTACTTCAAAATTGATCGGCTTGTGCCTCCGATCATAGTAACTTTTCTGACGATCCTGGGCCGCCTTCATGTTTTGCCTGATCAGTTGTATCTTTTCATTTGTTTCTTGAAGTAACGCCGGCCCAGCAATCGGCGTTTCGCCCGTTTCTCTCCAACATGTAGGAGTCCTACATTTTCTTCCATATAAAGCCTCGAACGGAGCTTTCTTGATCGTAGCGTGGTAACTGTTGTTATACGAAAACTCTATGAGTGGCAGATGATCGTCCCAATTGCCACCGAGATCTAACACACACGATCTCATCATGTCTTCAAGTGTTAAGATGGTCCGCTCACTCTGACCATCAGTTTGCGGGCGGTAAGCTGTACTCATTGCAATTCTTGTCCCTAACCCTCCTTGCAAAGCCGACCAAAAATTTGAAGTAAACCGGCTGTCCCGGTCCGATACTATGGACTTAGGCACTCCATGCCTAGAAACAATCTCGCTTATGTAAATTTGTGCTAATTTCTCCAACGAATAACTTTCTCGTATCGGAATGAAATGTGCGGACTTAGTCAACCTGTCAACTATCAGCCAAACAGCATCATGTTGTCGCCTAGTCTTCGGCAGTTTTGTAACAAAGTCCATCGTAATATGTTCCCACTTCCACTCCGGAATAGGAAGCGGCTGCATACTGCCGTACGGTTGTTGATGCTCGGCCTTCACCAACCGGCAAGTCCTACAACGTTCAACATACTGCCCTATGTCCTTTTTCAGTCCCGGCCACCAAAAATCTGCCTTTAGGTCATTGTACATCTTGGTGCTCCCGGGATGTACAGAATACTTCGATTGGTGCGCTTCTTCGATGATCACATTTCGTATCCCACCAAACTTCGGCACCCAGATCCTCCCATATATACCTTTCAAACCCGACCCACTTGTTTCCATATTTTTAATCTGTGCCCTTATATCCTCAGCACCAATATTCTCGTCTTTCAAGGCCTCTTCCTGAGCAACCTTGACATTATCAATTATCGTGGAGGTCAGCATCGTAGACGTCATCATGTAGCAGCAATCCTTAGCATACGCTTTCCGGCTCAAGGCATCGGCTACTACGTTAGCCTTTCCGGGGTGATAAAGGATTTCACAATCGTAATCCTTTATTAGCTCCATTGATCGTCTCTGCCTCATATTGAGCTCCTTCTGACTGAAAATGTATTTCAAACTCTTATGGTCCGTGTATAATTGGCACTTAGTCCCGTAGAGATAATGCCTCCATAACTTTAATGCGAATGTTACTGCAGTCAACTCGAGATCATGAGTTGAGTAGTTCTTCTCATGCTGCTTCAACTGCCTTGAAGCATATGCAATTACATTCCCCCGCTGCATCAGTACAGCGCCTAACCCTAACCTCGATGCATCAGTATAAACCACAAAATCGTCATTGCCTTCCGGTAAGGCAAGTATCGGAGCCTCGCTTAATGCTTTCTTCAGAACCTCAAATGCTTCCTGTTGCACAGTTTCCCATATAAACGGTGCATTCTTCTTTGTTAATGCAGTTAAAGGAACTGCAATCTTAGAAAAATCTTTGATAAATCTCCGATAGTATCCTGCCAACCCCAGAAAACTTCTAACCTCAGTAGCTGAACATGGCGGCTCCCAGTTCTTTATTGCTTCAACCTTAGCCGGATCTACCGATATCCCGGCTCCAGAAATTACGTGCCCTAGAAACTGTATCTGTCTCAGCCAAAACTCACACTTTGAGAACTTGGCGTACAACTTTTCTTTCCTCAACAACTCTAACAGTTCTCTGAGATGTTCAGCATGTTCAGCCTCAGACTTAGAGTATACCAGAATATCATCGATAAACACTATCACCGACTTATCCAACATCGGTCTACAAACCCTATTCATCAAGTCCATAAAGACAGCTGGGGCGTTAGTTAATCCAAAAGGCATTACCAGAAACTCGTAATGGCCGTACCGAGTCCTGAATGCCGTCTTCGGTACATCTTCTTCTCTTACTTTCAGCTGATGATATCCCGATCTCAGATCAATCTTAGAAAATACACTAGCCCCATGTAACTGATCAAACAAATCGTCTATCCTCGGCAGAGGATACTTGTTCTTAATCGTCAATTTATTCAGCTCCCGGTAATCTATGCACATCCTCATTGTGCCATCTTTCTTCTTCACAAATAGCACCGGAGCTCCCCACGGCGATGAACTCGGCCGAATGAAGCCTTTATCTAACAATTCTTGCAACTGTGTCATCATTTCCTTCATCTCGGTTGGGGCAAGACGATAAGGAGAACGAGCTACCGGTGCAGCTCCAGGGATCAAGTCAATCCTAAATTCAACTTGTCTCTCAGGCGGCACGCCAGACAAGTCTTCCGGAAACACATCCGGGAATTGTGAAACAACCGGCACATCGGCCAAAGTCCTCTTCTCTGCCTTAGTATCAATCGCATATGCTAAGTATGCATCACATCCCTTTGCAACAAGCTTTCGAGCTTTTGCAATAGTCAGCAAACACAGATCCCCGCTTCTCCTATCCCCATATATACATATCTCACGCCCCTCCGGGGTAGTTATCTTTATCATTCGGCTCTTACACACTATGTGGGCTTCATTCTCGATCAACCAGTCCATCCCGACTATCACATCAAACTCGCTGAATTCTATCGGTATCAAGTCCAAATTGAAGACTACATCTTCAATTACTAACGTGCAGTTACGGTAGACATGATCTACTTTAACTAAAGTATTGCTAGCAGTTTCAATATCAAGTATAGCAGACAACTTAGACAGTGGTATAGCAAGTCTTTGTGCAAACACAGTAGAAACAAACGACCTATTGGCACCCGAATCAAATAAAACTCGTGCAGGCATAGAATTAACTATGAACGTACCCGTGACGACCTCCGGATTTTCCCTTGCTTCCTCTGCAGTTATCTGAAAAGCACGAGCAGGTGCCCTCTGTGACTGACCCCGGCGGTTAACTGAACCACCACTCGAACCTCCAGACGAGCGTGTTGATGATGGGACAGCAGCCGTTGGAGCATTCTTTCTACAATTCCTGCTATAGTGACCCCACACCCCACACTTATAGCAAGCATCACCCTTCCTTGGGCAGTCATTCTGAAAATGTCCCAGCTCCCCACAGCAAAAACAAGCACGTCCGTTAGGGCATTTGCCAAAATGCTCCAGGTGACATTTGTTGCAGTATTGTGGTTCGGTGTTGATAGAGTATGCACGAGCACGACCGCGATCAGAAGAACCAGATGGTCGGCGAAAAGACTGCTGTGACGAGTATTGTGAAGACCGGGAAGATCCCGAGTATCCTCCCTCCCTTTGGCGCTTCGGCGGTGACGGCTGTGTCGGATTGGTGGAAGCAGCAGCAGACCCAACAGAGTAGCCTGACATAATCAAAATCTGCTCTACATTTCTGGCAGCCTCAAGTAAGCCAGCAAATGTAGGGTAACGAACATTGCTCATGACCCTCCTAATCTCAATGTCAAGACCAGCCTCGAACCTGGTCACTTTCCTTTCTTCGGTGTCCACCTGATGAGGTGCGAACAGACTTAACCTCGTGAACTCCACAGCATATTGGGACACCGTCTTCGTCCCCTGTACCAGCGCCATAAACCTTGCCTCTAACCTCCGGCGCTCATCAACCGGACAGTACTGCTGAGTGAACAGATCCTTGAACTCAGCCCAAGTCATAACAGAAATCTTCTCCAATGTCAAAGCGTTCACCATGGCATTCCACCACATGATCGCATCATTCGTGAACATTGCTGTAGCATAGCGAACCATGTCCTTCTCAGCACAGTCGCTGATTCGGAATGTTCGTTCAGTTGCTGTTATCCATTCCAGCGCGGCAACAGCATCTCCTAGTCCATTAAACTCCACAGCCCCATTTCCTTTAAAATCCTTAAAACGACAACCTCGGGGTTTGTTAGATGACCCAGTGTTGTCATCTTGTTCCTCATTGTTACCCCCTTCCTTTTCCTTGTTCTTTCTCTTTTCCTCTCTTCTTTTAGCATCGGCCTCATCTCGAGCCCGAAACTGTTCTTGAATCATTCGATTCTGCTCAGCCATCATGGCTAGCATCATCTCTCTGGCTTCCTCAGGTGTCATTCCTCCAGACATGTTCTGAAAATATAAACATATAACTTGTTTAGTAACATGTCATAAATTTAAAGACACCATTCATTTGTCCCGTATGATAGTCAATTTCTTAAAATTACTAGATCATAACCTATCTTAGTTCAGATCATTACTTAGCATCACTACATATCATCACCTAATGTTTGAGATCAAGACCTTACGGACACTTGAATCTCAAACAACTGCTCTGATACCATCTCGTGTGGCACCCTTGCCACAACAACCACCATTAACAAGACACCCAGGATTAATCACCAATACATCAATTACATAATGATCTGATTACTTAATTAAAGTGCGGAAGCATTTAAAACATAAATACGTAGTGCAACAAGTGTTAAACACCCTACGGTGCTATCAGGTACCAAGTCTAGGTCTACACACCCATATAAATATTACAATCATCCCGAATATTACAACATCATTTCATAACATAAATTACCGATGGAATAATGATGAGTCTCCCAAATCTTCCAAATGACCTAACTAGAAGGTCCGGCCGCAGACTTTCCTTTTCCTGTAAAAATTACAACAACTAAAACGTAAGCGAATGCTTAGTGAATACATAGATTGCGCATTTTATAAATTTTTATGAAGCCCAAGGATAACACAGATGACCAACATCGGATATCCTCTTCGTACACAAAGTACGGACCAGAGCCGCAGCCCCTTCGAGCTCACAGCTCGGCATTTTAAACATACCATCTGAGACAAACGTACGATCGGGGATGACATACTGCCTACCGGGCCTAGGAGGGATCAGCTCCAGGTCATATAGCACAGTAACATCAGAGTAATCGATGCGACCCACCGGTCCATCACTAGATGCACAACAATCGAACGGACATGCAACAAGTAAGAATGTGCATCTAAATCTACGCAAGTTAGTAGAATTCCAAACAATCAATGAAACAACAGGTCTCAGCAGGCAAAGCTTACATAAAACAAATATAACCATGCGAAATCTACTGTACTCACAGTGGGTGCGTATTATCTTTAACCGATTTTATTTCTCTTCGGGCTTTCAACCGGATTCCACCAAGTACCCCACTGTGGGTTAAACAACACCACAAGGGACCTGTTATATCAATTACAACAAATTCCTCATATCATTATCCGTTTAATTCATAAAAATCAAGTCTCGTAAGTTTTGCAACGTTTTCCCCCATTTCGGGTCTACATCCAAATTTGAACTATAATTAAGTTTGAAACCCATTTCAAGTTCCTATATTGCCCCTTTTTAATAATTCTTGCCATTCTATGTGTTGTTTATAAGTTTCATTCAAAATATACAAGTTTAGAGAGTATATTTCTCAATTTTAGGCATTAAACTCGAATTTAATGGGTTAGATTCGAAATCAAGCATCAGATTCGAAGCCCCTATGTCAGATTCGAACTTGAGCTTCGAATCTATCATCAGATTCGAACATACCTTCGAATCTATCATCAGATTCGAACCCCATTTAGAATCTGATGGTACACCTTCGAATCTAGCACCAAACTCGAGTCTGTTCTTACATTTCGACTCTGTTCTTGACCCATTCGAGTCTGTTCATCGTTTCAACTTAAACCCTTCATTTCTAAGTCAAAAAATCATGCATATATCATGTATAATACCTAGATTCGATTCTACTATGCATATATTATCATATTCTAACAACATTTCAAGCAAAAACAAGCTTAAATATGCATAAAATGATAGATTCGAGATGTTGTTCTTCCAAAACCGAAACCATAACTTAAAAAGGGTCGATTATTACCTTAATTCGCACGAAATCTGAAATCCGTTTGCAGATTATTGTTGTACTCCTCGATACCTTTCCGATAACGTATAATTCCCGAAAATCCGACGGTCGGTTTGTGATATATCTTAGAGAGATGTAGAGAGAAAACTTCTAGAGAGATAGAGTAGAGAGAGAGTGTAAACTAGAAAATGAAGCCTATTGCCTTTTATATACTACTTTCGTCATTTGCACATTTCATCACCCGACTTAACCGGTTCTATAAAATACTGATTTAATCTTAAATTTATCATAAATAACTTTTAAATTCATAATAATCCACAAAATCGATTCTGCATTCAATTTTCTCAAAATAGCAACAAACTTTGCTAAATATCCAATATGCATAATAACCGCCCAAATTCAACTTAAATACATAACTTTCCACCTAATTTATCAAAATACATCAAAATAAGCCCGAGGATGTTACAACACGTGTCGGGCTCGACTATACATGTCACCGGGTTATAACTCTAGCGGATTATTAATAATTACGAGACCACATAATTAAATGAGAATATTGATATTAATTATGAAATATTGATAACTGGGTCGGGTATCGGTGTCGAACCCGCGTTATAAATGATATGTTTATATGTATATCATGTTTAACTCTTTGCTTCATTTTCATTCATTCCAAAAAAAATAGAGAAGTGTTGTGTGTGTTTGTAAGAGCAAACAAAAGGAAAAAAGTCGTAACGGATCAAATTGAGCTGTGACATCCATTTTCATCTTGGCTTGTGGTGTTCCTTTAACTTGAGAATGTAATAAACCTCTTATTTAAATGAGTTGATTGTGTTATAAGCTGGTAAATTATGAAAATTGGTTTAGCAAGTGTGTGCAAGTGGTTATGTATCGTTTTTGTGGGTTGCAATATTTTTCATTCGACAAACTATAAACTGGAATAATTCATAGTTTTTTCGTTGTTAAAAACAAAAAAATAAATGAGCTGCAATTATTTTGTACGAAAAATTAAAACGATTTATAGTTTTTGTAAAAAAATCTAAAACATGATTGGGTCGTAATTTTCATTCGGGAAATCTAAAAGTTGAATGGTTTGTAATCAATTTCGTTTGGAAATTACTAAAAACCGATCAATTTGTAATTTTTTTATTCCAAATGAAAAGTTCTACGAATGAAAAAGTATCGCGACCCATTCATTTTTTAGTTTTCTCTATGAATGGAAATATCATGACTCATTGTAGTTTATAGTTTTATGAATGAAAAATATTGAGCCTCATTTTGATTTTTTGTTTTAAATAAAAGACTATGACTGATTAGATTGAAAAAAACTAAAAAAAAATGTAACGATTTGTATTATGTTATTCGGAAAACTAAGAAAAGAATGGTTCGTAGATTTTTTTTGGAAAAAATGAAAATTGAAAAGATTTATAGTATTTTTCATTCATATTATATATGATTGTGAATAAATAATTGAATATTATCTATCCGTAAATATTCTGAATAAAAATTTGGTTTTTTTTTTGTGTTTATGAAATATCAGAAAACTTAATAAAATACAAAATTTATGTTTTAATTTGATACGTTATTATAATTGATAAAAGTCTGAAAGATGTTACTATTTTTTATAACTGAAAAGTTGACGACCTGCTAAACAGGTTTACATGTCACCCATTACTATTATTAATAGGAAAATAAGAAGTTGTTACAATGATAAAAAATAAATAATATTATTATTAATGATAAAAATGTAAAACTCGTTATTTGGCCGATTTAAAAAAAAAAAAAAAAAAAAAAAAAAATACTATAAAGGAAGAGGCAAAGGTTAGTACTTGCTCTCCTGTTCCTCTCTGCTGGCTTTGATTATCTTGAAACATGTCTAAACCTCAGTAATTTTGTAAAAGACCGGCGAATCTTTCAAAGCAATCTGTCTGTTACCTGAGCGCAGAGATATGAGCGTAACAGGATCCTTATCTGCTTCATCTTTTAATTTTGTCGGTGTGATCATTTACTCGGCATTTCTCTTTTTGAATTTCGCAAATGCACGAGCTTTTGATTCTTTGCTACATCAGTTTCGAGAATTCGGGAGTTTCAGCAAGCTTTTTGAGTCAAGAATCGTTCTGAATGTTAAAGATTATGGTGCAAAAGGGGATGGCATTGCAGACGACACAAAGGTGATTAAATATACAGTAACTGTGACTTCAATTAGGTGTTTGTTAAAATGCCAAAGAGGGATTTTCAATGTTACCTACTTACTTTGACCACTAAGGTCTCAAGAAGAACACGAATTATTAGTCTTTTCTGATTTAAGTAGTTATCTAAATAACGAAATACACACAATTAAATATTTTTGTGATTCATATAAGAGCTTGGACCTTAGGGTAAGTAATCTATGGAATAAGGTGGGGTAAAAAGAATTATGAAGTTGGCATTATTTTTCCTTGTTTAATTGTAATTTGTTGATGAAGTTACTTCATTGAATTTGTCGTACTTGAATCAAGAAATGATATGCATCAGCCAGTCAGCCACATGAACTCATGAAGGAATCTGTTGACAGAACAATATATCATTCAGGTTTTCGCAGATGTTTGGGACATGGCATGTTCTTCAAAAGTAGAATCAAGAATCATAATACCTGATGGAAGTTCATGTCTTGTTCGACCAATTAGTCTCGGAGGTCCTTGTCACTCAAAAGTGACTTTGAGGGTATGAGAAATATCTATTGATAACGATAATATCCTTCCATAATAACAAACATCTTCAGTTAAATTATTGTTTCCTATCTCCATAGATCTCCGGTTCCATTGTTGCTCCAGGTAATCCCGATGTTTGGAATGGTCACGATACTCAGAAGTGGCTATATTTTCATGGTGTGGATCGCCTTGCGGTAGAAGGGGGAGGAACCGTTAATGGGATGGGGCAAGAATGGTGGGCTACTTCTTGCAAGACCAACCCAAAAAATGTATCTCTTGTCGCATACACCACCTAATGCTGAGATATCTTTCTTCGTTCTATCTGGATTAAGTATTATATGATCTAACTTCTCTCTTCTTTTCAACTCTATGCAGCCTTGCAGACATGCTCCAACGGTTAGTATTGATGCTGGAACAATGGAGTTAGTTTCATAGATTTGTGCTATTATGTCCAAACGATCATCGGATTTATGTGTGGTTACAGAGACATAACACATTCCCAAAAATTACTATGCAGGCTATAACCTTTCACAGATGCAACAATTTGGTAGTCAAGAATCTCGTGATGGTAAATGGTCAACAAATGCAAATGGCATTCACTACATGTGATGGGGTCGCAGTATCACACCTGAGTGTTTTTGCTCCTGCTGGCAGCCCTAACACAGATGGTATCCACATAAGTGCATCCACTAATGTTGAAGTCAAAGACAGCATCGTTAGAACAGGTGCGTTGTACCTAAATTGTGATTACCTCGTATTTGATACCTTTGTGAACAAGTTTGGTTATACCAAAATCCAAATTGCTTTCTATACCCTTTAGATCGGACGATTAAGTAGAAACTTATAATTTTACATTTGCTCAATGTACTCTAATAACCTTTTCTTCATGCCGTTTATTTTTCATTCAGATGTTTCTTGCTATCACATATCACCAACTTATGTATAGAGTATAGACTGCCCTTCCACAAATCTAGAATGCTGAATATATACATTTTCTTTGAAACTAGGCTTGAAGCGCGAATGTCATAGAATAGAATAGAATAGCAACTTTATATTTCTATTCTGTTTTATACAACTTGAAGTTAGGAAATTTGTTCCACACCAGAATTCAACGTGGTGCAAATGTCATATAATGGCAATGCAATAACTTATGTTTCATTTTATGCAACAAAAAGTATATTACCCTAGGTCATTGATCATTATGATGAAAATATAATGATTGTACAAAAAATATTGGGATCAGACATCAATGAGATATTATTAAGGTCAATTATTTAAGTTCAATGACCACGTGGGAGTAAAAAAATGTATGTTGCATAAAAAGGAACAAAAATGAAAGTCCGTTGCTGTTCCATAATATTTGACCTTTCCTGAATTCTCCATATACTTGCACTAGGTGATGATTGTATATCTATAGTCAGCAATTCCTCAAAAGTTCAGATCAGGCGAATTGTCTGTGGTCCAGGCCATGGGATAAGGTAAGAAATTTTCTGTATAACAATGGATGAATACAATTGCTAATCTAGATTGTATAACTTCATAACTTTTATGTTTTTATTGGCAGCATAGGAAGCTTGGGAAAGTCGGGCACCTGTGATCAAGTTTATGATGTGAGTGTTCGTGGGGCAATTCTGTCTAACACTGAAAATGGTCTTAGGATCAAAACATGGCAGGTACTAGTCAGTCACATTTGTGTCCTGTAACTCTGGTTCTTGTTTTCCATAAACTAAATCCATAATTATGATTTATGTATGTGTGATTCTAGGGAAACTCTGAAACACTTTAATTCTAATCATCATAATAAAACCCTAAACCCCGTTTCATATTTGAGAGAGACCCAATACATGTTCTTGTAATGGTGGTGGTAACGCTGCTATATTTTCTTTTTTTTTCTAATAGTTCTAATACATTTAATTTCTTCATTGTGTTGCATCAGGGAGGTAGTGGTTTTGTCAGCAACGTTAAATTTGAGGATGTGTGGATGGAAAACGTATCAAATCCAATCATAATCGATCAGTATTACTGTGATTCAAAAAAGGCATGTCCAAACAAGGTACTTATTAATCATATTTTCCCTTCACCTTTAAGTAGCTTCAGACATAATGACCCAAAGATCTAAGGTCTCATTCGTTTTGGGCATTCACGTTGCACTCTCAAGTTTGGAGGGGATAATGATGACCCTGTTTCATCTTTTTGCTTGTTGATAAGTTGTAGAGAGAACAAAAGGAAACTGACAAATAGTTTTGGTCAGGAGTAGTTTGGTCCTTGAAAATTATAAAGCATTTGCTTTCCTTTCTCTCCAAATCTTCCAATAATCAGGAGAGGAAATCATCCAATAACTTTCCACTGTTTCCTTTTTCTTATCTCCGAAATTTTTTTGAGTAACACAAAATTTGTCTTCTCGCCATTTTCTTGCAAAAGAATGTTCACAGATTCCATTTGTACGGATTCTAATAGATAAAAATGCAATATTGGTAATCTTAAGATAAGACCCATTTGATAAATAGATTTGGTTGATTGATCAAGTATGCAATTATCATCGACAAATATTCACTAGCCGTTTTCATCTAATCGCAGACATGTGCTGTTAATGTGAAGGACATATCCTTTGTGAATATCAAAGGAACTTCAGCTACAAAGGAAGCCATATGCTTTGCTTGTAGTGATGTTTCTCCTTGTGAAGGACTATATTTGGAAGATGTTCAAATTGTTTCAGCCTCTGGGGGGATCACGACCTCGTTTTGCTGGGAAGCCAGCGGCACAAGCTCAGGCACTGTATATCCCCCGCCTTGCTACTCAACTTGTGTTAGCTTCATTAAGCAGATTATTCCGTCTAATCCTAATCTTCTATCCATCTAATCAGCATCTTTTATGGTAATCAATATCAATGTTACATTAACTGGTACGTCATATGGTCGATGTTGTACCTTTAATCCTTATTGTTAAAAACCTTAATGTAGGCAAAGTTTATAGAAACCCATCTTGTCACTGGCTGTTTTCAATATATATTTCATGTGCAGATGGAAGAATTGGAGTGTACTATAAGTCTATAATACATAAAAATGGGCCGAGTTGATTTGAACGGGCCAAGACTTTTTGGTTTACCTGTGGATTTACTTTCATTTTGTTAATAACTAATGTTATTACTTATTACTTTATTAGATATTATCACAAAAGTATCGTAGAATTGTCATTCAATTATTTTAAATGAAGAAAGTTAGGACTGCAAACACTTGTGTATGCACTAGACAACTTTTAAATCAGTTGACATGTTCCTTTATAGTTAAACCTTTTATTTGTTTTAAAATCTAACCATCTACTTTCTTGAAAAAGCAAAACTTTATTAGAAAGAAAGAACACGAAGAAGACAGCTAAGATATAAGATTCTGCAAGACACAGAAAGACACTTGAAAACACGACATAAGCATAAAGAAGTTCTTGACAGAAAACTATAACCTAGGAAAAATGAAAAAAAAAAAAAAAAAAACAATTGACACAAACCCGGATTTGAGACGAAACCAAGAAAGAACCTTTGTTGCTCCTCAACATGAACAGATTGCAATGCAAGCAAGAATACGACTGGGACCAGAACCACAACACGAACCAGATCCCCAACTCATAAATCTATAATTTTCATAAGAATGGGTTGAAACGGTCACCACTAATATCGTGTATGCAGTCTGCACACAGCATCACAAGGATGAAGGAGTAGTATCAAGCCTCTACATAATCTTACATAAATTACATCGATTTCGGCAAAACAAAAACAAAAAAAAAAAAAAAAAAAAGAAAGAAAGAAAAAGCATATCTAAAACAAAATTTCATAATGCTAGCGAACGCCAATCTTAGGACAACCATTAGCTAGAGGCAATTGCAAGTTCTCAACAGTCCTGAAGGTTCGTTTAATCATCTTGTCGACATAGAGAGTTCCTTCTAGATGATCACATTCGTGTTGTAAAATACGAGCCTGCCAGCCTGAAGCAGTCACCTTTATAGGCTGCCCATATCGGTCCAAGCCTGTAACCTCTACGTTTAGGAACCGTTCAACCATTGCTCTAAATCCATCAACACTGCATACATAATTACAAATAAAGAAACATCACCACCTGGAATAATAAAACTGGGTTAAATGCTGCTTCTTTAGACATTGCAAACTCACCTTAAGCAGCCTTCAAAAAACAGAGCTGATTTGTTACCCTTCTTTTGAAGATTCGGATTTATAATCACCTAGAATATTAAGAAATTTATAGGAATTTTCAGTTATTTTTTCTGGGAATAAAAAGGGTAGTTTATGTAGAAAGTATGGTGCTGTAGTGCTCTGGACACTTACCAAAAGATCAAAAGGGCGTCTATCTTGTGCCATGGTCTCTTCCTTTGGTGCATACCCTATGTACTCTTCAGTATCCTCCAACACAATAATCTATACAAAACATTCCTTCCAATTAAAAAAAAAAGGGTTTATTAAACTTAAACATAAAACAAGGTGCTTAAAAATTTCTTTTTTTGGATAAATTAAGAAACGTATTTTAAAGAATAGGGGGAAATTTGTTCTTATTAGTTATTTCTTTATGACAATAGGCAAATAATTAAATTTAATAATTTAGATTAAATGTTGTACTTCAACTCGAAATCATTTATATCTTGATCTTAAAATTAAGTAAAAAATGAAATTTAACATTCGGTTTCTTAACCATCTTTCAATAATAGTCAGTAATTTAGAATAACAAATACATTAGTAATAATTGATCTTAATTATATGTATATTAATTTACATACAATATATATTTTTAGTTTTTTACACGGATCTCATGGTGAATTTTTGATATGAACATTAAATATGTTTACTATTATATAGTTATACCATTTTTTTATACCATCACATTACAGGATTTCTAAGTTTTTAGTTTTAGAGGTTGTATCCGTTAGCAACAAATGTAACTTAGGTGCGTTTATTTGATGGGTTTCGAGAAATGTAATAAGTATAGGTTTCAAATATATTGTTTGTTTGTTTGAAACCAAAAATATGGAATGATTATCAAAAATTGAGTTCTACACTTGGGTTTATGGCTTACGAACTTCGTATGGGATGGGTTCGTATCATTGGCTTGGGTCTTGTCCGATTACACGATGACCATTATAATGCTCATAAGGGTAACCATCAACCAACCTCCGGGGAACCTACAATACATCTCCGATGGAATTAGCAGATTGTGTTTCAATTGCAAATAGAAATTCTTCATAGGGCATCACTGCAAGAAATTCTCCAAGGAAGGGATTTTACTCTATGTTCAACCGGTCACTCGTCACTATGATGAACAGAAATTCGATGAGGACCGTGATAAAAAGTTGGAGCAGACACTAGTGGCATATGGGGATATCTTTTAAGAGCCACAAGGACTTCCTCCTACTCGATCACATGATCACCATATCATCCTTAAATAAGGCAGCAAGCCCGTTTCAAGTCAAGCCTACCAATATCCACACTTTCAGAAGAATGAGATAGAAAGAATTGTTGCCGAGTTTGAAAATGGTTTGAAGTCTGAATTCCAGATGTTAACTTAATTTGTACTGTTTTTTTAATTCAGAATTCAGACTTAAAGGTTCTATTTTCTGAATTTCTACTGAGGTTTCTTTTAACCTCAGATACCAATGTTTCTTTTAATTTCAGACGTAGTTTTCAGACCTCGGACATTTAACAAAGTCCGTATGTTTGTTGATTATCAAGTTACAATTAAGGACAAGTTCCGTATGCCGATGATTGATGAATTACATGGGACGACGTGTTTCACCCAAAACATGTTGTATATTCTCTTAAATCTTTCAGTAAAAAAGTTCTAAATTTGTTCCTTGAAAAAGGGAAATAAAAAACTAACTTTTAAAGGAATACCAATTTGCGGAGCAGCAAGGCCAACCCCAGGTGCTGTCCTCATGACCTTCACCATGTCATCAATAATCTTCTGGATACGATCCGACCCGATTTCCTCATTCGGTACTTCTCGGGCGGGTTCGTGAAGAACCGGGTCACCAGCTTTCACAATCTCGGGTACATCTGTATTTTTCTTCTTCTCCCCAAGGCCAAGAAACCATCCAGCCCTAGCCCGAGCAGGTCTATTTTTCGTGATGAAATGCACTTTAATGGCGGGTTTAGGCAAAGAAAGCTCAGGTTTTACAATCGGTTTATATTGCGATCGAATGACCGGAACCGATGTAGGAAATGGAGCGGTTCTGCCAAGTATGGAGCATTTATCAAGGAATTGTAGTGGCGAGAGACGGTGGTGTGATAGCCGCTGAATTCCTTCCATCTTTCAAGATTTGGCAATTTGGTCGGTCGTAGTCTCATTGATAATCAATCTGGTTCTGGTATTTGGGCCTAAAGTTTGGGAGATTGAATTGAATAACCTATTGGGTTGGGCTTCAAAAACATTTTACTTTTGTTTTGTGTAAATTTATAATTAACTTGTTATTTTTAATAAACAAATAATATTTTTTTTCAACAGCAGATGTTAGTGGTTAGTTGTTACCACTATTGTTAGACACATCGAGGGAGAGGACCAAACCTCACATCTCCACCTAAAGAGAAACACTCTTGGCAAGGCTCGAACCCAAGACCTCAACCAAGGGGAACCCCTTCCACCTTTGGTGGTGACCACTTGATCTAAGTCAAGTGGTTATGTGACATACTTTACAAGGATAGACAATACAAGCATAGTGACGAGAGACCGGTTAAACATAGAGTAAAAAATACGCGTATCTCCTTAAAATCATGTCTTATCAGGACCAGACTTTAATATGCTTCTTATCAAACGTATTATCATGGATATCCGAAATTTCGGATTATCCGAAAATCGAATACCGAATTATCCGAAAATTAAAAATTTTAATTAAACTTAAAATTATAAAATGAATTCAAATATACAAAATACAAATCTAAATACCTTTTAATATAAAAAACAATTGTATCGTAAAAGAATTTATATCATACTGCTTAAATTTAAAACAACAAGAAAACATGTCAAAAGATTGTAAAATACATTTAAATGAGTTATAATTATGTTAAAGCTATATTATATATTTAAAATTGAAGAATATAATTATTCTTAGTCAAATAACGTATGACTAAAAAGTTTTTAAATATATAAAAAAAATTGGATTTCGAATAATCCGAAAATTTCAAAAGTATGCAAATTCCGTATCCGAATCCGAAATTTCGGGTAATCCGATTTTCGAATATCTGAAATTTCGGACAATTTCAATTTGGGTTTTCGGATTTCCGGATTGGATCCTCGGATTCGAATATTATTGAACACCCATAGTTGTAGCCTTGTAGTCCATAAGGACCATAACACACTAACAAGCTATGTTCTCTAGTGCTCATTCATTAGAGGAAAAAAATAAATAAATAAATTCGGAAACAACTAACAAAACAACTAGTCTAAACATATAAATGGTTGGCATAAAACTCTCCTCTCATGTAGATGTACTGAGAGAAAAATACATTCACATTTTCAAAACTTTGCTTGTTCTTCATTTCTTTTTCATATTGTTCATTTCCATTCTCTTTAACACAACGTCAAAATATTTAAGGAAAACATGGTTTTCTAAATAAACAATGTTAAATAGGATGGTTTTTTCAAACCAAGATCCCTAATCTTGTCGACCCTTACTACGACCACCAAATCTGCCCTAATAATGACTCCTCTCTTCGACACATTATTGTCTAAACAAAAGTGTGTTTCAATTTTACAAGTACCTCGTTTGTTCGAGTGTCGTATTTTCACTTTTGAAATTAATTGTATCTGGACCTTTTTATTAAAATTTATTAAAAGTTTCCTAGAGATACAAAAATGATATGTATTACAATCTCAACAGAAGCCGAGTAACTTTTTTTTTTGTTTGCTAAACGTACCTTGAGTTTCAAGGACGAAAGTCACGAAACTTAAGAGGAATCAGACTCCAGAGAGGTGTGTTTAGGGTGCTGGCCTTCCAAGCATTTGACCATTAATAAAATTTATATGTAATTATTACAATTTTATAATGTAATTCCAAAATAGAAGATTTTTGAAAAGTACACAATCTAAATCAGAACATTAACAAAATACACATCGACATGGTAAGTTGGTAACCACTTGTACCGGTTTTCCATTTACCGAACTACTAAATTAAAACATTTTAAAAGTACACAACCTAAATATGCAGGAAAAAATACGCAACCTAAATAGAAACAATATTGAAAGTGCACACCTATTTCATGCAGTTTTCTCTTTTACAGAAATCATAAATTAAGGTTAAAAAAACATATTCTCATTGATAATTATTATTATTCAATGATTTACTAAACATTGGGAAAAAGGTAAAAGTGAGTAATATGCGATTTTTGTATAAAATCAACATCGAAACTGAATTTTGAGGTTTTAAAAATCTTGTGGGTACAGTTTTTCTGGGGGGTTTTTTTTTTTCTTCATTTTTTCTGTATATTACTTTTTATTAAAAAACCTTAGACTAGTGTTTCAAAAAAAATAAACTGAAACCAGTATTTAATCATTAAACCAAACAGCCGTTGCATTAAAATTTAAAACTTCATTCAAGCGTTTCGATTGTTCTGTTAATAATACACATTTGATTAAAGAATTTAATAATAACACATCTCACTCTCTCTCCTCTCTCTCTCTCTCTCTCTCTCTCTCTCTCTCTCTCTCTCACACCCCGGCCGGCGGCCGCCGCCGCCGTCGCCACTAACCGGCGCACCAACAATCACCCTCGATTCCTCTCTGTATCTTTCTCCCCTCGTCCCTCGCTCACTCTGCCTCCCTCGTTCTCGCACACAACGGCAGCGACCTAACCCTAATGCCGCCGCCGCCGCTGCATAACACCACTACGCCGCCATCGCTGGGCCTCACTCATTCTCCATCCCGCTCAACCACTCGGTCTCATGGCTCACACTCTCACCTCACTCTCGGTGCTCACACACCGCGGCTGACCAGGGCCATTGCGGCCGCTCCTGGTGCAGCGCCGCTGTTCACGATACCACAACCATCACCGCCGCTCAAAACCCTAATATCAGGTTTGTTTTTCTTATCTCGTTTTTCATTTCACGAGTATTTTGATTTCACGGTCTGGTTCATGAAAGGGTCTGGAAGGTAAGGGTTTCAAATGGTTTTCATATCTTGTTAGGGGTTTCTTCTTCTCGATCTTGTTCTTTTCGAAGGTAAGGGTTTCAAATTACAGGCTTCTTCGATCAGATCTTGTTCATGATTTGTATGTGGTTAGGTTGGGTTTTTGATTTTCGAATCTCGTTCACTAAGATTTTGATTTTAAGATCTGGTTCATCAAAGGGTTTTGAAGGTAATCAAATAGTTTCTAGATCTTGTTAAGGTTTCTTCTTCGCCATCTTGTTCTTGATCCACCGTTGGTTGTCAAGGGTTTAGATTTGTTCATATAGGGGATTGGATTTTTTTTAATGATCGGTAATGGAATGGTTTTCAAATCCTGTAGGTTTTGCATTTGTCTTTCAATTTAGAGTTTGTTCAAATTTAGGGTTTTTGATTTCCAGGTTTGTTCGAAGTTATAATTACGTGGTTTTTAGATTTGTGGTTTGTTCAAAGTTATAATTATGAGTTGTCTAACAAAGATGTTCAACTTTTAGATATGTGGTTTTTGTTTGATTTATTCCCATGAATTCCTGTTTTGTTTTGTTGTTATTCAGAATTTGTCTAATTGCAATTGAAGATTCACCCACCAAAACATTAACATCATGAAATTGCAATAGAAGATTCAAGCTCAAGATATTCTTGTTGGTAACATGGTCTGGCTACGTGAAAATGACGAAGTTCTATGTGATCTTGTTCTACTTGGTACCTCCGAACCACAAGGAGTCTCCCATATGGAGGTATATTTCCTCTTGTAATTTCTTGATGATATCTTCTATGATTTCTTACATGTTGTATTTTTAGCCTGATTAGCTTAGGTAAAATCCTTAATGTTATCTCAAATATTTTAAAGTTATATCTTTTAAAAATCTCATATGACTTGCAACATACTACATAAGAATAAAAATAGAACTAAGAAACTAAAGTTATCACCATCATCATATAAATAAACCATCCATGTTATTAGATAATAATGAACTTACTTAACCACGAGTGTTTTATGGTCTTTTTTGTTTCACGGCTTTCCTTGTGTTCGATCTTAACGTTCCATCACATGTGTTTGAAACTTTAAATCTAGGTTTTGTGATATTAGATATTTAGGTTCTCCATTATATGTGTGTTCTTGAACTTAGATTTCGATTTATGATTTTGAATCTAATGATGTCATTACTTGATCTTCAACAGACGTTCTTGAAATTGATTTTGGCTTATGAATTTTCATATACAGGTGGTTTTTAGGTTAAAATCCACAGATGCTGACGCTGACGCAGACTCTGATGCAAATGCACGGATTGCTAGAGCTAATGCTAATTCACGTGATGATTACTTAGCTAGTGCAAAGGCTCGACATTCGGGGTGCTTGACACATCGCTCATGCACATGCTACCTGATGCAGTTGCTAGTTCACATGATGACATGCAAAGCACATGATGGTAACCTCTGTTGCTCATGCTTTGCTATTGCTAATGGTGCGGCCAATGCACAAGCATCCGATGCGGATGCGGATGCGGAAGCGGATGATGCAGAAGCGGATGCGGATTCAGATGCCGAGCAACAGTGAAGGAGGTATGTGTTTTATGTGTAACTTGGGTTGTTTATTTCTATGTGTCTTGTTTTCCTGGATTTTGTTTCTTTTAATTATTTTTACTGTCATGTTTATGGATGTGGCTCTGATAGCTCGTCTTGATTCTAATTTGACATGTAGTAAAGTACTAGATCACACATGCTCTTCATCAGCAACTTCAATCTCTAATCATGACAACACCAACTAAATTTGGTGGGTTGGTTGGGCCTGTGTGTACCTAATCCAAACTGGCCAAAGACGATGGAGAAGATTTTTAGCTGCAGGTAAAATTAATGTTTTTTTAGCTTGGTTGATTTTTGATGGATTTTTTAAGAAAAATATAGTTTGCTTGGAAACTCTTCATTTACTTTGGTTGCTCTTGAACTAGATGCGAATTGTGAAACACGGGAGCTACATTTTCATGTGGGAACTCGGTTATGGTTTCGGAATCCAGGTATGGTTCTATATCAGATTTGTTTTGCTTTATTTATATACTAGTTTATAACCCGTGTATTACACGGATAACTTTAATAAATATTTATTTTCTTTAAATGTTAAACCTAAAATTAAGAGAATTTAACATTAAGATAAAATTTAGAATTGATATACTTGATTGATTATTAACTTTAGATTAATATTTTATTTGAATTGTTTTAGATTGGAAACTTAATTTATTTTTAGTAAGGGAAATATAAATGTATTTAAAATTCAAATAATAAATCGACAAATGGTAAAAAGAGGAACATATGGTAATTATTATTATTTTTTTGATATTTATATAAACATAAATTAATATAACAATAATAAATAATCAATAAATTATAACAACTAATATTAATATAAAATAAAAAAAAAAGCTTCTGTTTTTTGTTTGTTGTTTTTTGTTTGTGGGTTATACTTATAATTACAATATTACGATAATGTGATTCAAATTTCTAATTAATTTTAAATCTAATTAAAATAGTTGATTAAGGTTTATCATTAATTTTTGAATCCGTCTGACTTATCATCGACATAGGTTATTGTTAGTTTTAATTTAGTTAAATTAATAAAGAGTTATTAATTGGATAAATATTAATATAAGAGTTTAATTAATATTGAATATAATTATGATTTTTAAAGGGTTTAAATTATTATTTATCTTTGGAATTGATTTGATAAAGGTTTATTAATCGAACTAATTAAATAATAAATTAGTTAGTTTAATTGATCGATTAATAAATGGATTATAAATTAGGGAAAATTATAAAGTCAACTTATCGTTTAATTGAGATAATGGTGTCTAGGATAGTTACGTTCGGGCTGGGTTATTGGATTTTCCGAAAGATTATAAATCGAAAGATTATAAATCGAAAGGATCCTGTCCCTCTCCCGAGTGTTGTGTCTGGCCATTGTTTTGACAAAACCTTAGTTGTCCTTGTAATGACATGAATTCATTAAGCTACTTATTAATTAATTAATTTGAACCACCGTTTATTGTTATTTAAATTTGTTATTGTTATGCATAGCCTAGCCAGTTAACCTTTTGCGTCGTGATTTTATTTTATATGGTATTGGGAGGCTTGCGTGCCAATTATTATCCCTTTTTGAATGTAATTTTAAATTTAAATTGTTTTTATAATAAGTTTTTGTATTTTTAAATTTATTCGAAGACCGAAGATATCACGATGGGTCGCACGCGAAGCAAACATAAATCATGAAGCCAGCGGGAGCTTAGTGGATTTTGTTTAGTTCTTATTGTAATTGTTATCTGTCCTTTAGGGTTGACCTTTGATTCTCGAGTGCTCTTGAGAATCAAATTAGTTCTGGCAAGGCTAGTGCATTTTATTTGTTGTTTATTATCGAACTGCGTGGTTGGCCGATATGCATGCATGGATAAACAACAAGGTTAATAATTCGATTATTTAATAATTTCAAATGTTTTTGAAATAAAAAAACTGATCATTTATAAAAGTTCAAAAAAATTTTTAAAATTTGACACGAAACACATCCCATATAGATAAGTTGATTGTTATTTTTTTACATGGTGTAATGGCTTGACCACGAATGACAACAATTTGCCAATAACTCTTTTCCATACCTCAAAGTATGTAAAATTTCAGTAGTGATGTTTGAAGGTCACTAGGAAAACGTTCTTACCTTGGGTCCTTAAATACAGAGATGCGAATGAGTTGACTCGACTCGAGCCAAGCTTCAGCTTAACTATGCGCAAGACTTTAGCTTGATATATGTACTTGCTTATAAGATGCAAGTTCGAGCCCAACTCAAATATATCTACCGACTACGGACGTTATATTTGATAACTAAACTTAAATATGAATTATTTTCTTGGTATATGGCTTGAGTTTGAACTCCATAAATGTTAGAGATACTAGAGGAGTTAGAGTAGCAAGATAAAAAATATTAACTCGTTTGCAAATAACATACGCATATGCTGTGGATCTAGAGAATTTTTTCACTAGTGACACCATGTATGATTGATTATCAATTCAATATTGACCCGGTTTAAGATTTTTTTTAACCAACTCAATTAATTTCATCTAATGTTTTCTCTAAAAATTTAACAATTAGTTAACCAAACCTAATAAGCTGTAGCACTTGAATAAAGTTAGGAAATACTAACAACATAAACAATTAACTTAAAATGATAACAAGTAATACACTATAGCTCAAAACTCAAAATTAAGTTTTACTTTAAAATCTGTTTAAGTCAAAATTTAGCCTACGTGAAACTTAAAATTGTAAACTAATCATAAATTAACAAAATAATTAACCAAATTTTTTTGAAACATAAGATATATTTATTCCAAAGACTAGCAAGACGTTAGAAATACAAACATGAAAAACAACCGAAAAACATACCCAACCACAAAAAAAAGGCCGATGAACTAGACCATGAACAAAGAAAAAACCCTCAAATTAGCTGACCCAACACAACCCAAATAAGACATCTTAAACACTTAAAACTAAAAAAATCCTAAATAAACTAAGGTGGTATTTGCTTTTTAAGAGACTAAATGTCTGAAGCCTGAAAACCACGTCTGAAATTAAGAGGTGGTTTAATATCTGAAATCTAAAATTTAGAGGTAATCTTAGGATTGTTTGTTTTCTAAAATGAAACATATGAAAAATATTACTTTAAAATATTATATCTAATTAATTATATATTATAATTAATTAACTTAAATAAATAATTAATATGAGGGAAGGGGAGGGTGAACAGGATTTAGAGGTTTGTAACTTGTACCAGGAGAGAGATATACCCTCTTATTTTTTTAGCCAAAATTCAACCTCTTAATTTTAACAGGTAAATTCAGATGTTTTAACCTATAAACTCTGAATCTAAACAAACAATCTTATTTCATTATACATCTAAAGTTTAGACTTCAGATGGGATTAAGAGCCTCTTATCAAAAAAACAATCAAGGCCTAAGTGCTTGATAAAACAAACATAATCCTTAACAACCTTCCGAACATAATAAGACAAACCAAACTCTTAGGCGTCTTTGCAATCTCCAATTGCCAATTAACCAACCAAACAACTAAATAATTCAAACTTGAAAGATTGGAGCAATTGTAAAAACAATAAAGTTGTTTATATACTTTATATGTGTATAACAATTAAGATTTTATAAAACACAAAAAGCAAGAATCAAGTAAACTGATGGGGTTCAATGGAAAACCTCTATGCATCGGAAAACCTTAGAAAACCACAATGTTTCAGCAAAGTAGGATCGTCCATGATGATCATTTGATGCATCATGTGATCATGTGGCCGGTCTGCGGTCGACTTAGTAGAACTCAATTTATTGTTTTTATGCATCTCCACAAAAAAAAAGAAAAACATTAAATTACTTAGTTGAGAATCGAACCCAAAACATCTTGTTCCATAGGGCAAAAGTTTATCCATCAGGCTACAACTCCTTTTATTATCAAATTTATTGATTTAATTATTTTAATAACAAAGATACTCTTTAATACATAAACTTATTAGTGCATCGTAAAAAAATTAGTGAATAAAATTCGATGTTGATCTATAAAATTAGATATATTGTTGTTTATTTGTGAATTATTGTATTAAAGATTTGGTTTGTTATTAAAAAAAATAAGTCAATAAATTAAATAACTAAATTATATTGTAGCTTGATGGTTAAAACATTGCTCCATGTAATTAGAGGTTGGGGTTTGATTTCCAGCAAAACAATTTATTATTTTATTTTTGTAGAGAAACATAAACCGATAAAAGTGATGGACCAACTTTGACTAAATGGAACGGTCAAACATACCGATTTGGACCATTGGACTGACCCTACTCAGAACGGCCACATGATGCATCCTAGCGATACATTGTGGTTTTCCAAGGTTTTTCGTTGAACCCAATCCCAACTAAACTTTTTTAAATATTATGTACGACTTGTAAAATAAATAAGAGGAGAAGTAACATCTATTAAGAGGAGAAGAATTAGCAGTTGGACAAGAGGTGTTTCTTGTGGGCTAATTTTAGTTGACACTTGTGAAGCAATTGGGATATATTTAAATGGACCCAAATTAATTTGCTGGTTTCACAATACGAAAGTCTGAGAGGGGTGGTAGTGGTAACCTTTTTCCTTCAGTAACATTAAAAAAGTTTCCCTATACATGCCCAAATGACTAGTCACCTAGATCTACCCTCCAGGTTCGAATGCTCAATAAAAATTCGTGAAGAACTTCCGTTTAGTTAACGAAAACTAGTTATTTTTTTATTTCAGTTTTCAGTTTATAATTTTTAAGAAAAATAAGAGATTCTATAAAAAGTGAAATTTTGTTTAGATGATAAAGTTTTTAACTTTAAGAAAAATGAGATATTTGATAGAAAAATAAAAAAATAATATAAATATAAGGCATGTGATTAAAAAGTAAGCGAGAGAAAGTATATATAAGATATGTGATGGAAAAGTAAGAGAGTGTGTGCGTATAAAAAGTAGTATTTAAAAAAGTGAAATGAAAATTTAAAGTATTGTTGTTTAATAAACGAGTTTTCATTTTTTTGAAAAGTGACATGAAAATTATAGAAATTTTCTAAAACTAAAGACACCCAAGTTCGAAAATTTTATAGAAATAATTAAAAAAATAAAAAACATATTAAAACTAATTGGTTTCTATGGTTGTCAAAACTAATCATGCTGTGGTATGAAACCACGGCCCATCATATATCCTGATTCATTCTGTGGATAGCAACCACGGGGCGATCCACGGCTAAAATAAAATTAATTTCATATTTTATATAATTTTTTTGTGTAAGTTTAATATCAACATTTAACATTTCTATAATAATATTTTAAATATATAGAATTTTAAGAATATAATTATTTATTAAACATACTCATATTTTATATGGGTCAATAAACTAGTTAAACTATAGATTAAATGTGTTAAAAAAAACAGGTAAGATATAAAACAAAACATTGGATACATAATAATATGGTGAATTGATGAGATTTAAAATAAAACAAGGCAGAGAGAGGGGATGAATGTTGTAGCCCTTCTTGAATTAGAATCCGTATTTGTACGA
Source organism: Centrapalus pauciflorus (assembly GCA_020465985.1). Classification (NCBI taxonomy): domain Eukaryota; kingdom Viridiplantae; phylum Streptophyta; class Magnoliopsida; order Asterales; family Asteraceae; genus Centrapalus; species Centrapalus pauciflorus. Next base: position 280,115 of record JAANYP010007862.1, on the reverse strand, counting down.
AAAGAAGTCACCGTCAAAATCCATAACTTAAGCCACAAATTACTCGTAAAATGCTAACCTTACTCCTATTCTAAAAATAAGTCACTCTTTGTAACTACGGCTACATACTAATAATTAATTTACTAGTTTATTAATAATGTATTATATATGAAATAATATTTAAAATTTTCTTTTAATTTATGTTACACTTGTATAATAATAATAAGTAGTTTATTAATTCACGTATTATATGAATATTTTTAATATAAACTATTTACGTAATGTACATACTAATTTAAAATTTAAAACATAAAAATATTTAAAAAATAATAATAACATTTTATTATTTACATATTTTTGATAAAAGTTATTTACATAAATGTATATAATCGAAAAGTTCAAGCATAAAAACATTAATTATTTAAAATATATAAAAATCGTGTTATTATTTGTTTCTTAATATTATTTTTACTAATAAAAGTTTATGAAATAAGAACGTATGATTTTTAAAATCTATATATGAATGTACATATTTTATATGTTTAAAATTTCTAAAACAATATGAATAGCATTTAAAAATTAGTATGTGAAAATAAGAATGATAAATTCATTAAAAATTATAATCCATTATTTTAAATTCATGCAATCCAAACGACACCAAAGTGTATTTTTACCATTCGAAAATTCCAAATCTGAACTTACGAAAATACGTTACCAATTAGGTCGGTGATTGTCATGTGATGGAAAGATTATCTATCACATTCACATGGCACTTCAATTTTTTTGGCCACTCGTTGACTTTTTGAGGTCTCTTGGTGATTGAAAAAACCTATAAATGAAGACAAGTGCATAAAGTTAATTTTGTAAGAGCAAAAGCAAGATCTGAAAATGGAAAGATCCATCAAGAAACCTTTTTCCGTTAACATCAACGATAGAAAGAATCTAGAAAAAGGGGATCAAGAAAGAGGACCGAAGCCGGGTATGAATAGGACGGAGGTATTGTCAAGGGCAAGTGGGCCAGCGGCAAAGACGACGGAGGAGAAAAGAAAACCACCAGCAGCACCGGTGGATATAGATCAGAGTGCGGAGGAATTTATCATGAAGTTTAGAAACCAATTAAGGATTCAGAGGTTGGAGTCTATCGATAATTATAATAAAATGTTGGCTCGAGGAACATGACAATTAATAAAATGTATAAACAAATGGTTACATGTTTTTTTTACCAATGCTATAATACTCATGCAAGATGACTGTTGATGGATTATTTCATTCATATTGTTAATTGTTATTGTTTTGCAATTACATGGCATATTGGCACCATAAAATAGGTGTATTATTTTTATGTCTGTTTTATGATGATAAATCTTTGACTATTATGATTTGGTTTAACTTGTTTTATTTTTATACAGATATATATATATATAATGTGTATGTGTTTAAAAGTTTGGTTGTCAAAATTTTCATCTTATGTAATGACTAGCATGATTATAAATCTAGAACGTTATTGGACCCTTTGTAATTCAGGATTTATTATCGATCAATCTTTATCGAGTTTAAATAAACATAAATTTAATTTGGAAAAATCTTTTTTTTAGATTAAAGCATTGATCAATCTTTTATCATTTTATCGATTAAATCTCAATTTTTTAGATTATTTGACATACTGAACAATTTTTTTGTATTATTAAGGAACCTTTGCAAGAAAATCAATTTTTTGCCAAAAGCTTTACAAAATAAACTAAAAGTACGATTCCATTGCATTAATTTGAACAAATCATTCATACAAAAAAAAATTTTGAGTTCTTTAATTAGATTATAAGTTCATCATCATGAAATTTAACAATTTAGCCATGGATAATGCTTGACTTGTTGGAAAAAAGGGAAACGTAAATGTAACGATTGTTTAGTGGGAATTGAAGTTGGAAGAAAGGTTAACGAAGCTGTGCTTGAAATCCTGCTGTTATACTAATTTGGTGACCCGCTCTGCTTTTGAAAAAACTCCAAGAATCTAACCATTAAACTTTCTTTAAAATACCGACACCTATGGCCAAAATCCTTTAAACAACGTATATATTATATACATATTTCGGACATGATTTAAAATTTATAATATATATATTTTTAGAATAATTAACCCATCCTTCATATTATCGAGTTCATAAGTAAATTAATATTTATAATTAGTGAATCAAAATTTTAAATATTGAATCTATGTTAAATGACTGAATCCTTCTTTATAAATATTAATCAACGTGTACAATTAATAAATCAAGTTTAAATTATTGAAACAATTTGATTGACTTACTAAATCAATGTTTAAATTATTAAATCGATGTGTCAAAATATTGAATCAACAATTTATGCTACTAAATCATATTTTAAAGGGTTTATCATGAAAAAAAATCAACATATTTTCCAATATTTAGCGATTTAGTCCATCCATATTATTTTATACCATAAAACCCTTCATGCTACTCTTTCGTTGTTGGTTTTAGGAAAATTACCTATTGTAACAGGTAATGTGTCTATGTGGCAGATGAGATGTCAAATGAATGTTGCATGTTAAATGAAAGCTTGTGTGGAAGCCTACATGGCATTTTATCATCTTCAAATTTGACCATTTCACGAGCACACACACACCCTCACCTTCTCCCTCTCTCTCCTCGCTCTCCTCTGTTTCATCTGCCGGCGACTGTCGTCGTCGCTCTTTGCCGGCGATCGCCAACCACTACTCCTGACCTCCATCTCCCTCTCGCTCATTCGTTCTCTCTCTCTCGCTCATTCGTTCTCTCTCTCTCTCGCTCTCACCCACGACGACAGCGGCTCAACCCTAGCGCCACCGCCCCCATAACCCCATCACCGCCACCGCCTCACGACATCCACCACCACTCGACCTCACCCACTCTCTTACGCTCACTCGCACGATCTCTCGACTGCGCCCACCAGACAACTGCCGCCGCCGACCAAGAACGGTCGTAGGTGCTGCGCCGCCACCATACCACCACCACCAACCTACATATCACGTTTGTTTATGGGTTTTACAAGGAATGAAAAAAGTCAAAAAACCTACGTATCAGGTTTGTTTATGGGTCTCAGGAGCTGCGCAGCCGACCAAGAACGCGGTCTGTCACCTTATGGTGGAGTGTATGGGTTTTGCAAGGAATGAAAAAACCTTTTTTTATCTTTTAAAAAAAGGGTTTATTATGAAAACAGAAATTTCTATTGAAATGAAGAACAATTGCTTGATGATATACACGTCAGTACGTCACCGCCACGTAGGATTTCTTACCGGTATAACCGGTTATAAGTCAATTATTTCCTAAAACCAACAACGAAACAGTAACATGGGGGGTTTTATGGTAAAAAAATAACTTGGAATGACTAAATCGCTAAAAATTGAAAAATATGTTGGTTTTTTTCATAATAAACCCTATTTTAAAATAATAAATTATTGTTTTTAGTAAGAATCAAATAAAATATTTAATAACTAAAACTAGAAATTTATGATACAGGGAGGAAAAAACTTGAAGTTGATTGTGTGTTTTTTTTTTTTTGGAGGTTCAACGAGGGTGAGGAAAGTGGCACGTTGAGTGGTATGGTAAAGAGAATTAATTAATCGAATTCTTTGTACCGAACACAGGTTCTAACTAATAATTTGTTTTCATTTCATTTCCTTTTTGGATCGATTCTTTCTATCGAACACAACTTAAGTAATTCAAGATTTCTAACTCATAATTTGTCAATTAGTTTTCTTTTCTTTTCGATTTTATTTACCAAACACAACCTAAGAGTAAATAGAAGACTGTTAAAGTATATATAAATATACTGTATGTGGTGTAAACTGAAAAGTAATTAGTATACGTCCACCATACTTATATGCCATTAATTTATGTTAAGTCCGACTATAATTTTAGGGTTTTATATGAAGATTGATATATTCATGCATGTTTTAGCTATAGTTTTCATATATTTTCGAATTACAAATTGTGAATAAAATATTACCAATTTGTATAAATACGTACTTTCGTTTTTCCCTCTAACTACTCATTAATTAAGATATTAAACCAAATATTTAACATTCATATTACTGGGAGCTAAAAAAAGCAGCCCACGTTAAATGACGACGACCCGAGCTTGATCTTTTTCCGATGGAACACACAAACACTGATCCATTTATAAATCTAATATATAGCCTTTTACAACCAGACAATCTTTCGCGTTTGTTTATGTTACCGCCGAAACATGAATCCAGGAGCATGACAATACGTCAATACCCTTTCTCCAGCAAGCGGCAGCGGTATCACTGGAAGAATATCGCAATTGCATATCTCGATCATGAAACCATCGGGATCATGAAAAAATAATTGGTCCACATAAATTCCGCCTTCTTCCACCCTTTGTCTCTTATACTCTATTTCCATCTCTTTCAATTTCTTCTCCACAACTCCCATGCTGTCGCACTGTCGTTCTTTTTAATCAATTAACCATCAAAATATACAAGTATTGTGCTCGATCTTGAAATATTGGTTAGCTTCGATCAACAACTTTATGTAAATTTTAGCTAAAAATATTACATGAAAAACATGCTGTACGTTAATTTGTTATTGTTGATGGATTCGGCCCAATTCATATATACGTTCATAGTCAAGGTTCATTGTTTACCAAACTCGCTACGTAATAAAAAAGGGTTTAATATGAAAAAAAAAAAAAACCAACATGGTTTTCACGTTTTTCTGGTTTAGGCCCTCCGTGTTATTTTTTACCAATAAAATCCTTAAGTTATATATTTGTTTGTGATTTTTGGAATTTTTCTTTATTTTTTCAAAAAAGCCTTTAAGTTTGTCAACTTTTCGAAGAAAAAAATAGTGAAAACATGTTGATTTTTCACTGGAAAAACTCAGGGGTTGATTATGAAAAAAAAACAAAACTTTTACGAAAACCGGATTGAAAACAATAACTTGAGAACTTTCTTAGGAAAAAATAACACGAAAGGACTAAATCGTAAAAAAACGAAAACATGTTGGTTTTTTTTCATATTAAACCCTAATAAAAAACTTAAAAGTTAAAACATTCCCATTGGTTAGATCAGATTGACTGGAACACATAGATAGTGTGCTTGTGTTTAATTGTTGATTTCCAAACACGTCCCAATGACATATTCTTGTATTTAAGCTTTAACAAAAATATAAAAGCAAAAGTGTAAAAACGTTGAGTGGGTCATCCCAGCCCGACCCGTTCTGAAAGTAAAAGATTACTCGTTATGATACAAATGCATGTCCACCCGGCCCGCCCGAACATGTTTCACTACCTCTAGAAAAAGTTGCAAAAAACAAATATGGGTTATTGTAAAAGTTTAGTTCACCTGGAAGGAAATATGATTATCTTTAGGATTGATTTCAGTTTTCTTTGGCATGTTATCTGGGTCCTCTGATTGAAGCAGATGTATCCCAATTCCATAGCTATAAAGCCTAAAACTCATAGACCAATAAAGAAAACAAAGCATTACAAATTGAATTAAAATGAAAGTTAAAAAAGCTATGTGAATTGGTTTGATTTAAGGTTTAAATTACCAAGCACCATCGAAATCAAGATAGCCAGGCCTCTTAATTGGCACAAAACCAAGAATTCTGGTGTAGAAATTAATGGATTCTTCTACGGATCGGCATAGAAGGGATACGTGGTTCAGAGACTTGAGATTCAGAGGATTTTCAGCCGTTTCCTTCATAATTGAAATTTTGTGGGTTTTTGTCTTTAACCAAATTTCAGAAAAGAGCATATTCAGATGGAAGAAAACAATGAGGGGTTCTAATTGGGCTTAAAGGACTGCAAATAGAAGCAAAAGCTTTAGTGTTTCGTTCCACGTAATAAGTAGACTTCAGGTTGATGACAAGTGACAGCTAAGAAAGTATTTGAGAATTGAGATTGCATTTGTCACTCGTTTTTCATTTTGATTTGAAAACCGGGTTATGTTTTGGATTGTCGGATTTCAACACGTTGAAATAAGAGTTTTTGCCCTAACTTGTTATGTATTTATATATATATAGATGTGTGTGTGTGTTTGCTTAAAAGTATTGGTTGCCAACTTTCTTATCTTATGTCATGACTTGCAGCTTATAATATATAAACATACACGGTGAGCAAATTGGATCCCCTTTGTAATAAATCAATCAATATTTAAATATCTCAATCTCTATTGAGTGTAAATGTAATATTAACATAAACCTCTAACAAAGTTAGTTGCATTTTGAGTTTATAATAATTCAATCAATCTATGTTGGAACTTTTGTGTCTAAATTTAATTGTGTATGTTGTTGGTTTCGTCTTGATTTGTTACTATTTTGTTTTCATGTCGGGTTTGTGATTATGTAATTTATTATTTCAAGTTTTTTTTAAAGAGTATCTATACTAACATCTAATTGTTCTACACTACCACGTATGTTTTAAGTAAGATGTCGTTTGTATTTTATAATAAGATCTTTTTTGAGTACTTATGTCTTCAAAAGGAAGATATTTGACATGTAATAATCAAAATTGTAGACATAAAAAAGTATTCACATATCTAATGTCTTAAAAAACAAACGGCACCTACTTGAACAGATTATGATTCTGATCGTTAAAATAGCATGCTTATTGTCCCATTTATGTCCCATTTGATTTACCTTAGGAGAATCTAAAACTGAATATAACAAGTTTTTGATAACCTTTATTTTAAGAAAGTAATCGTGGCCCTTCATGGTCCATACTCCATATCATACAATCCAAGCAACCCTCAATTTATGATTTTAATAACCCAATCAACTTTCAACAATATTTTATTTGATCTCAAATTCTCAATCTTGATTTAGCCTTAAAGCGTGAAGGAAAAAACAACGACTTATCATGCGTTTTAATTATGATGGAAGTTTTCATATTAAATTTGTTAAGTCCATATTATAACAACTAGTTATGTACCAAATTGTTATCTCGTCTTTTTTGATAATAGATAATAAAAATTGACCATAAGTAATAAATTAAATAAACTTATAACTAATTATGATCGTTTTAAATGTTTCATGAGATATTTAATACTACACATCTTATGTCAAATATTTAATTTACAATATATATTTGGCCATATATGTTACGTTGATTATATATGTGACATATATATATTTCAATAGATCGTTACACACAAATATTAATTTAAAGGTCAGTTTGCTGAAGAGGTGTGTTTGTATGTGTTAAATGTAGTTTATATTTTATAGTATCGTCTTACTTACCCTTATCTAAGTTAGAATCTTATGTCTTAGATCAGATTTTTTGTTCTATGCCAAATATAAGTTCTATAATAATCTCATCCACATCCGGTATGTATTATAATGCATTGATAAATTACATTACACATAAAAAATAGGTATCGTTCTTGATTGAACGTAGAGAATGAAGGAAGAAATCCAGCAAATATTTTTAAATTAAATGGTTCAAAAATTTTATGAATGTCTTTATATAGTTGATTTAGAATAAATAGCATGTGATCATGCAAGAATCATTCAAAATGAAGGGTTTAGTCATTGAGATATGATCCTTGCTTTCTAATAAACAAATTGAAGTCAAATTCCATTTGAAATCATTGACATTAAACCCTTTACAGACAACATGGCACATCTCATGCTTCCTTCCTAGTCACGACTTCGTGATGCAAGTTTGAGAGAGTATATTCATTATACAACGCACCAAAAGGTACCATTTAAAAAACTATTTTTGGAAATTTTTCGGAAACATGTTTTAATTAACATTATAAAGATGATATGTTACACATACATTCACATCTGCCAAACTTCTTAAAAATAATGTGAACATGTTTATGTGATTCATGATTTAATGCACTTAGAATGTGTGAATGTGCGTAAAATTTATATATCATCTTTGTAATGTTAATTAAAACATGTTTATGAAAATTGTTTTTAAAAGTGGTACCTTTTGGTGTGTTGCATAACGTAAGTACCGTGCTTAAAATAAAGACAGTAAGAACCAATGAGATCATGACACCTCATCAACATAAATTTGAATTAGAAAAAAAAAAGAAAATAAAATCAATCAATCATTTAATGATTTCCTTACTTACCAAAAACTCTCTCTCCCCCTCTATCATACACACTAGAGATTCACAACACCGTTGTGGTTCAGGATACCAATGATGATTCACGTCATTGTTATGGTTTCACCACATCACTGGTGATTCACAACATCGTTATAATTCACAATACTACCAATGATTCACAATCGATACAAAGTTGTTCACGACTCAAACATGTGTGATTCTCATCAATTGGTTTACAATCAATACACAACATGTGATTCACGAATAATGATTTACAAAATCAACAATCGTGGTTCATAATAAACGTTGAATCACATTAGTATGTGATTCTTCATTCAATGAATTAAGAGAGTGATGAGAAATAGATTTGTTTTGAAGAGAGAGAATGATTGATTTAAATAATTGAAACATTCTTTTTTTAATCAACCTTCAAATGTATTTAAATTGATTAAAATGGATGGCATGCCGTAATATTATTGGTTCTTACCGTCTTAATTTTAAAGTCGGTCCTCATTTGATCAACTCCCTGTATATATATATGTATATATATGTATGTATATATATATGTATATATAGGGTTGGGTTCAATGGAAAATCTATATGAATCGGAAAACTCGGGGAACCACTTTTATAGATATTGGATCAGGTGATGCATCGCGCAGAAAGTCAATGCATCACGCGGAAATTTGATGCATCACGCGGGTAATTTGATGCATCACGCGGAAATTGTGATGCATTTGTGGTAGTGCATTGAGGTTTTCCAAGGTTTTCCGATGCATGTTGGTTTTCATTGAACCCCTATATATATATATATATATATATATATATGAGTTCAATGGAAAACACATATGCATCGAAAAATCTTGGAAAACCACAATGCATCAGCAATGTTGGGTCGTGCATCATGATCATTTGATGCATCGTGTAGTCGATTCGAGTCGAAACACAATGCATCTCAAATGAAAACATATTACATCACGCGCAGGAGGATGATGCATCATGATGACTTGATGCATCATACGGTCAGTATGGGGTCGAATCGATCCAACGTCCACACCGGTCCACTTAGTATAAATTGGTTCATTTTTTTATGCTTCTCCACAAAAATAAAATATTAAATTACTTAGTTGACAATCGAACACAAAACCTCTTGTTCTATAAGGCAAAACTTTATCCATTGAGCTACATATCTTTTTATTATTAAATTTAATAATCTACATATATAATAAGAAAGTTACTTATTAATATATAAATTTGCTAGTGCTCGTAAAAAAACTAGTGAATAAAATACGATATTAATATATAAAATTAAAGATCTTGGATTCGATCTTTTATAAATTAATAGGGAAAATAACGTCAAATAGCTATGTACTTTTGAGTTTGTACTCATTTATGTAGTGTACTTTTTTGTGCACATTTTAGTCAAACTTTCAAAAATGTTTCAATTAGGTAGTTGGGTGACCTGAAACGGACAACAACCGGTCACCATGCTTACGTGGACGGTTTTTTCAAGAAAAATGGCATCAAATAGCTATTTACTTTTAAGTTTGTACACATTTATGTTGTGTATTTTTCTTTTGTGTACATTTAGTAGTCAAATTTTAAAAGTGTTTCAATTAAGTAGTTGAGTTTCCTAAAAATCGATATCAACCGATTATAATACTTATGTGAATATATTGATATTTGTTTATTGATCTTTGTTAAGATGATTATTCACTTCGTTAAGTGAATATGTTTATTGGTATTTGTTAGGAAAATGAAAGAATTATGTGTTTTAAAAGCGATGTGATGAAAATTCACTGCATAATGTCAATTTACGTGTGGATGTCAATACAATTATTGTCTGGATTTGTTATCGTTTTAGATGATGTGATCATGTGAGCATGATCGACAAAATGGTAAATCGCTTTTTGTTTTTCTCCAACCCACATTACGTTATACAAATTTGTATTAACTACAAATTACAAAACCTATAAAATAAAATATTATTATATTTTTTTTAACAATAACCTTGAGAATTTGATTTGTCATGTATGCTACAAGATACACCAAACTAGGATGGGAGTATGCTACAAGTAAACGGCATTACTCATCATATCTATGTCATTATAAATACATCATTGATAAAATTTCCACATCTAACATTTCCACTTGTTGAGAAGAACATTTCAACAATTATCATCTAATGCATGCTTACAAATGTCGAAAGCATAATGTTATGTGTGATTTACAAGTCTTTTTATTAATATAATGCTCGATAAAAATAGAATGTATAATAAATTGTATTATAAATTTCATCTTTTTATATAGTTGTCAAAATGAAAAAAATTAAAATGATAGAATGAAAATGGATTTATCATTCATTTTTCTATATCAATATTTCTTATCATAATAAAAATCATGATGATGAAGAATCAGGGTTATAGACTTACGTACATTGATTCTTTTGATTCTATCATGTCAAATATATTTTTATGTGACGTTTGCTTCGTGTAATGGAATCGAAATTGAAATTCAGCTTATTTAGAATTTTTGATAACTAATATAAAGAGTTAAATTTATGTATTTTTCATCAAATTTACCTGTTTATAGGAATTTGACATTCCTCCTAACTCATACATGAATTAAATTCCAATATATACATGAATTAGATTTCAACATACATCTCTACCCAATACTAAAAACCATCTTCTACATTCACCATCACTCGTATTAATAACTAAACTTTAAATTCTAACTTATTCGAATTCCATTAATTCCGTAAACCAAATGTACGTATCCATATCGATTCAATACAAAAGTCTTTTATTATTTTGGGTTTGAAGTTTGAACCATATGATAAGTGGGACATACTAATAGAAACTAAAAATTAGAATTCAGTCATTCCCATCTTATACATTTGGTCTAAAACTCAACCCAATTAATATAATTTAGGTGTTACATTTGGTAATGATTCGTATATACTAACTTTTTACCATCCACAACAAGTCAATAATAAAGATTTATAGGTTTTTGAATAATGCATGATATAACTCTACATTGTTTTTGAATGACAAAACATTGTTACATACAAATAGATATTCTAACATCATTTGTCAATAGAGAAAAACTAAAAACTGAATTATACAAGAATAATCTCAATAAAATTAGAAACTGTCAATTGATAAAAATAATAACGACTTTTTGTTATTTTATAATTTATAGCAACATTATTTGTTTTTTATCATTAATAATATCATCTTTTATATTTGTATTGTGGGCAAATGATCAAAAAGAGTAACAACTTTTGACATTTTTATCATTAATAGTAACATTATTTATTTTTTATCATTAATAGTAACACCTTTTTATTTTTCTATCAATAATAGTAATGGATGACCTGCAAACCTGTTTAGCAGGTCACCAACTTTTCAGTTATCATAAATAGTAATATCTTTTCAGATTTTTATCAATAATAGTAACATATCAAATTAAAAACATGATTTTTTTTATTTTATTAAGTTTTCTAATATTCCATAAACACCAAAATAAACCAAATTTTTTTTCCGAATATTTATTTAGGATCAGATAATATTTGATTATTTATTCACAATTATATATAATATGAATGAAAAAAATACTACGAATCATTTCAATTTCAATTTTTCCAAACGAAAAAACTATAAATCATTCTATTTTTAGTTTTTTCCAACAAAATAATATGAACTATTTTGGTTTTTTTGTTTTTCGATCTAAATGGGTTGTAGGTTTTTTATATAAAAATTAAAAATAAAAATTGGTTGCAACATTTTTCAAGCATAAAAACTATAAACCACAATTATTCATAATTTTTTGTGTAGTTAAAAATTGTAACACCCCATCTTTGAAAAATATTTCGTGGATTTAATTTATTGGTTGATTAAATTATTAATATTGATTGGGACAATGGTACGACGATTAGTGAAATGAACACGTGTCGTGGTCGAGTATACATGTCACCGGATTATAATTCTAGCGGATTATTTATAATTATGAGACCACAGAATTAAATGGGAATATTGATATTAATTATGAAATATTGATAACAGGTTGGGTATCAGTGTCGAACCCGCATTATAAACGATATGTTTATATGTATAACACGTTTAACTCTTTGCTTCATTTTCATTCATTCCAAAAACAATTGAGAAGTGTTGTGTGTGTTTGTAAGAGCAAACAGAAGGAAAAAAAGTTGTAACGGATCGAATTGAGCTCTGGAATTCATCTTTATCTTGGCTTGTAGAGTTCTTTAACTTGGGAAAGTAGGAAAACTTCTATTTTAAATGAGTTGATTGTGTTATAAGGTGCTAAATTATGGAAACTGGTTGGCAAGTGTTTTTTTCGTCGTTAAAAACACAAAAATAAATGAGTTGCAATTATTTTGTACGAAAACTCAAAATGATTTATAGTTTTTTGTAAAAAAAAAAACTTAAAAACATGACTGGGTCGTAGTTTATTCGGGAAAGCTAAAAGTTGAATGATTTGTAATCAATTTCGTTCGGAATTTACTAAAAAACCGTTCAATTTGTAATTTTTATATTCCAAATGAAAAGTACTACGAATGAAAAAGCGTTGCGACCCATTCATTTTTTAGTTTTTCTATGAATGGAAAAACCATGCCTCATTGTGATTTATAGTTTTATGAATGAAAAATATTGAGACCCATTTTGATTTTTTGTTTTTTAAATAAAAAAACTATGATCCATTTATATTGGAAAAAACTAAAAAATGAAACGATTTTTATTATTTTATTTGGAAAAACCAAGAAAATGATGGTTCGTAGTTTTTTTGTTGGAATAAGTGAAAATTGAAATGATTCATAGTATTTTTTTTTCATTAATATTATATATAGTTGTGAATAAATAATCGAATATTAACTATCCGTAAATATTAGGAATAAAAACTTGGTTTATTTTGGTGTTTATGAAATATTAAAAAACTTAATAAAATAAAAAAATTATGTTTTTAATTTGATATATTACTATTATTGATAAAAATCTGAAAAGATGTTACTATTATTGATAAATGAAAAGTTGGTGACCTGCTAAACAGGTTTGCAGGTCACCCATTGCTATTATTGATAGAAAACTAAAAAGTGGTTACTATTAATGATAAAAAATAAATAATGTTACTATTAATGATAAAAATGTCAAAAGTTGTTACTATTTTTGGTCATTTGCCCTTGTATTGTTTGTAACAAATAGTTACTATAAATGGTAACAAATACATAAATTGATACATTTAATGATACAAAATATAAAAGTTGATACTATTAATTATAAAAAATATAAAAGTTGATGATATTGATAATAGAAAATAAATAATATTGCTATAAACGATAAAAATAAGGTTTTTTTTAATAACAATCCACCCAATTAAAAAAAGGAAGATTTGTGCAAAAAACACTCAAGTCGGATCATTTTTCCAATTAAAACATCAAATCATTTTTCATTGCACAAAACTTGAAATGATTAAAATTGATCAAACTAAGGTTTTCTCAACAAAAATGACTTACAACCTGATGAACCTATTCCTATCTACTGACTAACCCTTCGTCTTCGACGAACGAACATTCTCTCCACCGAACTCATTTGTCTGTGTTTTATGATTCAAATTAGGGATGACAACGGGGCGGGGAATGAAAATCTCGTCCCAGTTTAAAAAAACCACGGGTATTAAATGGGGATCCCCATCGGGTACGTGGGAAAACCCGCGGGAAATCAGGTAACCCATTTTATAAATCAATGATGTGAATTTTAATCACATGGTTCATAATATAAGTTTAAAACGTCCATGTATGTTAAAATTACAATACTAATATTAAATTAAATTTGTATCTCTATCAAATGATAACGAAAAAAACATTATTTCAATAAATTATATGTAACTAAATAACTTTTTAAATTATACATAATAATTTTTATGCATAATATATAAAATTGATAAAAATATTCATCTTTTATATATAATAAATGTACAATATAAATAGCATGTTGCTATTAAAAGTAATCGGGGATTTAAACAGGTTATGTAATCGGGCATTCCCTGTTTAACGTAATCGGGTTCGGGAAAACCCGCCCCGTTTAGATCAGTTTTCGGTTTTCCCCATCGGGTTTGATTTTTTTGCCATCCTTAATTGAAATCCACATTTCTTGTTGATTTAGTTTCTAATTTATGTTTTTTTGTTGTAATTTATCTTTTTGACGAAATTCCGATGGTCGCTGATGAGTTGTCGACGGTGGCATTTGACATTCTATATAAAATATGTTAATTTTATAGCATTTAAAGTGTTTGTATATAAAATATTATATATTTATGTAGAATATTTAATATTTAAACTCAGATGAATAAAAATCTGTTTTATGAAAAGGTTCATTTATAAAAAAATTGGGTTTTTATTAAAAAACATAGAAAATGTAAGTAATATAAATATATGAAGGAAAAAAAGAAAGTGAGAGGAAAAAATATACAATTTTTTTCTTTCTAAAATACTATTATACATATTTTTATGATCATCTACTGTTAAAACTTTAACTAGTTATAATAATGCTATCTATCATTTTTATACCAATATCTTTTGATCCGAAAGTGCAATTTAGTTCTTAAATTCTTAAAATACTAGTTATTTGCCCATGTATTACATGAGATATATTTATATAAAAATATCTTTTTTTAAAAAATTTTAATAATTAAATGGTAATATTGTAACTCAAAATAAATTATTTAAACGATATAAATAATAAAATTAAAATACATAATATACGGATAAATAAAAATTTTACTGATTGTATTAGAATGTTGATTCATAGTTTTTAATATATATAAATTTATTAAATGTTTTAATTAATATGAAAATAAAATATCATAAATAGTTTATAAAATTATTAATTTACTTTTCTAAACGTTAGAATAGAAATTATGGTCTTAAAATAGGCAGGAAAATGAAATTGAGATGCTATGAAAGAGTGACACGTGACAAAATCATTTTGCTTTATTAATAGATATAAATTTGTGGTTATCAAGAGAATACACACATATGAGAGAGAGGAATAAAACATTAAATATTTGTAAGAAATGTAAAGAAATATTAAATTAGAGAACAAATATGTTGAATTATTTTGGTATGTAATAAATCAACAAAAAATATTGAATTCATTGGGACCCACCAGAACTGTAGTAAAAAAACCGATGAGACGTTAAACCAAAAAAGATAAAAATAATTTGAGGACTTTTATGGAAAAAAATAACGTGCAGGGACGAAAACACAAAAAATAAAAAAAAATATTGTTTTTTTTTCATAATAAATCATTTTTTAAAGTAAAACTTGATAAACACTCACTTTTGTAACTATTTTACATATTTTTAGAAATATTTATTTTAGTATTTTTTAAGTTAACCATGTTATTTATTTGGGTGTTAACCTGATTAACCATGTATTTAATTGGGCATTAACCTAAGGTTTAGGAAATTCCACGTGGATATCTAAACCCTCAGACATTTATGGAGTATCTCTGTTCCCCCAAAATACATAACTTGAATAATTTTGGATTTGAATGAAAAACATAGGGCGCTAGTTATTTGCTCATGGCGCTTTTCCCTTCAGCCTTTACTTCTGCTGCTAACAGCGCACGCCTTACCGTCCTACTACCAGTCAGACATGTTAGATCCTCCAGTTGCCGCCGATCTCCAATGCTGGCTCACTTATCTTCTCCGCCTCGCGGTGGCGAAGCGGTGGATTGGGTGGATGAGACATCAAGCTTCTTCGAACAAGATACCAGGCCAATCATGCTATTTGACGGTAATAGTCTATCCTATTTTGATTGTAGGTTTTACGACTTATGTATTCATATTGCAATTAGCTTAATGATTAATCGTCTCTGCATCTGTACAGATAACTCCGGGTTTTCATCCCTTTTTGACCTAAATAATTAACCGTGGGGGTTTGATGATACACCAATTAATTTGAATGAACTTTGAATTAGTTGAATATCTGTTTCGTCTAATGTTACTGATGCTTATCAGTAGTTTAAGGGGAATTAATATATTTAACTATGCTTGGTGAATTCATCCATTTAAATTGCTGTTATATGTGTAGGCGTGTAGCTTCAGATTTTCAGAAGATGATTGTAATGTGAAATTCATTTGGTATTGAGTCCGTGAAGTGCTCAGAACAAAAGAGTGTATATCATAGGCAATCTGACTGTTGTAGACTGTATAAGCAAGAGTTAGTGGACAACTAAATCATCAATCATGCCATTCTTTTTTCTGATTTAAGACAAGTAATCAATAAATGCATTTTCGAACTATGAAATGTTTTATGGATATGAATATGATTAAGTAACAATATTTGTTTTGTGATAGGTGTCTGCAACTTGTGTAATGGAGGTGTGAAGTTTGTACGTGATAATGACCAACAAAGGTATCTCTTCATATCTCTCTGAATTTTGTGGCTTCATGCTTCTTTTGACCTTGTTTTTTAATGTCCTTTTACTAAACTAATGATGAAATGTGATTTGAACAAGATGACTTTTGAATGCACCATGACTTAACACGTATGGAATTTCAGTAAATGAGACCAAATGGAAAAGTACAATGTTATCATCAATGAACTATAATAGCAGAAAATAAGAACACAATGTATATGTGGTTCGGTGTCAAGAATGACCTATGTCTACAACCGCACTAGCGAGTCTTTGAATTAATTTCGGATCAAGGGTTACAGTTACATGGGGGTTGAAATATATAGTATATATTGGCACCGGATAAGGAAACCTAATGTGCAAGGCCCCCGTTCTCAGGTTTCGTTGTGGCAAATGAAACATTGAAACCTTCGATTTTAATGGCTGTGAATTTTATTGGTTTTAGGTGTTAACCTCTACACGGTTGACCCAGTACATGTTATTGTAAATGAGCTGTAAAATGTTTATTTGTTTGTTAAATTTTAATAAATAAATGAAATGTGAAAGAGCATGTTCTCTATGATATTTTGTTAAATTTTAATAACTAAATCAGTCGTGATCCAATAACATGACTACATTTCAGGAGAATAAGGTTTGAAGCACTACAAAGCGATGCAGGCAAGAATCTGCTACGGAGATCTGGAAGAGCTCCTGATGATATTTCTAGTGTAGTACTTGTCGAGAAGAATAGGTAAAATTATACACTAGCCTGTTGTTATTGTAGCTAGACAATCTTGACAATAATTGCATGGATAATCATCATGGAGAATAATGTGTGAATGTTGAAATATAATCTTATTGTCCATGATAAAAACGTGATGCATGTTGTGCTATTTATTAAGTTAGGATCCTCACCACATCAACTCTTATTGACATGCGACCGGATAATCATTGGACAATGACTCTGATGCATTTCAGGTCATACATCAAGTCAGAGGCTGTAATAAAGATCATGGAGTACATAGACTTGCCCTTTCCTCAACTAGCATTCTTTCTCCATTTCGTTCCTTTGTGAGGCCTAATTTATTGCTAATTAGTTGGTTGTTTTCTAGCAACAATTTTGCCAACCATATAGTTTTTAAGTTGTGCCTGTTTCTTGCTGCAGATTCATAAGAGATTTTGTGTATGAAAGCATTGCGGATAACCGTTACACTGTATTCGGTCGTTCAGAGTCCTGTGAAATTTAGGGAACTGATTTTAAGGTAACTTTTTATGTGTAAGCAATGTGTCAAAATGTTACTTTAGTGTGGGGTTAAAATGAGTTGGGTTGAACCATCAATGTTTTGTGTCAATATTATGATTATATGATATTTATATAATTACCCAGTTACAAAATTTATGTTACTAAAATAATAACATAATCTTGTAAAATAAAGCAATTCGAGGTTTCTTTCTAATGTACACATTTGACCAGTTTTGAATGAAATACAACCTGAATTGACTCATTTTCACATGAATGGTTCAAATTGCCAAATCTAGACTACTGTCGCTCTCAATCAAGGACCTGCAGTGATACTGTAGCAACTTTTTTTGTTGTCTGACCTGAAGTATCAAACTTATTTGCGTTAATCTTTTAATGATGCATGCATGAACCCCACCGTCTTTTCATGGTCATTGTTATTGTCCCCAATGCCATAGTTTGACATCATACATCCCTTCTAAAATCTTTTATGTCACTAGGTATCTAGACATGACCAGCCTGGACTGACAATTTCGAACCAATGGGTCAACTGGGTAGGAGGGTCAAAATGACCTGTAGTAAAAAACTAAACTTGAACATAATTTTTGAAAAAATGAAATTCTTGAAAATGAAGCATTAAACAAATTGTTTTTTGAAAAAAAATTCAATATTATGTTAATTAATTTTTGTCTTTTGTTTGAATGGGTTGGAATTGCCACAGCCCTTAGGGATTGTGGGGTGCTTGGCTGCACGGGCCGTCGGGCCCCATTTCATAAGGCACACAAAATGACAAAAAGAATGGGAGTTCAGGCCCTGAAAACTTTGACATTCGACGTGTACACGTGTGTTGGCGTGTTATAATGGGATTCAAGTCAAATTATATTTGATTTGCACTCATGCACACACGCGAGAGAGAACATTTGACTGTATATTTTAGTACTTATTTGGAGGGTGAGACTTGTATATCCACCCGGAATTCATCCCATTAATTTAATGTAGGAAGAAAAATCTCATGTAATTGTAATTTTTTCACTATTCAAATGATTTACTTTGAGTATTAATTTCTCATTCATCATTTATTTATTTTAAGGTTATTATAACCATTTTTAAAGTCTCATAAAATACATTTCAAATGCATATATATAATGTTATCCATTTCAATTTACCTATTAAAATTAGTTTTTTTTTTTTTTCGTATTTAAGGGTCTCATCCGTAATTATGTGCATGGGGGCTTTGAAGTTAATGGGACAGTCCTGTATCTAAAGTTGTATGTGTTATATGCATGAGAAGAAATAGAATAAAATAATGATATATGGAAGCAACTCATTTTATTACGGACGGTTAAAGTAAGCATAAATATGACATATACCTTGTAATGTAATAAACATTAAGGGTATATGAAATTAGGGGCCTTACCTTGAGCCTTATAAATATTGGTCTAAGGTTTTAGGCAATTCAAAAAAGGTTTAACATGGCTAGCTCTTCCATGGGCATTGATACAGCTGCCATAAACCTTTCTTCCGGGAGTTGCTGAGCTGATATACACACTATCCATTACAATGTTGGTGCATGCAACACTTTTACTGCAACTTAGATTTATGACGTTGTCCATGCTTGATGTCCCCGCGATTCCTCTGTATGTTATGTCGCTCAACTTGACAGCTGACGGCTTTGTATTTGAATTATACCCACACAACGAAAAAACATTGATAATTTAGTCGTTTATGTTAAAAAAAGAGCATAAAGTTAAAAGCGTATTTGTATCAAAATTGCACAGTGTAGTTGGTGTCTGTGTTAGAAGTCAATTTGGCAATCTTACAGAGTTTATGCAATTCTTTTGAGTGGGACAGTAATATTGGTCGATTATGATAGGGTTATATACTGCATCGAACTTGATGCCGGAAAACGAGATCTTCCTTGCATGACCACTTCCTCCCTGTTGAAAGAAAGCAGCCATCAAATGACTCAAGTCATATATGTTTACTTCTTAATGGAATCATTAAGAGGTTATTTTACTTGATAAAAGATATATGAGAGAGAAAAAAAACATTTTTATTTGGTTCATACAGTTTTAAATTACCTGCCAAGTTTTGATCCTGACTCCAGTCAGGGTTTTTCTCATGGTACAGTTGCGCACATCTACGTTTTCCACCACATCTTCTCCTCCATGTCCCAAGGCTCCGATGCTGCATGAAAAGGTACCAATTTTATACAAGTATGCTTTGTGTGATAATGAATTAATGATTTATTAACAAATATCTTTGCTTCCTTGTATCAAAAGTTCTTATATATATGTAAGCTACCTGATTCCATGGCCTGGACCGCACATGATACCACTGATTTTAATATTATACGAACCTCCACTAATGGCGATACAATCGTCTCCTAGGGTTATTCAAGATGATGAAAGCAGTGGATAAGAAACTGAATATTTGAAATTAAATTCGAGGTAAAATTGGATAGGGAAAATTAAGAAAATACCTGTTGCAATAATGGAGTTACGTATATTGACATTGGTTGAACCTGATACATCAATGCCATCGGTGTTTGGGCTTGTTTCAGGGGCAATGATATGAATATTAGAGACGATAACACCAACACAGGTAGTTATTGTAATATGGACTCGTGGACTGTTTATATGTGTCAAACCATTGAGTCGCAAGCCGTTGCATCTTTTGAATTGTAATGCCTGTCCATAGAAGTAAAACGGTAAAACAAACTGATTTTATTGCACAAATTGAGCTCAATTTTGTATACAGCTCATTGTGCAGTTAAATAAATTCCAGGTCAAGTTGACTTTTGTACAAAAATGAATGAGATTGTGACCCTGTAAAAAACTAGGGGAACGATAACGATTACTTACCACTGGTGCATGACAAGTGGTACCCTGAAATTAATTGAATGAATATCGTAAGAAATCATTTTTATATGGTCGTAGAATAGATGTTTTTCCACAATAATAAATAAAGAAATGAGGAAACTGTAGACTATGAACAATAAAGATGATAACTTACTGGTGCTGGAGAACCAATACAGGCATTTTGCCACCAAATAGGACCTTGACCATCTATTCGTCCACTCCCACTAACCGTAAGACCATTTACCATTGAAAAAGAGAGCCATGAATCAACATGATGACCAATCCAATCGGTTTTCTTGGTTGGACCAACGATGTTTCCTGACACCTGTTTTATGTTTACATGGAGTACAAGATTTGATCTGTAAGTTTCATGTGATTTCATTTAGTAGGAATTGCATGTCTTCCATTGTTGAGATCATGTGATTATAATGTGTCTCTTTGTATGATATAGTCACATGATCCTTTCTGTTTGGAGTCTCTTTAGCAAACATATATTCTTGAAAAAAGAACACACTTCTTGTTATGTACAAAACTTACCATATTTCTATTGATAAATGTCATGATCGGTGATTATTTTAGTCCTACTTTAGGCTCTGTTCACTTGACGAAATTTTTTTATTTGTTTTCAATTTCAGTTTTCAAGAAAATGTTTTTATATTTAGTTTTTCAAAAAACAATTGAGAATTCTGAAAACGTGTTCATATAGTAATTGTAGTTTTCAGTTTTGGAATTCATGAAAAATGGTTTGAAAACAGATTAAAATTGTTTTCAACATTTAGTTATAAACTTTGAAAATGAAAGTTTCATGAAGATGAAAATTAATTTTAAAAAATAAGTAAATGAACATGTTTTCATAAAACCCTTGTTTTCGTAAAAAATGAAACCAGAAAACACTTCAGTTTTCGTCAAGTGAACGCACCCTTAGATTTCTTTCAGGACTGAGTATATATGTTAACAAATTCAAATTCAAACTCATGTCTTCTTTGATCAGTGGTGTTATAGGATATATGTAATATGTATACCTGAAAGAAGATACTCGAGGGTTTGCATGGACCAGTGAAAGAAATCGGATGCAGCAAAAACGTTTTCCGTGCTGGTACTACTAATATACTCCTACTATTTGGTTTCGATTGGCATGCATCCTTCCACGCCTTCATAAAAGCCTGTATATTTGCATCATATAAGTTGCTGTCAATACTTTCCTAACGAACCTTTAAACATTCCTACGTGCTTTCACGATAGAATGAATATACACTACATCATAGACTTGTACTGCACAGCTGTGTGAAGCACACAAACATGTACCGTACAAGCTCAACATACAATCCACAAAGATTAAAAAAAAAAAAAAGTTGACTACCGGTGAGTCGTCGGTTTTTCCATCTCCTCTAGCGCCATATTTCATCACATCGAAAATTGTGGTTGATACTAGACTGACTTTAGAGAGACTAATAGAAGAACCTGAAGTGGTGGAGAGCATGCATGCTAACAAGACCAAAACCAGTGTGAGGAAGTGAACCTGCATGAATGAATATGATCCAAAGGTTCCATATTAGTAAAACTCCATTTATAAATCTTTAGATGTTAGACCACTTAAGACCTGCTGCCAAATATTTTACCTTATTTTCCTCGGGTTAAATGCGGTAAACATCAACATACTTTCATCTCTTTATAAATATTGAACATACTAAATTTCTTCATTTATAACTTGGGAAAAATTCACATTTGTTGCAATGTATGACTTGAAAACTTGAATAAATTATTGCTATGAAAAATAAATATGTGAAAGTAAGTTTTTATTTTGACATATTTGATCCAAAAATATCAACTATGTTGTTATAAATGTGAAAATACATTGCTATAAATAATAAGAAACATAAAATAGGTGGCTATAAAATGATATAAAAAAATTAAAGTATGAAGTTATAAAGGAAAAAAAGTAAAATGGATTGCTAATTTACACATTTAACCCTATTTTTCTCTCAACATTGTCGTATTATCCTGTACAAAAAGACAAAGCAGACCCTATTCCAAAACCTGCTTACTTTCTGTATTCCTGTATTAGTTCAAGAATCTACAAAGGGGCTTTGAAAATGAAAGAATACTCACCATTCTGTCAATCTGCCAAGAAATCATATGTAACCAACAATCGATTTTCAGTAATATGTCCGTACTGTCACATTCATCTGTGTGTGCATGTATAAATATATATAGAAACACGTACTTTAGGATCAAGTAACATAGGCATTATTTTATTAGTTTGTGTAATTTGTTATACAACGTAACAACTTAAAGCAACCAAGTCCAACCCATTGGATTACTCATTTATGACTAGAAATGAAGTTAATGATCAGGTTCACAAACAACTCCCTTTTAAGTAAAACGTAAAGTTACACACACACACACACACATTTCTGTATGACTGAATTCTCTACCAATCAAAGTACATGAATGTTGTTTTATAAGCAGTTTCTATGCGCCTTTAAGTAATGAGTCATTCTATCGTTAGATTTCAATCGGGTAATTGTTGTGACTCTCTTCAATATTTCAAGAAAAAAAGGTACCACTTACCAAAGTTGGAAAGAACATTATCTATCACCATTATGGTTGACCTTTCATTACTTGTTCTTCATTTATGCCCTTCTAGCATTCTTCATATGGCTGCGATCCTCCCATCATATGCTTCGTTTGTTTGCATAAATTACTATCTTCATTTTTTGGAATGCATATCATGGTAACCGGCTCTTACTTATTGTGTTTGATATTAATTGTGCTAAATACAGTATTAAGAGATACATTATCTTGGGGTTGAAACCATTATTAATTACAGAAACTTTACTATTAATTATTTACTAGTCAAATAGACCAGTGCGATGCACCAGACTGTTTATTTTATTTTTTGATCTAAATTTTGGGTAATTATTAACGTTTTGTATTGTTTGGATCACTATATAAAATTTAGATTGACAACATATAGTACTTAGACATAACTTTTTAGGAATAGTAATTTTATACATTGAAAATACACACTTTTAATTCAAAAAAAGGAAGGTCATTTGTTTACGTCTTTTAATTTTCAATTTATTTAAGTTTCATAACTTTACATTTTAAAATATTTTAAAGTGTGTGTGTGTGTGTGTGTGTATATATATATATATATATATATATATATATATATATATATATATATATATATATTTGTTTTAAGTTGAAATTAGAGGAATACACAAAAAACCGTTTTCTTGTATTTTTTTTATGTTAATGATCAATATATATTATATTTGGAAAAAAAAAAATTTAATTCAAATCTTTAACACAGTAAAGTTTGGTTAAATCATTATAACTTTGATATTTATATGAAAAATATAGTTTTTCTAAATAAGGAGACTACTATAAACTTTTAAATGTTGACTTTTAGAGATAAAACATATTAATCTTTTGATAAAATAATATATTATTAATAATTGTTAAATAAATAAATTTAAGACTAATTTTATATTAAAAAAATTTAATCATATATATGACATTCAGATAATATGATAATTAGATAAATATTTTTCAATAAGTAACAATCAAGAGAGTCATTTAATCTTTCTTATACATAAAATATACGAACTACATTTATTATTTTATATGGAACAATATATTAAAATAAATTTTCAATACTTGATTGTCATGGTTTTTGAAAAAATCAAATTTGTTTATAACTATGGCACAGAATTTAAGCACTTGTTACTAAAAAGATATATATAAAAATATGTTTATCTCAACAATTGGAATAAAAACAAGCATAACTCAAATATTAATTATCTAAAACAATTACAAAAGCACAACATCGTAAAAAGTTTAAGGTTATTGTTAGGATTTTTGAATAGATACAAAGTTAAAACCTAATATTAAGTACAATGCGTCTTCTTAAAAATAAAAATAGAAAATATGCATATTTTTCATATGTTCTTAAAACCTCAAAGAAATTTATGTTTTTGTTGTTGTTCTAATATAAAGTATTTAAAATTTAAAAAAATAATCAAGTTATGTATCTTTTGGTTGTTAATATGCTAACACTCAAGTTAAAAATAAAAATATAAAAGAAATTTTATTTACTAAAGATATAAATATAAATATAAAAAACATTACTATCATTTATTAGGTTGACGGTTTATATTTAGATATTAAATAAAAATTAACAAACTGTGATTTCTTTTATTATCTATTAAAAACAACTTAAATTAGATCACGTAAAAAGTAAATGATAACTACTATTATTTATTAGAAAATTAAAAATAAAATCAGGTAATTAATACTCTTATCAATGGAAGTAAGTGTAAATTATATAGTCGTTTTATTTATATAGAAGTAAACAACTTATTATAACAATCAGTTACGAAAGAAACTTGAATCTGACTTTAAAATAAAATAAAAATCACTTGTATTTTTATAACTCTAATTTGTTTTGTTATGATGATTTTTTAGATAATTAATTAAAAGTTACATAAATCATTATATGTATTATTTTAAAAAAAAGTAATATAACTTAGATAAATCATTATAACAACTATATATTAAAAAAATTGAAATTAAATATATGCGATCATTTTGTTATTTATTAGATGAACTATCTATTTTAAATATTTAACACAAATTAACTAAATGTTACTATTATTTATTAAAGAAAAATTAAAATGAAATCAAGTACAACAATTATATTTTAAATTTGAACATTCAATTATGAAATTGAATAATTTCAAAACATTTAACCATTCAATACTATAAATAAAATTGCCTAAAAACTTTAGTTACCAAATTAATATGATAAATGTTAATCTTAAATTAAAATTTTAAAAATATTATTCAAGTGTTTAAATTAACTAATTAATAAATGTAAATATTTATTTTTGATAATAATAATAATGTTATTATTATTATTATTATTATTATTATTATTATTATTATTATTATTATTATTATTATCATCATCATCATCATCATCATTATTGTTATTACTAATATGATTATTATTTATGAAGTGATTTAAGTAATATAAAATAAATCACTTAATCTCAAAGTTATATTATTTATAAGTGAACAAAACATTATTACCATCATTTATTAGTGATTTAAATTCGATTTAATTTTGTATTAGTAATAATTAGTCATGTTAAATAAATGAGGGATGAACTAATGAAGTACAAATAAGAAATTAAAAAGTTACAAATTAAGTATTAATAATTCATAATATTTATTATCATCAATTAAATAAGAATAACTTTGATTATTAATTTTTTAATTGTTGCCTTTTAAAGTAATCATAAATAGTTAATATAATTTTAATATCTATGATTTTATTAACTCTATTTTTATAAAATTTTAGAAAAAGGTAATAACCTATTTGGTAATTTAAATAGAAAGTTTAATATAAAACATAAATGATGTCATATTTGTAGTAAATTGACTACATATAATAAATTACAATATTCAATTTGTTAGAATGAAATATATTATTTTATTATTTAGTTTCTTTAGTTTGATAAGTGGAGCCATATATTAATAAATTTCATACAATGAACTTTAATGATCATTTGTTTAAATCAAAATAAATCATTTTATTGTAATTTAATTTAATTTAAGATTAACATGTATTTTATTAATTTGGTAACTAAATATTTTAGGCAATTCTATTTATTATATAGAATGGTTAAATGTTTTGAAATTATTCAATTTCATAATTGAATGTTCAAATTTAAAATATACTTGTTGTACTTGATTTCATTTTAGTTTTTCTTTAATAAATAATAGTAATAATCATTTAGTTAATTTGTGTTTAATATTTAAAATAGACAGTTCATCTAATAAATAACAACAATGATCGCATATATTTAATTTCAATTTTGTTATATATAGTAGTTATAATGATTTATCTAAGTTATATTACTTTTTTAAAAAATAATATATATAATGATTTATGTAAATTTTAATTAATTATCTAAAAAAATCATCATAACAAAACAAATTAGGGTTATAAAAATACAATTGAATTTTTTTTTAATTTTGAAGTCAATTTCAAGTTTTGAAATTTTCAATTCCTCCCAATTCTTTACATGTGGAAGAGAAATAAAAATAGGAAAATGGAATTGGTTTATTTCTCATTTTGTGATTCTTAAACCCAAACAAACAAGATTTTATTTCAATTTTATTTCTCTGTCTCCATTTCTCTATACCAAACACGCCATGAGACCCTTCAGTTATACCAAAAGCCTAGAATCTTGACATTTGTGATGAGTTTAGTAAAATGCAAATTTCTTGCTTAAAAAATGGAGATACATTGACATTGGGGAGTCAGGAGTCTTCTTCCCTAAGTTATTTCTTGGATTATGATTGATTATCTTGCAGAAGCAGAAATAGAATGTGTGTTGCAAATTTTGTGATTGAAGTTAAGTACAACACCCTTTGCAAACTTCACATGGACCGACCACTGTAGTCTTCTTCTAACTTCAAATAAAGGGTGGGTTTATTTGGACTTTAGAGATATTTTATTTAATTAAACAAACATTTATGTTTAATTTAAGGGAAAATTACTAATAGTCAAATATCACACATCATTATCAAGTTTTAGCCAAATAATATTAATCTAACCAAAATAGCCACACTTTACGTTACCACATTTACGTGATAGTCATCATTTACGTGATGTGTACTTTTTATTAATACTTTAATGCATTACGTTACCAAAATGTGTTTACCATGAAATGACAAGCCACCTACTTTTTATTGGAAAGGAGCAATACTTTACGTTACCAATTACACTTTGTAACGTAATGCATGACTATTTTGGTTAGATTGATATTATCTGGCTAAAACTTGATAATGGGGTGTGATTTTTGGCTATTTCAGTAATTATCCCTTAATTTAAAGTAACAATTGCTTTGCTCCTAACTAATAAATTAATCATCACGTTAACCCCCTTATTTGAAGGAGGAAAATATTTTTATGCATACCGTATTTTACGTGGTCTGCATATCTTATTTCTCTATTTAGTCTTATTTTGTAAACTAATTGAAAAATCATAATTAATTCAATGACCTCTTTATCCCGAGGGTGGAGGGTATACCGACTACCGATGAGGATTACTGTTAATAATATTGTATATAACTAGGAATCAAACACATCCTCATGCTAATGGAACAAAAACTTAGAAGTTAACAAGCAGAATCGAAACCAATCACTGGAAGGAGAGGTTGTCGGCAATAGGAAGATCAGCATCACCTGAAGACAATATCACGAAAACAAAAACAGGAAAAGATTAGCCCCTAATCGACTGCTAATGCATTTAGCGATTACACCGGTCATATGTAACCATAGTTATTGTGTAATAGAAGGAAATAATCAATTGTTTTGATGTCCTTGATTCATGTTATTGATTCTGATGTATTAATTCTTGTGGGTTATAGGACATGCTATTTAACCAAGCGACCCAAGTGGTTTAACAATGCATCCAAATTAAAGAGAGATAATCAAGTGGTTTTGATTAACACTCGTTAATAACGTTTAAAGTTGTGATAATTTTGCTGAAATTGACACGGTACTTAATTAAGTGGTTTAACAATGTATCTTACAAAAAGTTAAACGAAGAGAGCGAGTAAATGTTGATCATGATATGTGATTTATTTACCTTCTCCACATTGTCGGCAAGAGGCCTAGAGTATGAATTACTTCTTTTAAAAAATGGATAATTACAAAAATAGCCACATTTCACACTCCTTTATCAAGTTTTAGCCATTTAATATACATTTTTACTAAAATAGCCACACTTTACGTTACCACATTTACGTGATAGTCATCATTTGCGTGATATGTACTTTTTATTCATATTTTAATGCATTACGTTACAAAAGGTGTTTGGATACTTAAAGTGTTGTACATTTCTCTTTTACCATGAAAAAACATTTAACAACTTTTTATGGGGAATGAACATATTTTTAAAAGTGGTCACGTAAAGTACAACAATTTATGTTACCAAATACCTTTTGTAACGTAATGCATTAAAATATGAATAAAAAGTACATATCACGTAAATGGTGGCTATCATGTAAATGTGGTAACGTAAAGTGTGGCTATTTTGGTAAAATGTATATTAAATGGCTAGAACTTGATAAAGGGATGTGAGATGTGGCTATTTTTTTAATTATCCCTTTAAAAAATTACAGCATATTTATCTATTCTATTAAAAGAGTAAATATATTCTACATGTAACTTAACTAGACTGCCACTTGGCACAACCTTATTTCAACACGTGTTAAAATAAATTAAATAATTTTATAGAATTATCTTTCTATTTATAGGAACTTTGTTACAGGTTATATGTATCTATTTCAAGGGTTAGTAAAAATAATCCAAATTAATTAAAAAATTTATAGGGATCCTGTTGATTCTGTTATATCTGTTACAAAATTGAGTTTGTCATTAAAATTGTTATCCTAATTTATTCCTCTCATGTGATTAAAATCCACACTGTTTTGTATATTTTGTTCATCTCAATTGTTATAATTTTTTATATGTTTAAATATTTTAGTTAATAAAATCAGTCCGTGTAGTACACGGGTTGTTAAACTAGTTAATTAATGAATCAGATTAACGTAAGATGTTGGAAACTTGAAGTGGATTCGGATATAAAGTAACCCTAAGCAAAGGTCACAACTCACATGAAGGCTTATAGAGTGTATGTATAGGGTTATACCACCCGACACTCAAGCTTATTTGTTGTCTTTTAATTTTGAAGGCATCTTAATTACTTTGAATTGACTTGGTAATTAATTATTATAATTACAAAATAATAATTAACAGTTGCTTCAAATCCAAATAAACGATTAATTAAAAATGGACATGATCTCCCCTTGAAGGAATAGTACTAGCTTATATTTTACCCATTGCATATGCGACTTCACTTATAACATGTGAGCCCCAATCCAACGTGATACGTTATACTTCTTTTAAAAGCTTTAAGAAATCGCAATCGTATTCAATTAGATGAAAATGGATGATATGTTATGTTTAGCCGCTGAAACTTGGGGTGTCAAAAACCAAATATCTGAATTTCGGATAGTGATTTTTTCGGATCCGGATATTGTATTATTCAAAAATTCATATATTTTTTTTAGCTTTTTTAAACATTAAACCAAATATTTAAGTATCTAAAATGCAAATTCATATATCTAAATACATATTAAAGATAAATATTCACAAGCTAAATCTATCTGGAATTATTTTACTCAAAATGACTAAAAAGATATAAAAAAAAAAACTAAATATATAAAGTATTAGTTAATAAATCTATAATATCAAGATCAAACTAAAAATAGACAATAGAATAAAGTTAATTAACACTCAATATTATGTAATAATTAATACTAAAAATATATGAAATGTTAATTAATTTTTTTTTTTTTGATTTTTAGATATCTGAATATCCGTAAATTTGGAATTTCACTATTCGAATCCGAAATTTTGGAAATCCGAAAATCCGGGGATATCTGAATTTTCTGATAGCTTCGGATCGGATTTTCGGATTTTTATTTCGGATGCTTGGATTCTAATTTTTATGAACACCTCTAACTGAAATTTGTACATGTTTGGCCACTAAACTGTCATATTTGTACACATTTGGCCACTAAACTATCATATTTTATACACATTTGGCCACTAAACTATCATATTTCATACACATTTAGCCAATACTTTTTAATCACTTTTCCCAAAATAGAACATATAAGCTAAAGTTTAATGGCTAAATGTCTGAAAAAAATAGTTCAATAGTTAAATGAGATAAATCTAAAATTTAGACGGTCTAACCCTATTTAACTCAAACATAAACATATAACCTCATTTCGCAAGATTGGGTTTGATCAACAATAATTCTCGATTTCAAGTCACATGAAAAAACTATGCTTATTGCATGTCATTTCCTTATTAGTTGACCTTTTATGGGAGGATTTTAAATGTAACATCCTTTTGCTAATCACACATTACATTCTTAATTTAAAAGGGATACTCAAGTTTTTTATAAAATTTGTATTTATCTTAGTTATATTTATTTTATTTTTGTATTTTATCTTTTCAGATGAAATGTGAAGACGACACGTGAAAAATTGTGTTCTCCTTTATTATATATATA
This sequence comes from Centrapalus pauciflorus, assembly GCA_020465985.1. NCBI lineage: Eukaryota > Viridiplantae > Streptophyta > Magnoliopsida > Asterales > Asteraceae > Centrapalus > Centrapalus pauciflorus. Next base: position 249,370 of record JAANYP010007862.1, on the reverse strand, counting down.
TATATATATATATATATATATATATATATATATATATATATATATATATATATATATATATATATATATATATATATATATATATATATATATATATATATAGTAATAATAATAATAATTTCCACAACTAATTTCAAATTTTTACATTTGGATTTAATTATAATTATTATGGATAATAATGATAGATGTTTATTTTAAGTAAACCTTAATTTAATATGTTACAACATCTAATTTATTACTAATTAATTAATGAAAAAATTAAAATCAAAATTTAATGTAATTTAGTTAATGTGTTAAATTTGGAAAAAATATACGAGAAAATAAAATTTTCTTGCATTATAGAAATGTTTTGCTTTATTATAATACATAGATTTTATTTGGTTGTTGCCTTGTTGGTGTATCTACAATAAATATATTCACTAGTTTTTACATAAATAAATTGAACTTTTCATGTATTTAAAACCTAAGGTAAGGAAAGGAGATTAAAATCCTATCAAACACATATACCACCCAACTAGTTAATCTTGTAACACACAGAAACAATTCTATGTAACTTTATTAGCTCTTAAAAGAGGCTGTAGTTATTTCAATATCAACAATGTACTAACCAATTTATATCTAATATATAAGTAAACATATTGGTACATGCATATTTTTGTTCACTTCCTTTACAGGTGTTTAAACCTCTCCATATAACCAATGGCGTATCTAGGTTCTAAGATCGTCGATTGCACAATTTTGATCGTCTTGCTGGTTCGATATTTCAATTGATTAAATTAGTCTGACCAGACAAACAAATAAAAATATAATTAATTTAAATTAACAGTTTTTAGTCATTTTCTTTACAAAAATCTTTCTATTAATAATTGTTCTGAATACTACAATTAATTAATAGTTAATAAAGAATTAATTCAGAACGTTTACATTTCCATATCAGATTATACAAAACAGTCAAAGCTAATTGTTTAAACCCTCAAATTTTAAAAATGTTACAACAAATCAATAATTCGTAAACAATCACAGATTCACAATTCTTTTTCATCTAATTATCTAAACTCTCAAACTTAAGATGTTACAACAAATCAATCGTTCATAAACAATCAATGAACGAACAGTTTTTAAACAATGAAAGTTAAAATTTTACTTCAAACTCAACTACTCTCTCACGTTATTTTTTCTTTATTGTCACTCCTAACCCCTCACTCTCTGTATGAAGTCTTTAAACTTTTTATTGGGCTAACAAATATGGTTTATTGGATTTAGTTTTCTAACTAGGCTTAAAGATAATAATTTGAGATTAGTTTTTAAGTCAATGAGTATTTGGTTTGTAGAAGATGTGTTGTTTTGATTTTATTTATATATTAATTTTTTATTTGTTAGTTTTTTTTTTACTTTAAATTTATTTGTTTGATTTGAGGTTAAAGATATTATTATGCAAATTATTTTAACAAACTTATCAAATTTGAAGAACATCGTTTGGCGATTGGATACTCAAAAAGGCATCATGACTAATAACATATGTTTTGAAAAGAACAAACTATGAGACAGACATATTAGGACATATTATTTATGTAATTCTGTTAATACAAAGAAAGTAATATCATCAACGAGTTTGTAACGGATAGTACAATCAAAAACCCTATCAACATCAATATATTCACAATGACCGTACAAACACCGTAATGGGCTTTAAATCAATTCCAAACATTTATCTTGTGATCGAACAATTATGGGCTTTTTTTTTTTCGATCGACTTTTAGATCCGATCGATATTGGTTCAGGCCAGTAATTATCAACTCAAATTTAGCAAATTTAAATATAATGTTTTTTTATTAAACAAGAATAACTACTTTTTTATTAGAAGTTGTGCGTTTGGTTACCAAAAATTTCCAAAATCTCGATCTCACTTTTTAAAAAAAAATGAAATTGTTTAGTTAACAACAATTTCATAAATTTTCATTTCACTTTTGAAATAGTATTTTGCAATCTCTCTTACTTTTCTATAACCTACCATATATTTTATTATAATACTCTCTTTCTCTATCTATTACTTTTGTATTACTTATCTTATTTTCTTATTTTATAATCACCTTATTTTTCTTAAAACTAAAACTCCATTATCTAAACAAAAACAAGTTTTCACTTTTCATAAAAACCCTGTGGTTTCAATTTTGCATAAACGGTCCTTAGTATCACTGTTTACTTGCAAAAATGGTCCCTCTGCCGCTAACTTTAACAATCAAATGATTAATTCTTTTATAATGACCATTTTACCCTTTTCTTTGATAACATTTTGGTCCCTCGAGTTTGTAGTTTATTTTAGTTTTGGTCCCTCAAGTAAATTTTTTTATTTAACTCTTTTATTATTATTATTATTATTATTATTATTATTATTATTATTATTATTATTATTATCATTATTATAAAAATTATTATTATTGTTATTGTTATTATTTATTGATTTAACTTTTTACAGATTAATTTATTTGTTTATTAAGTTTCCTATATTTTAATATACTTTTCAGTTTAAATTACAAACTTATTAATTTTTTTATTATAAACAATAGTATCAAATTAGAATTCATTTCGTTTTTTTAGCTTTTTCGAATGAATAAATACAAATATTTAATATTGTAGTTTTCCAAACCAAAAAAAAATTTCAACCTATTCCGATTTTATGTTTTGGAAAACGAAAGTAAATACAAACAATTCTGTTATTAGTTTTTGCGAACGAAAAAACTACGAATAATTCTGATTTTCGGTTTTTCCAAACAAAAAAATCATTTTATTTTTCCAGTTTTTAGTACCAAACTATTACCTTTTATTTTTTTGGTCCGAACGAAATACTACGAACCATTACGTTTTAAAGTTTTTTAAAAAAATGAAATAGTGTGTAGCCTTTTTGTTCTGAAAAACAAAAAAAATGAAATGGTTTGTATTTTTTACAATTAAAAAAAGTTAAAAACATAATGATTAGAATAACATAAAAACCGAACAAAAAAAAAGACTATTTCATTTTTTGAAAAATCGTATTTTGTATGTTTGGAAAAAGCTAAAAAATCAAAATGAGTCTATTTTTTTGTTCGCTTTTTATGTTATTCTAATCATTACGTTTTAAACTTTTTGCAATAGTAAAAAACTAAAAACCATTCCATTTTCTTAGTTTTTTCAAACAAAAAGGCTACACACTATTTCATTTGCTTAAACAACTTTAAAGCGTAATGGTTCGTAGTTTTTCGTATGGATAAAAAAAATAGAAGGTAATGGTTTGGTTGAAAAACTAGAAAAGTAAATTGATTTTTGTTTGGAAAAACTGAAAATCAGAGTTATTGTGTTTTTTTTGTTTGCAAAAACTAATAACAGAATTGTTTGTATTTATTTTCGTTTTCCAAAACAAAAAATTGGAATGGGTTGAATTTTTTGGTGCAGAAAAAAATAAAAAACGGATTGGTCTTCTTAGTTTTTTACGTTTTAAAATGAAAATACTTAAAACATGTATGGTTAGTAACTTCTTTTCGTTTGAAAAAACAAATAAAAGTTTAAGGTTCAAAATTTTTTGTTTGGAAACTACAATATAAAATGTTTGTATTTTTCATTTGAAAAAGCTCAAAAAACGAAATGGATTCTAATCTGATACAAGTGTTTATTATAAAAAAAATAATTAAGTTTGTAATTTAAATTAAAATATATATTAAAATATAGGAAACTCAATAAACAAAAAAATTAATATGTAAAAAAGTTATAATAATAAGAGTTAATTGCATAGATGGTCCTTTAACTATCCCCAAATTGCAGTTATCGTCCTTTTTTCGAAAACGTTGCAAATTGGGTCTTTTATGTACCGAAAAGTTGCATTTAAGGTCCTTTCTAACAGAATCCGTTAAGTGGTTCCGTTAAGTCAGGGGCATTTTCGTCTTTTTAAGTATAAAGGACCTTTTTTGCAATTTTTTCTTATTTTTTGCCTTAATATTATTATTACCATTATTATTATTATTATTATTATTATTATTATTATTATGGATATCAAATATATCATGAAGAACCTTTTGCCCTTTACTGTTCTGGGACTGCTCCACCTTAATCAAAGTCGGAAAAGGAACCTTCTGTTCTTCGACCCTAAAAACCCTCCTCATTATCCGATTCTCAGCCTCAATCTTCCTCCTCTCTACCTCCATTTCGTCCTCTTTGGGTTTGATACGGTAAGAAACGGGTTGACATATGCCGTTTTGGCGACGGATCTGAGCAGATGAGCGGATTTGTTTCTCCCTGTGGATCCGGCCGACGCCGATGTGAGTTGTGTTGCGTAGGTACCGGCTACCGGAAAATAAGAAGCTCTGGAAGCTTAGATACGAGGCGGTTAAAGCAATTAGAAATAAAGCCCAAAGAAACATGGTGCTGGTGGAGGCGAAACAGCGGTGAAACGACCGATTGACGATGGTTTGATGCATTTTAATCTTCACCGGCGTTGAAGGAAAGGAATCTTCTTGTAATGGCGGCATTTTGTGAAGAAATTTTGCAGGTAAGATCGAATGTTTTTTCGTCTGTACCTGTGGAAAGGGAGGAAGGAGAAGGAACTAGGAAGGGGTCACCGCCTGTGAAGCCAAGCCGTCACCTCCCCCTTCCTTATGTGCTCTCCGCCGCCGCCACCTCCCTTATCTGCTCCGCCGCCGCCGGTGTTCTTGAATCTGGCCATCGTTTCGTTTAGGGTTCTTGAATAAGGTTAGGGTTTTCACTACTTTTGTTTTGTGTTCTTGAAATCGGAACCTTCATTATGTGTTCTTGAATCTGGGTATGGTTTTGATTATGAGATTTTCTCAAATCCTCATTTTTTAAATCTGGTTTGGATTTCTTGAATGGGAATTGCTTCTTGTTTTATCATCCTCTGCTTTCGGGCTTCTATGAAACAGGGAACCAAACTTTTGGAAGCCCCTCTTAACTCTGGATTTGGATTTGTTGCCCTCTAGATTTTCATCGGTGCTGCTGGAGTCATTCGGATATGGTTCAGACCTGATGCTACTGCTCACCGACTCACCGTCTTTATGGATCCTATTCTTACCCTTTCTCGGTTCCCATACTTGTGAATTGCTTCTTGTTTCTTGGTTCGACGGTGGTGGCCGGTGGCAGTATCACATATGTTCGACGGTAGTGATCGGCGTTCGATGGTGGTGGGCGATGGTGGTTCCTGAAGAACAATGAAGAACGATTATGAACATCTTGAATGTCTGAATAATACTTTCAATATGTTTTAATATATATTCATAAATAATTAAGTAAAACATCTTAACTCATAATTATAAATAAATTTGATTAAAAAATCATATTAAATACCAATAAACATAATAAAAATGCAAATAATAAGAAAAATTGCAAAAAAGGTCCTTTACCCTTAAAAAGACGAAATTGCCCCTAACTTAACAGAGACACTTAACGGATTCTGTTAGAAAGGACCTTAAATGCAACTTTTCGGTACATAAAGGACCCAATTTGCAACGTTTTCGAAAAAAGGACGATAACTGCAATTTAGGAATAGTTAAAGGACCATCCATGCAATTAACTCTAATAATAATAATAGTTATAATAATGATAATAATAATAATATAATAATAAAAAAAGAGTTAAATAAAAAAATATACTTGAGGGATCAAAACTAAAATGAACAACAAACTTTAGGAACCAAAATGTTATCAAAGAAAAGGGTAAAATGGTCATTATAAAAGATTTAACCACTTGTTTGTTAAAGTTAACGGCGGAGGGACCATTTTTACTAGTAAACAGTGATAATAAGACTGTTTATGCAAAATTGAAACTACAGGAACCGTATCTAAAGTTTTATGCAAACCACGGGGACCATTTATGTAATTTACTCTAAAAACTATAACTTCTAAACAGAAATTAAGAAATGACTAATTTTAGTTAAGTAAAGGAAACGTTTGCAAAGTTAACAAAGTGAATGAACAAATTCAGTTACATCATGCTTGCTTGAGGGTCTTCCGGCTTCTACATCGTATCGATTTGGCATTTGGGAACATTCTAGAAGACAAATTGAAAATCGTCCATAGAAGATGGTATCACCTCCTCCCGGAGGAAAAGTTTCTGGGTTTTATTTATCAAAACATGATTGGATATGGTACATTATTCATGTAAAAGCCACAAGTGGAAAACAAAAGATCGAAATCAGCACCCTGTTTTCACTTCATTGTTGATTTTGAGGAACGAGCAACAGCATAGGATGAGCAGTAATTGTATCCGTACCACATGTTGGCCGGAATCCAATCGTTATAATCAAAAGAAACCGATCTGGTACCGTCACCGTATACCTCTACTCTCTGCGGCAGCCACCCGTCTGAGCCGCTCCTATACAAGTATACGTAACATATCTGATACGTACACGGACCGTATACCTCAAACGTGTCTGCTGAACACTGCTCAAACGTCCTCGTTGACGGATCCTCTATCCTTGCTGCGTAAACCTAATCATATGATGATATAATCATCTTTCACTGATCTAATCTAATCCAGTTCTTATAAATTTGAACAGGAAATTGGACCTGATTGCCGTAGGCATCGCCGAAGGAGATACTGATTTGATCTCTGGTGTACGGAACCGAGGAGCAACTCGTTACTATCCTTACTATGAACGAACAAGTTCCTTCATTCTATGAAATCATATCATCAGGTTAGTAATTAGTAAAGTTGTGATTTCAATTCAAAGCCGATTAATACACACTCAACTAAATGTTGTTTTTGCTTCAATTTCTATGAGAATCAACTCTGTGACATTGTGCTTTTAAGTTTTAATTGATGCAAATAACACATCACGAATGAACAACATCGTCGATCCTATGAAATTCTAACTGAAATTCTGCTTTCAATTAACTCCAAATTTTACGTTCTTTGTAAATCAGAAGACCTAATTGAAGTTATGCTGTCAATTAACACAAAAATAGACACAAAGTGGAATGGATACCTGATGATTAGCAGAGTTGATGATAAAGTCTGGGTTTGGTAGTGGTGTTTTGGTGCTTGATGTTACTGTAGAGGATGTTGAGATTAGGACACATAGCATAATGAAACATACAGATGTCATCATTTTTCCTTGAAACAGGAAATGTGAATTGAAGGAGTTGATGATAAGTCTGTTGGCACACTCATAGTAACCCAAGTACCCACATCAATTACCTAGGTGACAAAAAAATTTTGTCTCTTACCTTGGGCCTTGGGGTGAGAAAATTTAATGTATTTAGAACCTAAGGTAAGGAAAGGAGATTAAAATCCTATCAAACAAAAAACATATACTACACAACTAATTAATCTTGTAAAACAATTCTAAGTAACTTTATTAACTCTTAAAAGAGGTTGTAGTAACAATGTACCAAGACAATTTATATCTAATATACAAGTAAACATAACGGTACATGCGTATTTTTGTTCACTTCCTTTACAAGTTCTTAAACCTCTCCATCTAACCAATGGCGTATCCAGATTCTAAGATCTTCTATTGCACGATTTTGCGCCTTTCCGGTTGATAAAACTGGTCTTATCGGGTCGACAAATAAAAATATAATTAACTTTAAAGAATAGTTTTCATTAATTTCCTTTCCAATAATCCTTTTATAAATAATTATTATGAAACCTACTAATTATAAAGAATCATTTCAGAACGTTTACATTTCCAAATCTGATTAACAGAATAACAGGCATAGTAAAAGCTAAGTTTTTAAACCCTTGAATTTTAAAATGTTACAAAAATCATGGTTTATAAACAATGACATATTCACAATTCCTTTTCATCAAATTATCTAAACCCTCAAATTAAGATTTTACAACAAATCACTGGTTCATAGACAATCAATGAATAAATAGTTTATAAACAATGAGAGTTACATTCACTTTAAACTCAAATCACTCTTGCACTCTATTTTTTTTTCTTGTCACTCCTCACTCTCTATATGATGTCTTTAAATTTTTTATTGGGCTAACAAATAATGTGTAATGGGTATTTGGATTTAGTTTTATAAATAGGCTCAAAGATAATAATTTGATATTAATTTTTAAGTCAATGGGTATTTGGTTGTAAAAGATGTGTTGTTTTGATTTTTTTTTTTTTTTTAATTTCTTATTTGTTCTTTTTGTTATGTTAAACTAATATAAGTATACTATAAATTTGTTTGTTTGATTTGAGGTTATAAATTTTATTAATAAACTTATCAACATTAGAAGAGCACCGGTTGGCGGTAGGGGTGTTCAAAAGAAACCGAAAAACCGAGCCGGACCGGTCAATCCGAAACCGAAAAAACCGAATCCGAAAAAACCGAAATATGACGGACCGGTTACGGTTTTCATTTTTAATAAACCGCGGGTAACCGAACCGAACCGAACATAAACATATCACAAATATTTACATATAAATAGATAAATTACAAGTTAAAATATTATATTTATAGTTTCATTTTAATTAAATATTTGTTTGTTTAAGTAGTTTTATGAAATTTTTAATGTAATTGATATATTTATTACGAATAAACTTAATTTTAAGGAACAATCAAAGTTTAAAATTTTATATTTCTATACTTTTATTATTTATAAATAGATAACAACTATCCGAAACTATCCGCAAACCGAACCGCATATAACCGAAACCGAAACCGAAAATACGGTTCACACTTTTGCTACTAACCGAACCGAACCGGTCCATGAACAGCCCTAGTTGGCGGTTGCATACTCAAAGGTCATCATGGATTCATGGCTAAGACATGGGTCCGTCCATGCATCTAATTTTGATCTCTTTCAAAATGTGTAGAAGAAAACATATCGCTCTTTAAATCCAACTAAAAGGAAAAACATTGTTTGTTCTTTGAATCTCATGTTGCTTGTCTACAAGTTCTTTGAATCTTAGGTTCTAACGAAACATTTATCTTGTGATCGAATAATTATGGGCTTTTTTCGATTGACTTTTAGATCCGATCGACATTGGTTAAGGTCATTAATTATTAAGTCGAATTTAACAAATTTAAATATAATGTTTTTTTAATTGAGCGAGTTAACTACTTTTTATTAGAAGTTATATATTACTATTGTGTTGTTGTAAACTTGTAATGATAAGGTTTATAATGATATGCAGATTAAGTTTAAAACAAAATGAATGAACAAATTCAGTTACATGCTTGCTTGAGGGTCTTCAGCCTTCTTTATCGTATCGATTTGGCATTTGAGAACATTCTAGAACATCTCCTACCGGAGGAAAAGTTTCTCGTTTTATTTATCAAAACATGATTGGAGATGGTACATTATTCATGAAAAAGCCACAAGTGGAAAACACAAGATCGATCAAAATCAGCAAGTCGTTTCACTTCATTGTTGCTTTTGAGGAACGAGCAAAAGCATAGCGTGAGCAGTGATTGTATCCGTACCACATGTTGGCCGGAATCGAAGCGCTATAAATAAAAGAAGACGACGTGGTACCGTAACTGTATACCTCTACTCTCTGCTGCAACCACCCGTCTGAGCCGCTCCTATACAAGTATATGTTACATATCTGATACGTACACGGACCGGATACCTCAAACGTGTCTGCCGAACACCGATTAAGCGTTCTCGTTGCGTAAACCTAATCATATGATATAATCATCTTTCACCGATCTAATTAATCCATTACTTATAAATTTGAACAGGAAAACGGACCTGATTGCCGTAGGCATCGCCGAAGGTGATACTGATTTGTTCTCGGGTGGACGGAACTGAGGAGCAACTCGGTACTATCCTTACTGTGAACGAACAAGTTCCTCCATTCTATGAAATCACATCATCAGGTTAGTAATTAGTAAAGTTGTGATTTCAATTAAAGCCAATTAATACACACTCAACTAAATGTTGTTTTTGCTTCAATTCCTATGAGAATCAACTCTGTGACATTATGCTTTTAAGTTTTAATTGATGCAAGTAACACATCACGAATCAACAACGTCGTCGATCCTATGAAAATCTAACTGAAATTCTGCTTTCAGTTAACTCCAAATTTTACGTTCTTTGTAAATCAGAAGACCTAATTGAAGTTATGCTGTCAATTAACACAAAGTGGAATGGATACCTGATGATTAGCAGAGTTGATGATAAAGTCTGGGTTTGGTAGTAGTGTTTTGGTGCTTGATGTTACTGTAGAGGATGTTGAGATTAGGACACATAGCATAATGAAACACACAGATGTCATCATTTTTCCCTGAAACAGGAAATGTGAATTGAAGGAGTTGATGATAAGTATGTTGGCACACTCATAGTAACCCAAGTACCCAATATCAATTACCTAAGTGACAAAAAATTTTTGTCTCTTACCTTGGGGTGGAAAAGGTGGAAAACTTGCGTTCATTGTCCTCACAACTCTAGTTATTTACATTTTACACAACTTTTTTCCTGTTGTATTTTTGTTTGTTTACATCGCTTATCCCTTTCCAGACTGCAACAAAACTCTTCCAAGTCACAATAAAGGCGACGCCCCCTAATACCTGACCGTCGCCCCTAATACCAGTTGTCGTCCCTAATGCCTGTCGCCCCTATTACCACTAATTCTTGTAGTGACCATCCAAATTTTCTGGATGAAAATTATTTAACTTTATTAAGATAGATATTAAAATTATTAAACACATCTGTTAACTATAAAAATTAGAGACTGTCACGTAATTGCTCGTTTGCTGGCTTCCATAGAGCTACGTCATTATCTTTGTCTGTATGTTAGTTAGAGTATGATATCCACTTATCCAGTGTACAAGCATTTGTGTGACTAGCAATTTTGGGAACTTGTAGTGCCATAGAAGAGAAGTTAAAGAGCTATAGTAGAGAAGTTAAGGAGCTATAGTAGAGAAGTTAATTAAGGTCTTTTATGATTGGTGCCTTTTAGTACAATTGGCTTAATAAGTGTGGTGGTTCATAATTGCAGACGAAACTGACTGCTCAATTGCTCATGTATCACAGTATTGATACCATTTTTGGTTCAGTATGATATTGGTTGGTATGTGTCACATTATAAATACTCTGTTAACGATAATGTATGCCTATATTGTTTTTCAATCAGGATCATTTTACACGAATGACTTTCTTTAACAGAATATATATTTTGCTTTTGATAAAAGGTAATCATACTCAGAATTACTACCCAGAAAATATGGTAAAAACAGCGTTCTTCATCTCTCCTTTTAGTGTAGTACCCATATAATATTTGTAAGTTCATTCTAAGTCCTCCTGTAAGTGTCACATCTATCAAAGGTTTCCAAGAGGCAGGTTGATTTTGACACCACTCATCACTCTGTACTCACATGGATATACTTATAGTTTGCCCCACACCAACATAAATCCATATTCACAATCTTGCATTTAGAATTGGAAAAATTATCTAACCAACCAACGTACTTTTGGTATAGACATGACAATGGGGCGGGACGAGGATCTCAGTTTCCACCCCATCCCCGCTTATTAATTCTCTCCCCCATCCCCGGCCCCATATGCGTCGGGGAATGAGTTTTTATCCCATCCCCGTCCCAATCGGGGAATCGCGTTTTTCAATTTTGTTAAAAGATTATTAAGTTTAAACTATAATGACTAATTTAGTAGAAATATATATATAAATAAACTTTAAACAAATCAATCCAAACATATTTGAGTTATCTACGTATATAATTTATAATTTATAATAAAACTAAAACAAAGAAATGTATGCAAAACATTTATAAAATCAATAAAATGAAAAAAAAACAATAGTATTTTAACCATAAAAAAATCATATACAATGATATTTAATATATTATATAAAATGTAATGAATAATTTACATTGTAAAGTTAAATATATATAATAATCTATATTAAAACATAAAATAAAAGCGGGGTAGGGGATTAAAGTGTCCCCGATCCCCGGTCAACTCGAGGATTCCCCGGTCAAATCGGGGTCGAGTTACGGGGATGAGTATTTTTGCCAAGCCTATTTTGGTATTACTTTTGGTATTCTACGAATAAATCATTACACTAAAAACGTTTTCATAAAAGTCCATCAACTTAAGATTATTTTTATAAAAATCACTACACAAAATATGTTTCCATAAAAGTCTCTTAACGTAATAAAATCTTATGTAAAACTACTAAAAAAATATCATAAGATAACACAATTCATAAAATATTTCAAGTTGAAGGACTTTTATGAAAACGTTTTTGGTATAAAGACTTAATTAAAAAATATTGAAAATACGTTAGGTTTTTTTAAGTGATTTTCCTTTTAGAATTTTAGAGGTTGCATTTGATTATGTTAACTTAGTCACATCTAAGCTAAAATTGACAAACAGGGTCGGTATATTACTTTAACAAACAGTACTACTAATTATCACCTACATTATTGCTCTAGAAGTTGAAAGCAACTTATTCTACCCTTGGCTAGTTTGATATTATTCTATAGAAAATCAACATTTCATTTCTCTTATCTTGAAAAGTTCTATTGTACTTTGCAATTAGTTCGAAAAATACATGTTATAGATAAAAAAAAACCTTATAGAATAAGATGAAAGTATAATGTATTTTTCATCAATGTTCATTCTGAATATTGTTCTTTGCAATTAGTTCGAAAAATACATGTTTCAAGAATATTAATTTGAAAGATTTCGGAAAATATTTAACCACGCATTCTCCATTTAGGATTAATTACGGACAAATATAATATATTATTATCTTTTTTTTTTTTTTTTTTGTTTTGTGTAACACATTATATTTTTTCAATTAGAAACATATTAATCTATAACCGAATGGTACTAGTAGTTTGTCCAACTTTGAAATTTGTTGGTCCTGTCACTATGCATTGCATGTATGAAGAGATAAAGACTTTTTTCCTCTTCTAAATAGAGTCGTGACCTAGCCTTTTTCCGGCTACAGATCGATTAACTACAAGAAGTGCTTTTAAAATTAAAAAAAAAATAATTATCGTATAAAATAGCACTTTTATTTTATACACACACATATATACTTAAAATTAAAAAAAAAAATACAAATATTGATGATTTAGAAAAGATAAGAATAGCAATGTTATTTGTCATAGTTGTTATTTATCTAGCTTTCTAAATACATATATATATTAGCTATCTTTTTCTCATTCTTTTAAATTTATATGTCTTCAATTGATTAAATTTGAGATTTTAATTTTACATAAAACATAATGTTTATATTTGTTACAATAAATAAAATGTCATGAAATATGTTTTTAATAATATCGTATTAGTTTGAATTGTAAATAGCATATCTTATTTTTATAATCTGTATTTATTTTTAATATATTTTAATAGATTTATAAACACAAAGTCTTTTTTTCTTTATAATTGTGTTTTTGTAAATAAATATTCTCTTTTGTTATATTATACTTTTTGTAAACAAAAAGATATTACATTAATCAAATTTATTTTTCTTTATATTGTGTTTTTGATAGCATAGTGATATAGCAATTGTGTTTTTGCAAAGATTTATATTTTGATTCTGCAAAAAAAAAAAAAAGAAGGAAAATAAGAAGAGGAAAACGTGGTGGGTGGGGTTGATACACATTATAAATGAAATTAATGAAAATAAGGGTGGTTTACAAGTTTCAGATGAATCTCGCGTGCTATTTCAAGACCTAATTTGGCAGCTTCAATTCCCCAATATATATTTGATACTCCAATGTTTGGTGTTTTACTAATAGTAACTTTATACATGCTTTCATGTAACGTCATTTTTTAGTACGTACTATTACTAACTTATATTATCAATATGAATGAATGTGTTAGATCTAGTTAGACCGAATTGGACCCATTATTCGTACCCATGCCCATTCTGAAATAAAAGGAAAAAAAAAACCAATTACACTTTTCTTATGACACATCAAGCTAGCTGCTACCTACTTCTTGTCGTTTATTATCTCTTTCATGCACACTTCTTTCATTTTTCATGCTTCGATTCTTTTATCGGTAAGTATTTTTGCCTCTTAATGTATTCATTAAAAGACCATTTAACCTTGAATGAGCCTCTTAATGGTTCCATTAAGAAGTAGACAAGACACACCAAACATTTAGAGCTACTCGTTAACAAAGTTCGTAAATGAAAATTTAGGGGGCATGAATTCATACTATATCGAGTATATTGTGATATATGAGAGCTTAGCGGGTAACACAATCCCCCAACGAATTAATTACCCGATAATTCTATATATTTAAATTTGTTTAAGATAGATAGCGCTCAAAGGGTCTTATTGAACAAAACCTAGCTCTAACCTATTAAGTCATGAAAAAACATCACGTACCTTAGATGTATTCAAAGTAGGAAAACTCGTATATATATATATTTCCTTTGCAGAGGTGGAGCCACACCGGGTTCAGTGTGGGCACTCGTATATATATATTTCTATCTTGATGAAATACTTTCTAAAAATAGTAAAATATAGATGGTACCAAAAAATATTAACATGTTAATTGATTGTCATTTATTTATTAAAATTGTAATATGTTATTATTTTAGTGTAATACATTGATCTATTTATTGGCTTTGGTAAAACTAGAATCAGTATAAAGGTGTGAAGTACACTCGTATAAGTTTGATCAAAGTCATAACTCAGACGTTGAAGGGGTTTTGGAGGGGGGGGGGGGGGGTCAAGGGGTTTTGTCCCTTGCAGGATCCTAGGGGTAGCACCCATAGCGGAGTCCAAGGGATGGAGCTCCAGCCGGTCATTTGATTTAATAGTATATTTCTTGATGTGTTAGCTACTTAACTTCATTAAGAAAATTTAACAACTTAGGGGCTTTGAAGTCTGCTGTCATAATAGTTTTGATGCTGTCAAGATAATGTTGGCTAGTGTTGTGAAGCTGTTGTCATAACAACTATGATGTTGTTAAGATAAAACATGTTGCTATAAAGGTTACTGTCTTAATAGCTTTGATGATGTTAAAACAAGGGTTGCTGTTAAGATAGTTGAAAGTTAACGAATCTTATCCACTTGATTTCGTTGGGAAGACAACACACACACACACACACACACACACACACACATACACACAAATTAAATTACCAGTCAAAGCACTAACACATTTAACTTGTGTATTATCCTATTACAAAATCTGGATACTCGGTTAAGGAAAGTTGTTGTTATCGGAAAGTGACATACACGATCACAAGAACGTCCAGGAATTTCCCAATTTATTTCAAACATAATGTTAGAGTTCAAAAATTAGATGTTACTGAGACAAAGAAATTTAGCATAATTTTTTTTCAAATATAATATACTCCATTTGAATTTGTTGAAATATGAGAATTTTGGTTATTTTGAGTGAAATCTATTGGTTTGAAATTCGGTCTTTATAGTTTTGATGGTCGGATAAGAATTCAATAAGCTTTGGTTTTTGATATGGGATTAAAAAAGAGTTAACCCGTCGAACTCAAATCAAGAAGACAAACTGAATAACACAATTAGTTTGCCCTCATCGGGTTTTAATGTCCAAATTTCACTAAACTAAAAAAAAATTAACTTGAGTACTTTTATATTAAAAAATAACATGAAGAGACGAAAACGTAAAAAAACGTGAAAACATGTTGGGTTTTTCATAATAAACCCTCTGATTAATCTTCGAACACAATGATATTCAATAATTGATAAATGATTATAATATTGTTTCTCTCCTCGTCTTTTCCTTTCATGTTTACATGTGTTGACTTCGTATTTTTCTCATCTCATTTTTGTTGGGACTTTCCAGCAAAAAAATCTCCAAGTTGAATAACTTTTACGATTAAACTCTTAAATCATTTTTTATGCCTCAAAAAACCCTCATTCGATTAAAAATTATCAAAATAATGATTTTTCTTCAAAAAGGTGACATTGCATTTTGTTCCGGCCACCACCTTTTCCAGTAACCCTTCAAAACAACAAACGATTTGGATGAAAATTTTAAAACAAAATTCTATTCAAAGCCTAATAAATTGAATCCAAAGCCTAAATCAACAATATGAGGACGAACAAATCAAAGATTCAATTGAGCTTCAAGGGTCAACGGAGGCTTCATCGGATGTGGAAATGTCATTATTGGAGGTTTAAGTGCACTCTAAACGAGAAATAAAATCGACCGCCGGATGACTTGTCGGAGGCTTCAACGGCTGAAGATGAAGGTAACTGGTTGCAACATGTAACCCATCCGTTTCATGAGATTTTAGTCGGTTTAGGTTTTTGTGACAACAAAGATGATTGAGAATTTTAATCACAAAAATGGTTCAACTTGAGATTTTTTTCGTAAAAACCCATTTTTTGTTTAATACTATGATCATCTTTTCCTTTAACCTTGAAAAACATTAAGGGACGTTTGGCAGTGATAATCGAAAAATAATGAAATGATGATCAAGTTTCAATGATTTCTTAGACCATAAAATTTGAAACTACAATAGCCATGTAATTGTTGCGGTTCGATCTTTTTCACCTTGTTTAGCTTTTACTTAAATCTTCGGTATTTGCTACAGAAATAAAAGAATGATATTTTAACTTATTCAACTTGAGAATTTATCAAAAATTTATGTAAATAATTTAACCGTCTTAACTAATAATTTGCCTTTGTTTCTTTTCGCATTAATAGTCACGCTTCTTAGTAGATTTGTTTCACGTCTTTTGACAACCATGATCGAGAATCTTGATTCCTTTCATTGGATCTTTCGTTTTTGTTTGTTGTTTCTCTTTCCTTAATATTTTTTGGGTAGTGTTTGAAAAGATGGATAAATTGGTAGAACTTTAATTCTATCATAATGCATCACTTAGAAAATTTTGTTATAGTATACTGTTTAATAGTGAATTATTATAATTAAATTTCTTGGATGCACATTGTTATATCAAAGTTATCAAGTACCGTAAATCAATGTAACCCACATGAAGGAATAGTCAACTTCAAGTGTGTGTATACGTGTAACAGCATAGACTGAACACTTGAGATGCATCTCCATAATAACCAATCTTAACCACAGACCGGCAAAAAAGAAATGTGGGGAGTTCATGTCGAAATCTCTGCTGATATTGCAGAGTTACAGTAGGCGTTAGATTTATTGTATACGAACGTAGGCTAATTTGTGTTGAGGAGTTCCTCAATCATTTGCAATGCGATTTTATCCTCTTCCTCATTGCTTCTATTACTACAACAACTAATCAATTTCCCATGAGTTGACACAGTGTCGGGGATGATAACTGGTGTGGGAGCTTCAACCTCTGTTTTTCCCTCTACCTTTTGATCAATCTCCTTGTGCTTCCCAAGCTCCACAGTCATGACCCAGTTAGAATCTGAATGAACTCCAGCCCTTTTCTGCCACACCCCAATATGACAACTCTCTGTGTCGAGCCTCAGACACGTGAGTGAGGGTGATGGGGACTTGCAACATTTCCGAAGCTTTGCACTGAGCATTGCTGAATTGGTAGTTGACGGGGTGTCACTATTTATACATGATGATGATTCTGGTTTGAGAATAGGGAAATTTGTTTTGGCATTGCGACCGCTCATTAGAATAGCAGCCTCGTCATAGGCTCTGGCAGCTTCTTCGGCGGTTTCGAAAGTCCCTAGCCACACTCTTCTCTTGCTACACAAAATAGTAACAAATTAGTTAGTTAGTTAAAAAGAATTCAAGTAGAGTAGGTTTAGTGAAGCCATGTTTGTTTTCCTATTCATGGAATCATTAAGAGGTCATTTTACATCTGAATGACTTTTTAATGATTCCATTAAAAAATAAACAAATAACTCTAAAAGAGGAAGAGAGAGTAGATTACATACAGTAAAGGATGTCGTATTTCGGAAACCCAAGAACCCCAGTGGCGTTGACGGACGCCCCTGAACTTGTTTGGTCCCATTAAATTGTGGGAGTGGAAGTGAATTGTATTGATTTGTGTCAGAGTGAGGAAGAGCAGGTGAGAAGATTATAAAGGAAATGGGAGTAGTGATGTACATGTACTGGGGATGAAAGCAGCTTGCTTTCAATACATGATTTATGTGTTTGTCGGTGTTTGTTGCCGACTTGGACTGTACATGTAATCAGGCTCTGTAAGATCAAAAGGTGTACCGGAGCGCTGATGGGGCTGGTGCCAAAAATAATATACTAAAATAATTGGTATTTTTAAAGTTTTATAAAGAAAATAATAGAAAGAAGACGAGACTGACGTGTCTAAAATGATAATTTTGAAATGGATTCGTCGTTGCCCTCGTATAGGTTGTGTTTGGCAAGCTGCTTTTGGGCAATTTTACGAGTTTTGACTTTTGATTTTTTGAAGCTTAAGCTCAAAAGTTCCTTTTGGTTGATAGGAGCTTAAGCTTTTGATTCAGATTTAAAAGCTCTCAAAAGTTTCTTCCACGAGAAACGAGTTTAAGCTTTTGGTCAAACATAATTACTTTTTTACTTTCCAAATAATTATAAACTATAATTTTTAATTAATATTAATATCTTTTTATTTCATTCAATACTTAAAGCTACATTTATAGCTACTTTTACCAAACATATTTATAAAACAAAAAGTTACAGCTCCTAAAAAACTCTGGCTATTAAAAGCTTTAGCTCACAATTTTAACTAAAAGCTTCGACTAGTGATGTCAATCACCCTCTCTCCCCACTTTCAGAGTTTAGACGCATGATGTTGCTTTTTCAGCGGCCCTCCCTTCTCATAAAACACTGCCACGTATCTTCTCCCTTTTAAACTCTTGTATTCTGTTGCTTATCAATCCAAGTCACGTATAGATATTCTTTTTTTGGTTTTCATTAAAATGCCTCGGAAACTGTGTATGTTTTATTATGTGAACCTTAGTTTACAGTATGTCTGTCAATTCATGTATTTGAGTATTTCTAGTATATAAGATTGGACAATTCTTTTCTTATAACGTGATTATAGTATATTATCTGTGTACTACACGAAATAGTAGATAACTTGTTTTTTCAAAACTATATATATATATCTGAAAAATTATTACAGAAAATGCAAATAAAATAGTAATATTATACTGTTAAAGTGATTATAGAAAATATATATAATGGGTTAGATGTAAAATACATAACTAAAAATTAAATAATAACCAAAGAAAAAAAAAGTATAGAAACTAAAAGGTTTGGATAAAAAGTCAACAAAAGATGTGAGTTATAGATTTAGATTTAAATTTGAAATCCAAAATAATAGGAGGATATTTTATTTCTAAATTAATTTAATTAATGCAATTATTATTTTAATATGGATATTATAGATTATACACGTGTGTTATTCACGTTATGCCAAGTGACATTGTGAGACCCTCTGATTTCTCAAAGGTCTCAAGTCAAGGCCCAGTAGCAACGCAATATCAATCAGGAAACTAAGATAAAATTAACAATTGCGGAAATAAAGTTAATTGCAAACAGAGACAGAATTTTAAGTAGCATCGTACAACATCTAGACTATTACATCAAATCACATAATATAAACTAAACCCGAACCCCAAAGCTCTATTATCATCCAAATACCAAGATGTTGAAACAGGTTCTAATGTACTTCAAGCCCTTTCAAGTCCCGACCTAAGAACTAGGTCCAGCCAATCCTTTGCCTTTACCTGAAAAATAATGCAACAACGGGTAAGCTTATTTGCTTAGTGAGAATGTAGAATTTCACATTTAACATGCAATTATGAACGCGGAAGCACATGCACTGCACTCGGCTCATGCACGGCTCAGCTCTATATGCACTGCACTAGGCTCATGCACAACTCAATCTCGTAGGGTCATTGGCCAATTAATGCTCTTTTGATGCGCGGATTTGCTCAGCTCCCAGTTATAAAACTGTTGTTGCTCTTGAGACTTTTAGACAAATTCATAAGGAATGCTCGGATGATGATAAATCCATACACACGCATCATTAGTGGGGATCAGCCACGTACTGGGCTAGCTACCAGTAAAAAGCTCTATATGGATATCATCGGAATGCTTAGCTCTAGCTACCCTCTGTGCTTTCATCACGTAAATCAGCACATCATAAGCCTAACATTAACCCAACACTGAGCAATAGTGATGGAGTTAAGCTTAACAATCGAATGACTCATCAATGAAATAGATTCTGGTAGAATAAATGCTCAGCTCAACAAATCATAGTAAATATACTATGATAATATAAATCAATAAGCTCAAGATCAGAATGTCAATAAAATCAGGATCATGCAACAAAAGTCTCAATTCACATAATATGCAGTTAAAGTGAAATCCACAACTCACAGTTACTGGTTATTTGTGCTCTTTTACTTTCTGGCTCTGGCTCTGTTGCTCACAATCTGTAGTGGATAGAACCACTATCTGACTTATATCAGACTTTCAGATGCTCGCCATTTTGCTCGTTGCTCAATCTGTTATTAATATCATTCCTGATATTTATTAGCTCTTATATCATCTGAATAATATATATTCAGTGTTCATCATTTATGCTCAAGATTCATTCGTTGGTCTTTGATCCCACAATCTTATATTTTAATCATATTAGCATCAATCTCAAAGTCTTATAAAGTTACATTTCTGAAATCTGATCATTCATATTTATATAAGGAATTCTGTTGTTATATTTTGAATCATAAAAACCACATCCGGATTAGGACCATCCGAATTCGGACCATCCGAATTCGGATCACCCGGATTCGATTCTGGCATCCGAAATGGCACATCCGAACTGAGACTATCCGAAATGAGCCATCCGAAGATCATCCGAGTTCGGACCACCTCATCCGAAACATGTGTTTCATCCGAAGTGGC
The DNA here is from genome assembly GCA_020465985.1 of Centrapalus pauciflorus. Lineage (NCBI taxonomy): Eukaryota > Viridiplantae > Streptophyta > Magnoliopsida > Asterales > Asteraceae > Centrapalus > Centrapalus pauciflorus. The sequence goes on along the minus strand of JAANYP010007862.1, from coordinate 228,609 downwards.
AAGATAACCGAATTTTAAGCACTTCATCCGAATTCGGATCCCATATCTTCATATTTTTCCAGAAATTGTTCTTGGTGTTCTTGGTGTTCTTCATACGGATTTTATTAATAATTATCAAACTTTCATCTTTATCAACATGCAATGAAATATATTGATGTAATATCACTATTTGAGTGTTTTTATACTAATTTCCCTATTAATAACATCATTAATTTGTCAAGATCGTCCAAAATAAGCAAGTTTTTGTCAAAAACATACATTTTCATAAAAATCAAATTTCTTGCTTATTCGAACGATCTAACCTCAGATTTCTGTTTCTGTTTCATCTATTATCATAAATTTATCATAATCTACAAAATTCTTATACATGCAACAATAATTTCATAATTTAATTTCTTTGGTTTCGGTTTTTACATAAAACCGAACCAAACTTTGAATAGTTTGGAAAATTACCTTAAATTCTAGTCAATTGATGTTTCTTGATGATACTTGTATCTCCTCTTTGTCTTCAATCTTCAATTTGATTGCAAATTTATGGAGTTTTCGTTGAATTCTTGTGAAGAATCGTATGTTTTTAGTGAGAGAGTAGAGAGAGAGAGTTAATTGTATTTAATGATCTTAAATGATCATTTTCAAGGTTTATATATAAACTTTGGTTAAATTTGCTATTTAACCCATTAAACTTTTGTATTTTACATATCTTTTAATTTACTCATCTTTAATAATTAATATCATATATATAATTTAAATAAATATTTTCAAACTTAAATAACTTATATCATAAATAATGTAATAAAATTACATTATTATCTCAAAATCAGATATTTAGTTGGGCTAAAAGTTGGGTTGTTACAGACATTCTAGTTAGGTGCCAAGTGAAATCTATTTACTCTTTTAATAGAATAGATAGATTTACTCCGACTTGACATCATTAGATTATTTTAAGAAGAAAAATAAAAAAGGCATTTGGGACATTAATCGTCAAATCAATTGTATTTTATATTCCTCTATCTTGTTTATTTGGAAATGAAGTTTAGTAATAAATGTCACTCACATTCATATTGATTCTGATTGTTTGTTGGTCCATGTTAGTACGACTTGAATTTTTTATCTTTAGATCCTAAAACAAACATTACTTAAGTGTTTATCAAATGATTGTTGATGGATGAAACTGTTAAATCAAACTAGTGCATTATTATATCAATATTATTTATAAGGAATATTTTGCAAAAAATCATTGAACTACAAGTTTTTTCGATTAAGTCATTCAATCATATTTTTTTTTTGTCTGGTAAGTCCTTTAACCGGATAAAACTCACGAATTTGGTGTTTTTTCAAGAAAAATTACCAGTAACATGTTAAACGAGTTGCAATTGATGACGTGAATTTTTTAAATCTATGATTTATTTTGTATTAAAAATTCCACAACCAATTTTTTTTGCCACATAAATCCCTTATCTTGATAAAACTCACAATATATATTGTTTTATCAATTTAAGTAATTGTTCGATTGACACACATGTCAAATATACATGGATACAAAAGAATAAATTAAAAGGAGAATCAAAACGATCATTTTGTTGTTTAAAGTTTAGTAGAGATGAGCTTGAAAAATATATTTTAAAAAATGGGTTAATATTGAAAAAAGCAAATCAAATTTTCTCATTTTCTCAATTAAGTCTCTAAATTATTTTTTCAATTGTTTAAACCCTTAAACTATGTTTGTAATATTCAAAAGTATATAAGTTTGCCCGGCTACCGGATTAACCGGTAATATATAACTAATAAAATAAAATGTTTAGGTTGTGTTTAGTTAACGAAAACTAGTCAATTTTCAGTTTCAGCTTTCAAGTTATAGTTTTTAGAAAAATAACAAAGGTTTCAATAAAAAGTGAGAACTTGTTTAGATGATAAATTTTAGTTTTAAGAAAAATAATAATACCATACCGGTCAAACGTGGTATATATATATATACACACTCCGAATGGAATAAGTTCATGCGGTGAGGTGTTGTACCCCTACAGTCCACACCTCTCCCACGTCAGCACCACATTACTCCTCTTTCCTACCAAAGTTCACACCTCGAACAAGGTTACCACCATCTAGAAGTATAAATGAGTCGAGCTGAGTCCGAGTCCAATTAGCCTTGAGCTTAGCTCTGCCTCGACTCGTTTATTATATATTTTAATGTGTTAACTAATATCTTATTTATATTATATATATTATTTATTTAATATATATTACATATTTATTAATTAAATAATGTATTTTTATCTGGGCTCGTTTAAGCTCACGAACTCGATATGTGAAGCTTGGACTCGTTTATAAAATAAGCTAAAGTTTAACAACAAGCTCAGCTTTGACTCGTTTGACTCGAGCTTTTAACGAGTCGAGCTCGTGTAGCACGGTTCATTTAATTTCTACCACCACTCATTTTAATTAAAAATAAAATAAAATAAGTGAGAGAGATAGAGAAGCATGGTCTAGCCATGGTGAAATGAAGAAAGCATGACCACCTTGTCCATGAACCATCAATTATGGGGGGATGGCGTGTCATTGTTATGGAGTGTGGCAACGTTACGTTTGTGGAAGTTTTGGTGTGATTAAACGCTAATTATAATGAGTTTTGTTAAAACTTATAACGAGTCTCATCCAATATTTAATATGCAGTTATCCATAAATGGTTATGTTAGTTTGTGTCTTTTAATATTTTATTAGTTGTAGGTTTTAACTAAAAGATTTGATATATCATCTAGTTTAGTTTACTAATTTAAGTATGTCATTTCACAATTTTATAAAAGTGTAAATAATTAAAAAAAACATGTGTTGACGTTAATTACGTTCTCGTCTTTCAATTTTATTTTTTACTAGAAGAGTTCTCAAATTAATTTTTTTTTTCTTTGTAGTTTAATGAAATTTGACTATTAGAACCTAGTTTTTCAGTTTTTAAAAACTCGGTTACCAATTATAATCGGACTCTAATGATTAAATTTCACAAAACCTGGCAAAAAATTAACTTAAAGACTTTTTCTGAAAAAGATAACATCGAGGTACGAAAACGTAAAAACCGTAAAAACATGTTGGTTTTTTTCATAATAACCCATTTTGTAAAAAATTAAAATATGATAGAAAATATATTATACTTTTAATTTAGATAATCACCATTATGATTTACTATCCTTTTATAATTCATTATATTATAACTTTTTCTGATTTTTTTTATTGTTATTTTTTTAGTTTACGAAATATTCTCACAAGTTCTAGATTTTTTTATTTCTTTAAAATTAATAATTATATTGTTTTTATTTGATTTAATAATTTATAGTTCTAAAACATTAAGAAAGTTTTGAGTAAGCGAAAAATAAATTATATTATTATTTTTAGTTTATTTTTAAAATACTAACTATATTATTGAGCTTTTAGAATTATATATATTTTAGAATATGATATTATTATTTTTGTTTGTTTTATCTTTAGCAATTTAAATTTATTTTATTTTAGTTTATAAAAATTACTATGAAAGCATATGAATATATTGTTACTATTGTAGCTAAAGTTATGTGATTGAAGTTTTTTTATTCAAGTTTTTTTTTCTTTTGAATACCCCCAGTCATTACAAAAGGTTGGATTTGGATTCCAACTTCCAAGCAAGGAAGACACTTTTGCCGATGAACAGTGAACACCCCCTGAATCCCTGATCAATATAGACCCTAAAATTTGTCAAATGGCCCAAGCCCCAACTTTTAGGTCCTTTCTTTTTAACTGGGCTTTGAGTTCCAAATTTCCAATTGAGAATCTTCCAACTTTATTAGCCCAAAATAAAAGCTTTCAAGGTGTGTCAAATTAATTTATAGAGTTTATTGTTACTAATCTCCAAGTGATGGTTTTTTCTTTGTGAAATACTGGACTAACATTTTTATATATCATTCTGCAGGTGCTTGAATGTTCAATGGAAAAAAAAAAAGAGCTAGAATGTCTTATGATACATGAACACGTTTTTTTTTAATGAAATGGAGACAATAGATACATACATTCTCTAGAATGATCAAGATTCCTAAAAATCTCAATATTAAAATGCGTCAGTTATTCTTCTAACTTAATGCATTCATAATCCAGTAGCTAATTTTTTGGCTTAACATTTTTTTATGATATATTATTCATTGTTGTTCGAAGTGTAAATTTGTCACGTTTGAAGCCGGCCATTATATGAGTAATCTGGTGATAAATGTCTATTTGAGTGATTTGGTTTGAAGGCCTCAATGGTAAGACCCGTTTCGAAGAGGAGCGTAGCCACTCGACCGTAAGGTTTGAAAAGATAGATTTTGATGGAAGGGGAGAGGATTTTTGTGTGAAGACCCAACCTTACGGAGAAGTCTTACCGACTAGGTCTCAAGAAGCAATATAACATCAACCAGAACTAAGATGATTATGTGCGGAATTTAAAGTTAACGTCTTTTGACTTAAATTATAGATATGCACAACAATTGAAATAACTAATAAGTGTGTGTTTTTAATTAAAATTTTTATTTATGGTTCTTCTTAAATGTATACGTCTTTTTATTTTATTATCTTATTCTTTGGTAGTTGGTACCATATATACGTGCTTAAACTATTTCATTGAAACTTTTTAGAAAAAAAATGATATCAAAATAAAAATAGCCAATGAAGTATTACATTTTACTTTATGATCCATGTTAGCTTAGTGCAATCTTCTATGGAGTTTTTATTTTAGTATATTTTAATTTAGAGTAAATTACAGAAATGGTCCTATGGTTTACATAAAACATTGGATACGGTCCCTGTAGTTTCAATTTTGCATAAACGGTCATTATCTTCATTGTTTACTTGCAAAATTGGTCCCTCTGCTGTTAACTTTAACCATGAAATAGTTAAATTTTATATAATGACCATTTTACCATTTTCTTTAATAACATTTTGGTCCTTCAATTTTGTACTTAATTTTAGTTTTGGTCCCTCAAGTAAATTTTTTTATTTAACTCTATTTAACTTATTTTTATTATTATTATTATTATTATTATTATTATTATTATTATTATTATTATTATTATTATAACGATTATTATTATTATTATTATTATTTATTATTATCATTAATTTAACTTGTTTATTAAGTTTTTTTTATTTTAATTCATTTTTTAATATAAATTACAAATTATTTATTTCTTTTACTATAAACAATTGTATCAAAATAGAATCCATTATATTTTTTATTTTTTCCAAATGAAAAAAATACAAACATTTTATATTGTAGTTTTCCAAACCTAAAATTTTTTAACCTTAAACTTTTATTAGTGTTTTCAACCAAAAAAATTTACAAATATGGAAACCAATCCACTTTTTTACTTCTTTTTTTTGCACCAAAACCCATTCTAGTTTTTTCTTTTTTTGAGAAACGAAAAGAAATATAAACATTCTATTATTACTTTTTGCAAACGAAAAAAAACTACGAATAATTCTAATTTTCAGTTTTTTCAAACAAAAAAATCATTCTAGTTTTCTAGTTTTTCGAATGAAACCATTCCCTTTTATTTTTTTTCTCCAAACGAAAAAACTACGAACTATTATGTTTTTAACGTTTTTCCTAAATACAAATAGCGTTTAGTCTTTTTGTTCCGAAAAACTAAAAAAACGGAATGGTTTGTATTTTTTACGATATGAAAAAGTTAAAACCAAATATTAATAAAAATTAATGGTTCGAAGTTTTTTGTTCGGAAAAACTAAATAATAAAAGGGTTTGTTGTTTTTCATTAAAAAAACTAAATAATGGAATGATTTGTATTTTTTTATTTTAAGATTATCCTAGCCACTACGTTTTTAAATTTTTCCCATCGTAAAAAATACAAGCCATTCCATTTTTTAGTTTTTCTGAACAAAAAGACTACACACTATTTCGTATTTAGGAAAAACTGTCAAAACGTAATAGTTCGTAGTTTTTTCGTTCGGAGAAAAAAATAAAAGGGAATGGTTTCGTTCGGAAAACTAGAAAAATAAAATGATCTTTTTTGTTTAGAAAAACTGAAAATCAGAATTATTCGTTGTTTTTCGTTTGCAAAAACTAATAACAGAATGGTTTGTATTTTTCGTTTCCCAAAACAAAAAATCAGAAATGGTTGAATTTTTTTGTGTAAAAAAATAAAAACGGATTGGTTTTCATATTTTTTACGTTTAGAAAATGAAAAAACTTAAAACAATAAAATGGTTTGCTACTTTTTTTTCATTTGAAAAAACTAATAAAAGTTTAAGGTTCAAACTTTTTTGGTTTGGAAAACTACAATATAAAATATTTATATTTTTTTTCATTCGGAAAAACTAAAAAAGAAAACGGATTCTACTTTGATACAGTTGTTTATAATAAAAGAAAATAAACAAGTTTGTAATTTAAATTAAAAAATATATTAAAATAAAAAAACTTAATAAACAAACAAATTAATATGTAAAAAATTAAATTAATAATAATAAATAATAATAATATTAGTTATAATAATAATAATGATAATAAGTAAAATAGAGTGAGGGACCAAAACTAAAATTAACCACAAACTGGACCAAAATGTTATTAAAAAAAGGGTAAAATGGTCATTATAAAATATTTAACAATTTCATGGTTAAAGTTAACAGCAGATGGACCAATTTTGCTAGTAAACAGTGAAGATAAGGACCTTATTCAAAATTGAAACTACAGGGACCGTATCCAAAGTTTTATGTAAACCACATGGACCATTTCTGTAATTTACTCTTTAATTTATAATGTACTAGTTATTAACCCACGTATCACGTGGATATTTTATAAATAATTCACGTACAATTATGTATGTTTTATAATTATACCAAGAATAATATCATATAAGATAAAAAAAATTGTACGCTTTAATTGAATATTAGATTAGTATTAGAATACTTAAAATATTTCCTTTTTTAACTGTATAGATTAAATATGAAAATGTTTGAATTAGATTCCATAAATTTCCTTGATAATGAATTAGTGAATTTAGAGATCTAATTATGGAAAAAAGACGAGAAATCAAATATTTAGAGGGATGAGAAAATGACACGTGGCATGAGATGTTTTCTTTCATTAACATATATAGATATATAGATTGGAGTTTGATTGTGTTTTTCACATTAATTATTATATTCTTCTATGTCTTATATTTCAGATTATTATTATCAAGTTATTATTTCAGATTATCATTATTAAGGTATTTATTTCATCACATGCATGATTTTATAACTCGCAGGCTCGCAGCAACGTGTGAGAATCTCCAATCTCATGTATTAACATCTCAAATAATTCTTGTTATGAAGTATCTAAAATTTTTATTTTCTATATAAATAAATTAATATATATAAGAGTTACAATCCAATAATACGTTGGAATTATCAATTGAACAATAAAAATGCTAAATTATGTATACATTATAAAAATCACTCGGCTTTCACCAAGGGATAAAAATATTTACGATTCCATAAATACAATGACCTTATTTAAATAACTCGCTTATTGAAAGTAGATCTGCCAATTTGGTACATGATACGACAGACATGACACGAGTTTTTCGTGTATGGTTTTATAAATTTGTGTTCCGTGTCTTATATAAGTCAAACACAAATTTACTTATATAAACAAGTGTGAGACACGTATAATAATCCTGTATATGTTGAGGGCCAACATCATGGATTGGTGGTAATTGGGAAGATCATCTACCATTAGCTGAGTTCTCCTAGAACAATAGTTACCACTCAACGAAAGATGACACAATTTGAATTCTTGTACGAGAGAAAATATAGAAAAATTAACTTGAGGACTTTTGTGAAAAAAATAACATGGAGGGACGAAAACGTAAAAAACATGAAAACATGTTGGTTTTTCATAATAAACCCTTTATTAAAAAGTTGAACAATTTCTAGTTTTTAATTTCAAATGAAAAGTACCACGAATGAAAAAGTATTGTGACCTATTAATTTTTTTTAGTTTTCTAGGAATGAAAAAACTATTAATAATTGTGGTTTATAGTTTTTCTGAATGAAAAATACTGAGACACATTTTGATTTTTGTTTTTTTAAATAAAAAACAATAACTCATTTTGATTGGAAAAACTAAAACTTGAACGATTTGTACTATTTTGTTTGAAAAAACTAAGAAAATGATGGTTCGTAGTTTTTTCGTTTGGAAAAAGTAAAAACTGAAATTATTCGTAGTATTTTTTTTGTTCATATTATATAATTATGAATAAATAGTTGAATATTATCTAATCGTAAATATTCAGAATATATATTAAAAGAGTTTATATGATTACGAAAAAAATTATAAATTTAATGAAACCAAAAAAATAATCGATAGTAATAATATAATTAAATAAACTTTAATTAAATAAATAATAAAACCTAAAATTTTATTATAAAATTTCACAATAAAATTTGAAAAATAAATTAGGTTTATTTTGAGGTTTATGAAATCTTAAAAAATTTAATAAAATAAAAAAAATTGGGTTCTAGTTTGATATGTTATTGTTATTTATAAGAATATGAAAATGTTACATTTTTTATTACTGAAAAGTTGTTGGTAACCTGCTAAACAGGTTTGTTTGTAGGACACCAATTACTATTATTAGAATAAATATAAAAAAAGTTATTATTATAAACAATAAAAAATATAAAAACCAATATTATTAATATAAAAATGATAAAAGTTATAATTATTTTTGTTCTTTTATCATGTTTTTTAATAATAAACCTTATTATATATACATACAATTACGTAATGGTCTCGACTAATGGAACTTTTTTTTCTTTTTTCTTTTTTTTTTTCTAAATTTTAATTTTAAAATTTTTATAATACACCATCATCTTAGTGTTATCTTTTATTGAGCCCTTTTATTTTGATAAATTTTCATTTAATTCTCTTTTAACAATTATTATTATAACATTTTCTTAAATACTTAAAATTATGATTTTAATTATACATATGTTTGTAGTTGTCTTTTGAAAATATTATGTTATGTTTAATTGTATAAAAAAAACTTTATCATTCAGATGCACAATACAAAATTCTAATGAAATTGTTTTACAATTAAAATGTAACTATTTAAAATTTAGATTTTTTTTGTTATATACGATCATATATAGCATTGAACATTACTATTATAATGTTGCAAACGCTAATCGATGTATTAGAGACATTACCGTTATAAATTTAATTGATTTGTCCGTAAAACCAATAAATAAATTGACGACCAACATAATCAATGTCAAAATTTCAAATTATGGTTATGAATTTTTTATTAATTAATTCTGGTCCAATCCGATTTAATACGACATTGTTTGTAATTTTAGCATTGCAAAATCTAGAAAACCAATGATAAGAACCGACTACCAGTATCACTTGTCTTGCTTCTTGAATCTATACGACTTTCCAATTTTATTATTCGATGTTGGTTCAGTTGTGTTTCGTTGTTTGAATTGTTTGAAAAGTATTTTTTTATTTGTTTTTATATTTATTTTTGTAATTAATATTTTAGACCCCACAGCAACGCGCGGGTATTCAATAACTCGTTATATATAAAATATGGGTGTTACTTCATGCACCATATCTATATCTACAATTGACCTAAAACATGCTTTTTTTTCATAACTCATCATTATATTTTATTTGTTTATACTTTTTTGTCCAATCAAAAGATAAGTATTTATAGGTCAAATGTATAGAGGTGGTGTATGAGAAATTAGAGGTGGTGCATGAAGAAATAGCCATAAAATATAAATACAAAGTGATGTGAGCACGTGGGGGATCAAGATCCGAGGAGGAGACGTGTATTTAGTACTGGTGGACGGTGGACCCATTTCAAAATTTCAGGCACACTTTTGGATCCCAGCTTTTGATTTTTTTGTTAGAACTATAAAGTTAGGTGATGCTATCGGTTGGGCCTTGACCGTTGACAGACAGAGGTTTACAAAATATTTGAATATATGATTTTGATTCCAAACCGATTTAGGTAAAATCAGATTTTTATTATTTGGTTTGGTTTTTAACTGAACCGGTTATGTATTTATTTGACCAACTGGATTTTTTACCGAATAAAATCCAAAAAATATCTGAATTATAATTATATATTTATAATTATAGTTAGTGGTTTTATACTTTTTATATATTTATAATCAAATATAATGAACCATGAACGATGATAATGAACGATAACATTCGCTATGCATATACTGATTTAATGAACGATGAATGAAGAATATGAAAGACGAACACGATGCATAGATAAATGATGAACACGATGAATAGATGAATTTGTGTATTTTTTTTAAATGCGTCTTTTTTGAACATGATGCATAGATGAACACGATTAACAATGAAATACATCGATCTCCATAATCTTTTTTGAATTTGTGTAATTTTTGTTAAATTTGGAAATATATCAATTGAATTTATTTAACATTTATTATTTTATTATTTGTTGAAATATTAAATTTAATGTGGTATGTACATTCCCAAAATGTCTTTCCTTGTTTGTTTCTACAATGCACAAGATGCATAAAATTGTCCAACTATTTACCATTTTATCATTATATAATTAATATTTTAAACATGATTATATCATCAGTCTTATCTTTTATAATTCAACTATAATAATTTTAATTTTACTAATAATTTATCTATGTGTAATTAATTTAAGAATATTATTATAATAACAATAATACTTTAAGGGGACGTTTGATTCGCAGATTTTATTATCTGGGATTTGTATTTTTTTTCAAATGATTTGAATTATGCAGCATTTGCATTTGTCAGGATTTTGTCAAAGGATTCACATTATATTATATAAAAATTTTGATAATTTGAATAATACAAGGTAACTGAGATTTAAAATCGAGGCTGTGTTTTTAAATTACAAATAAGGAAGAGATTTATGAAATCCTGGAATTTTAAATCCTTAATGAAATCTGTGAACCAAACACATGATTTTAACTGCAAATCCCAGTGAATCCCAAAAAATTCACGAACCAAACGCCTCTAAGTGTTTAAGTTATTACATTTTAAAAAATGTTACAAATGTCACATGCTCTGCATGTTACATACTTACATGGTACGATAACTAATGATGATAATAGACAAACATTAGGGTACACTATTAATTTATTATAACATGCAAAAGTCATATATATAAATATTAATAAAAGAGTAACTATACTTATTTACTGTGAAGCCGCGTGTCATCACCATGAATCGACACGTGACATTTATAGTTTTTAAAAATAATAAAGAAAGTTAAATTATATATATAATATAACTCTACTAACTTATTAATTATAATATAACATGATAAAAGTTTTAAAAAATATTAAAAATAATTTCTATTCGTATATATTTAGAAATATATAAAATTAATAGGTTATAACAAATAATATCACTCTTATATAGTTTTATTTTAAAAAATAATGTTTATATCTTTACTTTTTAACTTAATATATTTTATATATATTAAAAATATCTGCATAATACACGCATAAATTAACTAGTTTTTTAAGAAAATAAAAAGAAAATTAACCTCCTTCAAATTAAAGTAACATTTAAAAGTTACCTATCCCGTTGACGCTGCGATCACGGATCCCTGTCTGTGTAGAAGCCGCGTCTTCTCCCCTCCCCTCCCATCCCATTTCATACTTTCTTAATTTTCTCTCTGTTCAGATCTCTCTCCATTTTCATCATCATCCATCACAGTGAGCATTTCTTATCTATCTTACTTCATTTCATTTCATTTCATTTCTATAGATTTAATACTTCAATCACATTTTTTCTTTCAATCACTTCATCTTCTTCCCATATCCTGCTCTTTTCCACTTGTTTCACTTCAGCCTACTGCTTTTCATCCATCACATCATTTGTTGTTTATTTCATACTTGCGATTTGTTATATCGGATGAACTGATCGCTCTGTTTTGCAGGAGAGAATATGGCAGAGACTCTTCTCCATGGAACTCTTCATGCTACCATCTATGAGGTTGATCAAATTCATGGCTATGGTGGTTCTCATAATATCTTTGGCAAGGTATATCTTACTGATTTTGTTTGTTTTTTATTAATTTTGTGATCGGAATTTTATTGTTTACATATCGATTGATCGATCGATCATTCGTTTCATTTTCAGTATAGGCGTTATACATATAGCAAATTAAAATGGGAAGAAAAGAAACCTGTACTTACATTTGATTCTTTGAAGATAAACGGATGCAATTATACATGACATTGAAAATTGAGTAACATTTAATTGGTCTAATCATTTATCCGGTCGCAGATCTTTTTGATTCAGTTATTCTTTTGGTGTTCTGTTTTTGGCTTTTCTTGTTTCTTAGATTTGGTTTTTTTCCCCATTTTCAGTTGTTCATAATTTGTACCCTATGCTGTAATAGTTGTAAAGTTGACGTTATTTTTTTTTTAAATAATCTTTATATAATCAAACACAATAAAATTTACACCAATTAAGATAATATCTGTTGATTGTGTTTTTTTTTTTTTTTTTAAAGTTATATAACCTTTATTTTAAGTCTAACTAGGAAGCTCAAAATAATTAGTTCCAATTGCTTCATCATAACAATTCATTCAACAACACATTTGATTCTTACATGGATTGTTATAGAGTTATCACTCATTCAATATAGAATCCCTCAATCCCCATCCCTCCAGAAGACACTTTAGGGACCCTATTAGAAAATACTTTGTTTCACTGTTATTCTATTAATCTTTGTTTGATAAATCATGCAATTCGTTAGACTTTTGTAACACGGCTTTCTCAATGACACATTCTTCTTGCAGCTTAAGGCGAACATAGAGGAGACTGTTGGTTTTGGTAAAGGGACTCCAAAAATGTATGCAACAATCGATCTTGAGAAATGCAGGGTTGGGCGAACAAGGTTGTTAGAGGATGAACCTGATAACCCAAAGTGGAATGAATCTTTCCACATTTATTGTGCTCATGCAGCTTCTAATGTAATATTCACTGTGAAGGATGACAATCCCATTGGTGCAACCTTAATTGGTAGAGCTTATGTTTCTGTTGAAGATCTTTTAGATGGAGAGGAAGTAGATAGATGGGTTGAGATCTTGGACGAAGACAAAAACCCTGTAGAAGCTGGTTCAAAGATCCATGTGAAACTACAGTACTTTGATGTTACTCAAGATCGTAACTGGGCTCGTGGAATTAAAAGTGCCAAGTATCCTGGAGTCCCTTATACTTTCTTCTCTCAGAGACAAGGATGTCGTGTTTCTTTGTACCAAGATGCTCATGTACCTGATAATTTCATCCCCAAAATAGCTCTTGCTGGCGACAAGTATTATGAGCCGCATAGATGTTGGGAAGATGTCTTTGATGCAATCACTAATGCAAAACATTTCATCTATATCACTGGATGGTCTGTTTACACCGAGATCTCTTTAATAAGGGATTCAAGGAGGCAAAAACCCGGAGGAGATGTCACGCTAGGTGAGTTGCTAAAAAAGAAGGCGAGTGAAGGTGTTAAGGTTCTTATGCTTGTTTGGGATGACAGAACATCTGTAGATGTGTTGAAGAAAGACGGATTGATGGCTACCCATGATGAAGACACTGAAAACTTTTTCCAAGATTCTGAAGTACATTGTAATTTATGCCCACGTAACCCCGATGATGGTGGAAGTTTCATTCAGGACCTCCAAATATCTACCATGTTCACTCATCACCAGAAAATCGTGGTGGTGGACTCCCCGCTGCCCAATGGGGACTCTGAAAGAAGGCGGGTGGTGAGTTTTGTTGGTGGACTTGATCTATGTGATGGGAGATATGATTCCCCATTCCATTCTCTCTTCAGAACATTGGACACTGCTCACCACGACGATTTCCACCAGCCTAACTACGCTGAGGCTTGCATAACTAAAGGTGGACCAAGGGAGCCATGGCATGACATTCACTCTCGGCTTGAAGGACCGATTGCATGGGATGTTTTATTTAATTTTGAGCAAAGGTGGAAAAAGCAAGGTGGGAAAAATGTGTTAGTTAATCTCAGAGAACTTGATGACGTTCTAATTCCCCCATCTCCTGTCATGTTCCCTGATGACCAAGAGTCGTGGAATGTTCAGTTGTTCCGGTCCATCGACGGTGGTGCTGCTTTCGGCTTCCCTGACACACCAGAAGGGGCTGCACAATCGGGGCTTGTCAGTGGAAAAGATAATATAATTGACCGAAGTATTCAGGATGCCTATATTCATGCCATACGTCGAGCAAAGAACTTTATCTATATTGAAAATCAGTATTTTCTTGGAAGCTCTTTCGGTTGGCAGTGTGACGATATCAAGGTCGAGGATGTTGGTGCACTGCACCTGATTCCAAAAGAACTGTCTCTAAAGATTGTGAGCAAAATTAAGGCTGGACAAAAGTTTACTGTCTATGTTGTTGTCCCAATGTGGCCTGAAGGGATCCCAGAAAGTGCTTCTGTTCAGGCGATTCTAGACTGGCAAAGGAGGACAATGGAGATGATGTATAAAGATATCATTCAAGCTTTACAAGAAGAAGGTCTTGAAGATGACCCGAGAGACTATCTCACTTTCTTTTGCCTTGGAAATCGCGAGGTGAAGAAGAGCGGAGAATATGAACCTTCAGAAGCACCTGAAGCAGATTCAGATTACCAAAAAGCCCAAGAAGCCCGACGCTTCATGATCTATGTGCATGCCAAAATGATGATAGGTAAGAAGCATATTCGGATCTGTAGCTATTACATCTATATTTAAACGAAAGGGGGGAGTATTTTTGCATTTTGTTTGATACTTGATTATCTTATAGTAACTCTTTACCTACTTTTCCAACTTTGATTAGTATGTCTAGAAATAGTTAGAAAACTAAAGTCATAACCAATTTTGGCCAAACATTCTAAACTGATTCTTAATTTCTTATGACTTTCAATCTCAATGAACCATGTTCTTATTCTACCATGAACACCGTTAAAAATGATTATTATTCTTATCATCATTATTAGCCATAGTCACACAAAATTTTATATAAGGCAGTCACTCTAATCCTGCATAAAATAATTGTGCTTAATATAAACTTTTTTGAATATAGAAACCATAACAAACTTCAAACTTGGTACAGCGACTAGAAATAAGAACAAGTTATAGTGATATTCAGTAATTGCTCTTCTAATTCTATACCTACCATGTTGCAGTTGATGACGAGTATATAATTGTTGGATCTGCCAACATCAACCAACGATCGATGGATGGTTCAAGAGATTCCGAGATAGCCATGGGAGCTTACCAACCTCACCATCTTGCTACCAGGACACCTGCAAGGGGTCAGGTCCATGGCTTCCGTATGGCTTTATGGTATGAACATCTTGGCATGCTTGACGACAGCTTCCAGCATCCAGAGAGCACTGAATGCGTGAAAAGGGTGAACCAGATCACTGAAAAATACTGGGATCTGTTTGCCAGTGAGAATCTTGAAAACGATTTGCCTGGTCACTTGCTTCGCTACCCTGTTGGTGTTACTGGTGAAGGAACTGTGACTGAACTGCCAGGAACCGAGTTCTTCCCAGATACAAACGCACGCATCCTTGGAACGAAATCAGATTACCTTCCTTCAATTCTCACCACCTAAAAAGGTAAATTACTCCATTGTTCGCCCTCGAATAAAATTCTAATCTTGTTTGCTTATATTACTAGTCAAGAGAGTACTCTTGACTGAATACTAAGTGATTTCTTTCTACCCTTTCCATACCAAATAGCAGCAGCCAACTATTGTTACTAAGTGTGCTATCTTATGTAACATTTATGTACTTATTGATGAACAATGCCACCTTTTGTTTTTATCCTTTAACGTCATTGAATTTCACTAGTTTTTTAATCAATGTAGTGAATTCCAAGTTAAGGACGAGATACCACAAGTGCTCCTTAACCAGTCAGTCTTCTTAATGATTGATTTGTATTTATCAAATAAATTAGCTTCTAGCTATCACTATTACTAATTTGACAGTTTCAAATCGAGTTTCTAGGCAGGAGTAATGTCAATACACCAATCAAGTGCTTCTATTAAAGTGGTTTGAGGGTCGAAGTCTTCCTGGGACAATGTCACAATGTGTATTGTAGGTTTATCGTTATAAAAAAACACCAACCAACCTTGTTTGTCTTTCATTGAAACAGGGTAACAACAATTTTCAAACTAGATTTCTAGAAGTTCTTTAAGTAATACTAACTCACAAGTTGATTTGATTATATACACATACACTAGTCAAGGAAAACACTGTGAAAACGAAGAAGTACTAGAAGATTTAGCAACTTATACACCAATCGACCACTACATTCCCCCAACTAGCCTCCCCTCTTCTCCTCATAATCACTCCTTTCATGTCAACTCAATCCCTAAATTTTCAAACCCAATACATGTCATCTGTTTGGTATTCACATGGAGTTGTCTTTGCAACCGCATTTGCGATCTCTGGTACCATGATCTTGCTCTTGTTGTGTTGGGATCTTGAAAACACGATCACAAATCAAGATCCAGGTGGTGGCAGCCTGGCAAAGTCGCAACTGATGCTGTGTTCTTGTTTGTCGTCAAGGAAGAAGGGTGTACGAAATAGAAAGAAAGTGTGGTTTTCAGATGAAGTAAAGGATTTGAGTAAGTAACATGACGAGTCGAGGATACCCCAGACGGAGGTGATGAGGCACAAACATGTTTTTTTTTTGAAACACAAATGTCCTTCCACGATGGAATTGTTGATAAGAAGTCTGTGATATGATGCTCATGGATCGAGTTTTCAAATTAAGCTTTTTTCTTACCTTTGGTATTTGAATCCTGCGATACGTGCTCAAAGAAACCCCATTTGGTGGTCTTTAGATGTACATTTTCTCTTGATCGAATGCACATTTAAGCAAAAGATGTATCAGTGTTCTAAAACACCTTGTCGAGAACTGTATGAACATGAGCCAATGATTTAGTTAACAGGAGTGATCACCAATTGAAACTTTCAAGTGTCTTAAAAGAAACTTCACGTTTGTGTCCATCAATCACGAGAGGAATCAAATAAAAATTTTTCCTTCACTAGATCCACAAACTAAGGGGACATTTGGTTCGCGGAATGAAATTCAAAGGAATTGAAAACATACCCTATATAAATTTAGAATTATGTGGATAATACAAACACATGATGATCTTCCACATGGCCATGGTCTCAAAAAATACTTCCCTCTAACGACTGTACCTACGTGGCAGTACTCTCAAGTCTCGACACTAACGTACCATATATTTGTTACGGGAGATGTAAGAAAATGACACACAATTTTGCACCTAGCTTTATCATGGAAATATATGTTTATACGTATGCGACTCGAATTTATATATTAAATATCTTTGGTAAAAATACGGACTGTGGGTTTCGATCTTTATGAGGAGTTTTGTGAGAGTCGGAGTAACACATTCAGCAGTGGCCGAAACGAGGATTCTGAAGGTATTCACTATTCCAGAACATGGAAGGATTGATCATCTTCGTTTTTATTATCCGATGAAAAGAGGAGGGAAGAGAAGAACAAAGGGAAAAGAAAACGTGAAAACATATGTTGAGAACAAGCAAGGGCAATGCTATTTTAAAACTAGGGAGAATTTCATATATACCCTTTCAAAACTTTATAATATTATCATATGTATATACCTAACTTAAAATTTTAGGGAGAATTTCATATATATCCCTCCTAAAATTCGTAATATCGTATATACCCAACTTAAGTTATTAATATAATATATATCTCTCTTGGTTTAAAAAATTTTCAGATAATATGTAGTGATAATTATTAATTAGACAGTGTTTTGTTTTTAATATTGCAACTTTAATTTTTACATTTAAATTAATCAGAATAAATTTATAAGTTTATATATTTAACTTAAGAATGGAGCTAGTCTCAAATGTTTTAACTTGAGAGTTGATGATTGTCTAATGGCATGTGTTAAGAAAAAAAAATGTTGACATATATATACGTTACATGCAGGTTGTGTAACAAAGTAGTTTGATTCTTACATTAAGTAAACCATGGTTTATTTTCCCAGATCATTTAGAACAATAAAACTTTTGTGTAATTTATTAATACAAACATTGCATATTTTGACGTATTAACTAGTAGAATTGAAACCTAATCTTTTAAGCCAAATAAAAAGAGTTTTAAGTCCTTTTATCTTGGGGAGCTGGAAATTAGAAGGGTTAGCCAGTATTAAGGTTGCGTTTGACAGAGAGAATCAACAGAAAGAAAATGAAGACAAATTATTAGTTAGGAGACTTCAACTATGTATATCAATTCATATAAATTCTCAAGTTTGTATCAATATGCAACTTAAAATTCAATTCTCTCATGTAGGGATGGCAATGGGGCGGGGCGGGGCGGGGATCTCAGTTCCCGTCCCCATCCCCGCTTCATAATCCTCTCCTCCATCCCCGGCCCCATCCCCGTCGGGGAATGAGTTTCTATTCCCATCCCCGTCCCAATCGGGGATCGGGGATCCCCGTCGGGGTATCGGGTTTTTTAAGCTCCTAAAGGTTATTTAAATTTAAACTATAAATAGTAATTTAGTATAAAAAATATATGTAAATAGACATTAATAAAAATTAATTCAAACATATTTGAGGTATTTACATATATAACCTATAATTTGTAATAAACTATAACAAAGAAATGGATGCAAAACATTTATATAACCAATGAAATGAAAAATAACAATAGTATTTTAAACTATAGAATAGTCATATACAATGATATTTAATATATTATATAAAATGTAATGAATAATTTACATTGTAAAGTTAAATATATATAATAATTTATATTAAAACATAATTTATAACCGGGGCCGGGTTCGGGGTCGGGGATTAAAGTGTCTCCCATCCCCGCCCCATCCCCATTATTTTAAATCGGGGATTCCCCGTCCCCATCCCCATCCCCGGTCAAATCGGGGTCGAGTTACGGGTTCCCCGTCGGGGTTGGGTTTTTTTGCCATGCCTACTCTCATGTCTCTAACAATGACAGCAATCATAAGATTATTGTATTTTCAAGTTTTATGGTTTACAAAACCAAAGATTTTTATCATCATTTCTCGTCTCTTCAATTCCTTTTACCAAACGCAACCTAAAAGTCTAAACAAACAAGAGAGGAAGCTAAAAAGAAACAAACAAGTTATTGATTTTTTTTTAATTCATCATCAAAGCTTTGAAGATTTCATTGTTGCATACCTGCATGGATCGTCATGATTTTTCAAAGCAATTGGACCGACCTTTTGAACATTAGAAATTGTGTTTTGAGGGATGAAGATTGGGATTTCGTGGCGGGACAACAACAATGATTTGGTGATATCTCTTTTATTTTATTTTCATTAATGTCATATATCTTGTTGTGTTTTGTTTTCAACTCTATGATAATTATGTATGCCTCTAGTACATTTAGAGATAACTTTGTACTACTTTATTTAAACGGTTAAAATACTGTTTTAGGGATTTTTGATATAAAACTATCATTTTTGATTTGTGGTTGATTATTGCATACATTATTTGATTTGTGGCTGATTTATTTATGATTGCATTTTTGTGTACCTTGTATGTATGTCTGCAATTGCATCCTCAAAGAATTGAAAAAAAATTATCAATCGAAGGTATATTTCGTATTTTGGTTCTGTTTTCTATCACAAACTATGTTCTTAAAACTTTTTTAATAGTGAAAAAGAATGTAATTAAAAAAATCAAGAAAAGTGAAATTAGTTTGTGTTCTTTTTTGTTATGAAAAGGAAACGAAAAAGAATGAAATTAAAGTGTTTTTGACTTTAAAATTTTTTTTTTCAAAAGTGGGAAAATACCAAAGGAAAGAAAATATATATTTTATTTCTTTTACTTTCTCTCCTTTATTTTCTTTCCACGTCCAGAAACACAATGTAATACAAGTCTGCTAACTATGAGTTAGGTATATAAATTTAAACGCTCTGTTTATCAAAATTCTGTTGCAAATGTGTGCGATCTGATTTTTTGTGTTGCGATTTGTGGGTTTAAAAATGGGGGGTTGGTTACGAAGCTTTTGATGGCAGTCGTACAACCATTGATTAATGTTTGCCTTAAATTTCAAAGATGAACACAGTGACACACTTCCATTAAATTCCAAGTGCTTCCTTCCAAATCCCTACTAACATTTATCAAGTTTATAGAAACCATCACCGAATAAAGCTAGCACATCTGCCACAAAATAGAAAATTCAAGTCTCTACAGCAGATGGGTGTACTTGATTGAGTCTTGACCATGGCCGCTGGACCCACCACACCAACTGCCCGGAATTACTCTTGTCCTATGCCGTTTTCTGATGACGTTTTCCGCATCATATGAACAGAAACATCACACTATATGTGTCTTCTTTTGTACATATGCGCATGGAGACATGGAAGGTCTAATCAATGGAAGAAGACGTGTGCGTTTCAACAGAGACCCCACCCATTGTGAATTTTTAGCCGTTACTTTTTTTTTTCCCTTCTTTCTTTCTTTCTAAAGGGTCACTGTGCATAAAGCAAAATCGCAGCAGCAGATTCAGCATTGTCTTTAAAAATGGATGAGTGCCGTTGGATTTTTCTTATGGGTTGAAAGATATCTTCCAGTAAGGTACACAACGAGACAAACTGATAAATTTTCGGTAACGAGCTTTTCTGTTACGAATCAGAGGTTAATTGTTTTAATAATTGTTTTGATTTTCATTGGAAAAATTGAAAAGTATTAGCAAGAAAAAAGATACAAACTATGCAGACCAAAAGACAAGGACAAGATTGTGCACATCAACTGTTTGATGAAATGTTTTGGGTGAGATGAGACAAACTTAAGTTTTGGTTATCTGCGATAAATACACAATCCATGTAAGAATCTGATTCTTTCTTTTTCGTTTTGATTGTCATCATCATCCATTAATATATTATTATATACCAATCTTTTTATTAATGTCATGGGGATTGTTTTACATGTTTCTTTCAAGTATTTAAATCTTGTCTGCATTTAATTACTGGTTTCTGTACATTTTTGGAGCCTAATACTATCCATGTAAAAATCTGATTCTTTTTTTATGATTGTCCTCCTTTATTATCCCTCTTTGTTAGTACACCACTTATTTTTTTTTTATGTCAAATAAAGCTTTTAACGATATCGAAGGTTATATATTGATTTGAGGGGCAAATGTTTTGGATTTCCGAAGAATGAGAACAAAAGTTAGTGTGTGGTTCTGTATGGAGAACTATTACTGAAGTAGGTTAATTGGCAGATATTTTAGCATGCTTTTGGGCAGATGACATTAAATGCTTGCTGAAGAAAGGGTTTGAGAGGGTATTAATTGCAGGATTCTAGCAATAGTTTGACCAAGTACACAAATTATAATTGGAAATTAGATCAATTCTTTACTGATATCTGCATGCCCCTTATCACAAGGAAAATGCTGGTAATTCAAGAATCAAGAAACAAGTGGCTTAAGATTTAAAACGGAAAATTTAGTCAGATCAAAGTCAGTGCAACATTTTCCCAAAAGTAGGAAGAAAGAACAGTGGATTAGGATTCGAGTTGAGACGTTAGTTAATTAAATTCGATTGGCATAAAAGCCCTTCACATCAGCAAAGCTGTCCCTTCTTCTCCGAACATATTTTGGCCTCTTCTGTCAAATATGTGTGCTCTTTTTCATGTGCTCTTCTCCTTCCAAATAGTATTCCAAATCCCCTGAAGATTTCCCTCACTACGCTTTTAATTTCCGTGGTTTCCTTAACACAAAAAGTATGCAAGAGAAGTGTCATTAATCACTGACAAGTCTCCATCATCATCATCATCTTCTACATCTTCTATTTATAGTGTTATCATATCAAAAACTTGAAGTTATTTAACTACTCATGGCACCTGCAAGAACCTACTCATTTTGCCTGAGGGTGCTTATCACAGTCATTCTTCTCTTTTCTCTCACACTCTTATCTTCCATTTCAGGTAATATAGAAAAACCAGCTTCATACTTCTACATTTAGTTGTATACAGTTGAATCCCAAAAGGGTTTTTTTCCTATTTTGTCTTTTTACATTGATTCTAAGATGGTTAATTCTTCTCTGTGTTAGTTTGTTTATCTTAAACAAAATTTCTGAGTTGGCACTTGGTTGTTGATAAAAAGGTATCAAAATTCTAAATTCATCACATGTAGATAAAATCCCAAAATGGGCTTTTGAATTTTCAATCGTCTCCTTGTATGTTGATTCTAACCACGCATCTTGATAATAACTGTTCTTCCTTTGTGCAAGTGGTTTTATTTGATGAAATATTTTGATTAATTGTCATTTGCTGATGAAGGGTGTCAAAATTCTAGCCAATCAATAACCATATAAACCTCAAAATATGTTTACTATTTTTCTTCTTATTTTGATCCTAACCATACACAATGATGATGGTTTATAGCTGATACATCATTTATCTTAATTAGCAGTTGATGAAGGGGTATCTAGTATGCAACAAAAGAAGAAAATATTGGGATCAAGACCACCAGGGTGTGTGAACAAGTGCATGAACTGTACGCCATGCCGAGCCACTCTGGTTATTCCTCCTCACCATAAGATGATCAATTACAGAGATCAATCTTCGCATCGTGAAGACGATTGTTACTATCTTCTTTCCTGGAAATGCAAATGTGGTGATAAACTCTTTCAACCTTGATCATGATAGTTTTGCTTTTTAAGTTTTAACCATGCCTAGTGACCGATTTGGGTAGTCATTGAATATATAACTTTCTCCATGAAAGATAGTGTATAAAGGATTCTATAGTACTTCAAACCTCTTATTTCATTGTCTGTCATTTATATTAATCTATATTCTGAGTAGTTATGTAACTATATAGTATTAATTGCATTTATTATTTTCTATGTATACTTGCATAAATACCACATTATACTCCATATAGATCGTAGATTTGGAAGTACCACTGTTGAATAATGCTTGAGGTTTCAAATTACGAAGCTTGAGTAACGTGTCAAAACGGTAATCTTTTAGTATTTATCAAAGATGCTTGGGTGAATTTGTCACTCAAAACACTTTTTATTCCTTTTCCTAAAACTATCTACATAGTTAATCTGTTAGAACTATGTTATTTCAAGAATTTGTATAAATTTGAATACAGTTTTGCCAACTTTAAACCCGCGTCGACCCATTTGGCCATTTATAGGTACATAGGTCGAATTTGCCTCTTCTAAATCATGCTTTATTTAGGAAATCCTATAATCATCGATTCATGAACCTGTATTGCCTAGATTACACAGAAGCCTGAAGATGATATTGAAAACAGAGTTGTAATAATGGAAGACTGCTGTATTATATGCAAATATTTCTCAATCTCAATGAATAAGTTCCTGAATCAAATATACAAATATAAAATACAAATCTCTACGAGTATGTATTCTACAAACTTAACACCATGTTGGTGTTTGTTCCATTAGGGGTGTAGAATTAGGAAACTGGATTTTGAGTAATCAGAAGCCATTTTTGAGTGGTCATGAAGTTATAATCAGTACGAAAGCCGTGGCACATGCTGCATAGATGAACGAATACGAAGACCCGGCCCATCCTCTTAACCCGAAGCCCTAGAAAGAAAATTACTCCAAACGATTTTAGTAAATATATAAAAGAAAAACGATATGCAAGTAGTAAATATAGATGCTAGGACTCCTGCATACCTTGAAAGGGAAAAGAGATGTTGCTGAAGAGGGTACGAGTCCGGTGAATCCAATGTTGTAAGAAATGCTACCATCTGCTTTAAACAGCCCGAAGTTTCTCTCGGAAGTCGGACCAGGTTTTAGGTTCTCGTTAAACATGGCAAACACATACGCCTTGACTACCGTCTTCGGTCTGTAAGGGGTACCCTTCTTTTTAAGTAGTCTTTTACGTAAGTTCAGATTGTACGTCCTTGCGTTACTAACCGTGGCCCCTACTTCATTTGCATCTCCACGTGAAGCCCATCCGGTTTCCGATACTATAACCTCCATCTTTCCAAATCCAGCCTTTTCCAAAGCAGCATAGGTTGCATCGATTTGTGCCTCAAACATGTTATCGTAATGTAATTTAGTTTTCTCATCGTATATCCCAGGATTCTTTCTAAAGGTTGCGTAATTGATATCAATGTGTTCGGGGTCACTGATGTATGCAAGAAAAGGGTACGTGTTTATATAGAAAGGCGACTTGATTTGGGAGAAGAACTCGAGAAGCGGCTTCATGTAAGGAATAAGGGTTTCCTTAAAAGCACCTGCTGATGGCGGGTATGAACTTGCAAACACACCGGCAGAATGTGGGCTCGAAACCTCAACATCGTCAGCAAGGTGAAGCAGGTCAAGAGCTGTATGGATATTTTTCACCGCGGGAAGCAACACCTCCCACAGTTCTTGATCAACACCCCCTAACACCTCATTCCCAACCGCAATCCCACTTATACGTGTTCCAGGTACAAACGGCTCCACGTTTTGTTTCACCCAGTCCATGGCTCGATCCTGGCTAACACTTATATCTCGCAAGAACTCGTTCCCTAGCCCGATAATGATCTCAATCCCCGACCCTTTAAATGCCTTGAGAACTTCATGGTCAGCGTCATAGATTCGCGTGTTCTTAATCTTTGCCGCTTTCATAAGGGTCACCACACTTTCCGGAGAGGGGATGTTATCGGCGATCCTTCCATAATTGACTCCATACGTGCCCGTGAATGCACTAGCTATCACAACTGCCAAAAACAAAAACCAATCATCAGAAACATACCATAAAAGGTTACCTAGAGTCGAGCAAACATACCGTTAGCAACGAAGAGAAGAAGGGCGAAGAAGAATGCAGAGGAAGCCATGTTTTTGGAAGCTGATAAAAATGTAGAAGATGAAGGGTGTGTGGATGTGTAAATATTTAAGAACAATGGCTTGTGGATTGGGATGCTTGGTATTCAGGAATGCCATTAGAGTTGTCAATCAAAGATTCTTGAGATGAATTAAGGGGTGATTTCATTAAGGAAAACTGTGTTTTCTTTTCCTTTCCTTTCCTTTCTACATAAATCAATCCTCTTAACTTATGACTTACAAATCCATCCATCCATCCATCATGATCATGATTAGTTACTAAATTGGATATGTAAGAATGAAATTGTTTCAGGTTTTGAATTTTAATGATGATATATTTTTATTTTTTATTTCTTTGTTTTGATGAAGAATACAAACAAACAAACAAATGAATATTTATACGGGGTGGCTTTTAGGGTGTGCAAAAGGCTCGACCGCGCAAGGCCCCCAATTTCGTAGGGCCTCACGGTTATAATAAAATCTAAATTTAGACCAATAAAAATTTCCTGTATTTGACATGTACACGTTGTGTATCGGTGCGTTAAAATGGAATTCATGTCAAATACAATTTGGTTTGTATTATTTATTTTAATTTCTCACTAATCAGTTTTTTTTTTTTTTGTTATTGACGAAGTCGACTTTACCTATTAAAATTGAGTCTCAAAATGACAAATTTACTATTTAAATTACTTAAGGGACTATGTTGTAATTTACAAGCACAGGTATTCAAAAATCCATTAGACGGCTCTGATATTTATTTTTTTCTTTATTTTGTTTCATTGAAATCTATGGTTATATCAAAATGTGTGATTAAAAAAAGAAAAAAAGTGCATCGATATTTTTTTTTGAACGACAAACTATCCTACTCCTACTCCTAAACTACTCCGGCCTTTTACCACCAGACTTGCTTATTCCACGATATGTATTCCTTTGTACAAAAGGTGTAATTTTATTAATTGGGTAATTAAAAAATTAAGATACCAACTTTTGGAATGCTTTTCCCGTCTCTAAAGTTTACTTCTTTTCTTGTATGCTTTTTATACCTTTCCTGGGTAAATATATTTAAGTTAGGCACGAGTGGACGGTGGGTGGAGGAGCTACGGCGTTGTTTTGGCGGAGGGGAATCCTTCCGGAATCACGGTGCCTTCAACTTCAAGGAAACGGGTTTTCCTCATATATGCTCATTTTGCCTCATCTTTATTACGTTATTAATTAATGCCAACAAATCATATCTTCAATTGTTTATACGATAACCGAGTGTGATAACAAGAGCGATGGATAGCTCCGTTCGGTGCCGGTCCAATCATATTTGGGGCCCCGGGAAAAGGGGCCCCATAAATATATATGTATATTTAAAATAAACAAAATTCAAGTAAAACTGATAAATTAAAAACTAAAAACTTATAATCATATAACATCTAAAAACTTTGACAGGTCGATAATCTTGTTTAGTCGTTAATAGATCTAAGTATATATATTAATTTTTTTTGAGAATGAGCCCCTATGATTAATGGGCCCTGAGCAGCTGCCCGTGTTGACCTTGCTCAGGGCCGGCCCTACGCCTCCATTGTTCGTGTTACGGATATTCGAGTAGAGCCTAGGTTGAAATACGTTAAATGAGGTTTCCCATATTTACCGTAAGAAGATGTTTCTCAAATTACATAAATATTTAATATTGATGTATGCTCTCTTTTATATCATGTTATTATAGAATTCATTAAATTCAAAATTTTATTTAACTTTTTTTTAGAAAATATACAAAATGAAAATTAAAATATACTGTTTTATAAAATATATTCTTTTATATCATGTGTCGCGCTCGCACATTTTATAAGCATTAATCCTGTATCTAGATGTTTATGTAAAATTGGGTTTTAAAGTAAGAACCAGATGTTTATCGAAAAATCTTGAAGAACCACAATGAATCTAATGCACAGTCTCTATTGTAATTTTATTGAACGAATGTGCATCACATGGGGGATTATGAATCACACGAGGGGATCTCTATGCACAAATTTCTCCTGTGATGCAAAACTCTTCGAATTATGCATAATTCCCTTATGTGATACACATTTTCTCATTTGATGCATCATCTCATGTTGTGATGCATAATTCCGTCATATGATGCACTACATATATTTTTTACTTTATTGTGATTCTTTAATGTTTTTCGATGCATTATGATTCTTCAATGTTTTTTGATGCGTTGCGGTTCTTTATGTTTGTGTGTGTATGTATGCTTCAAAGAATGTCTTAGCGGTTGAATTTTCTAACTAAGTCTATAGGTCTACTTTTGGAAGCTTCATCGTATTGGGACCAATTGCCTTTAAAAAAGTGTGTTCCACGTGACTGAATAAGAAATTGATCAATATAAGATTAATCAGAGGATAATGAATAATAATTATGTCATTAAAGTATAAAAGGTATGGTTAGTTTCATCACTCCTTCATATTATAAACCTAAAAAATGTGTTAAAGATGCTATAAATTATGTGTATTAAAACTGTTACTTTGGTTATGTAAGTATATAACAAGTAAAATTTGAGTTTGTGCATGTTATAGATTTTATAACTTCTATTATTATTTATTCTGTTGTAAAAGTTAGAAAATAAAAAAGTTGTTGAATTTGTTTATTAAACTAACATACCATGAAAATTTATCTTGTTGAATACTTTGATTAATATTCATATCTAAAATCTGAATATATACATAGAATAACAGTCATTCCTTAGATATATATAGTATAAATACAAAATTAAAGCAAATATATTTTATATTAAATTGATGGTGCAATTAAAGGTGCGTGTATATGTTTTAAAATAATGGTTTAATATGTAAAAAAACCAACATCTTTTTCACATTTTTGCAGTTTAGTTTCTCCGTATTATTTTTTACCAACAAAATCATTAAGTTATATATTTGTTTGTGATTTTTGTGATTTTTCTTTATTTTTTCAAAAAAGCCCTCAAGTTTGTGGACTTTTCGGAGAAAAATAATGAAAACATGTCGGTTTTTGGTGGAAAAAGTCAGGGTTGATTATAAAAAAAAACAAAACAAAACTTTTCTGAAAACCGGATTAAAAACAATAACTTGAGGATTTTCTTAGGAAAAAATAACACGGAAGGACTAAATCGAAAAAAAACATGAAAACATGTTGGTTTTTTCATATTAAACCCTTAAAATAATTATTGTATTTTTAAAATGTTTTTTAAACGTATACTTCTATTATTATTCAAGTTAATTAACTTGTAAGCAATATAATACGGTGTTTATAACTTTTGATTATATAAATTGCTTATATGAAAAATACTCGATGATATATTGTATTATTAAGGCTATGTTTGACAGAAAATATAAGTAGCTTTTGTTTTTAAAAAACTCTATTAAAAACTAAAAGCCTTTGGAAGTAAAAGATAGAGCTTTTATTTTTTTCAAAAGAAACTCTTTTATAAAACGCTAGTAGAAGTAGCAATTATAAAGTTGTGGAGTCTTTGGTCAAACATAATTTACTTTTTTGCAATCACATTAATCCTAAACTACCACTTTTAATTAATTAATTTTAATGTCTGTTTACGTAATTTAATACTAAAAACTACAGCTACAGCTACATTTACCAAACACATGTATAAAACTAAAAACTTCAATCATTTTTAAAAACTTCAGCTCTCAAAAGCTCCAGCTACTACAAGTTCTAGATATTTTAAAAACACAAAGCTACAGCTAGTTTTGCCAAACATACCCTAAAGCTCGACCTGGAAAAAATATCATGGACTTTCATAAATTATTGATTAGGTCACTAGATTTTTTCCAATTATTTAAGTTTTCAAAGCTATGTGTCTTACTATCTTTTACTTGTTAATTGTTTGACTGGTAAAACAATTAATTTATTAAATGATTTAATATTTAAAAAAACTAACTTTTTTTTCCATTTTGGTGATTGTATTATTGGACTTTTTTTTTAAGTCTCTTCATCATTTACCAGTTAATAATCAGTTAAACATATTAAATATATATTTTTTATTAAGAAAAAATTATCAAGGGACTTAAGCATTTAGAAAAAAGTTTTGTGCGTAGGTTATAACTTAGTCGATAAATTTATAAAAGTTAATGATATTTTTTCGATATTAATCCTGTTTGGAATAATATATGAAAAACCAAAGCTAAAAATCGATTTTTAACTTGTGAATATATATCATACCGTTTTGGTTTTGAATAAATTCAGATTTTGGAGTAAAATGCGGCCTTTTGGTATATATATTATTTTTCTCTTTATTTCTATATTTTAAACTTTTAGCTTTTTCTTTGCCAAATACCGACTATTAAAGTTAAACTTTCAAGCAATACATAGTTCTTTGATTAAACTGTGAAAGTAAAGTAAATAGATTAATTAGCAACACCAAATAATGAATTCAAGTTATCGATCTTCGAGATCTTTTCTAATCTATACTATATATAATAAGAAAACCACTTAGAGTTTCTGTACCATTGGATGGAAAGAAATCAATTAATAGTCCAGATTAATGACAACTCATAATTATTTATGAAATGTCTCCTATACCCTTAATTAAAATCAATAATTATATCTATGCCTTTTTTTTAATTCATTTTCCATATTTACTACCTTAACTTAATTACATTACATTTTGATTTTAATTTTTTCATTAATGAATTAATATTTTATTAATATTTACCTAAAATAAATATGTGTCATTTTTATCCTTAATGATCATAGTTAAATTCAAATGTAAAACTTTGTATTTAAATGTAGAAGTGTAGTAAATAAATTTAAAAATTTTTGTTAATTAATTTGCTAACAATATTTAAAATTTAATTGATAAAACTTGATTTGTGAATATGATAAATTTTGATTGTTGATATTCCATTTTTATATTTTATCATTTTCAAAATATATACACATTCACATAATTGAAGTTTTTTGTTTCTTACATTGATATTTCATATTGAAGTTAATAAAAACTAAAAGAAACATTTTTTGCAAACACTTATTATCTGTTTTTAATAATACATTATAATAATATTTTTTATTTAATATCAAACAACTAAGTATTTTTTTTATCTTTAATTTAACTAGCTTTCAATTTTTTTATTTTAATTATGTATAAATTTTATAATAATTTATTAAAATATAAAAAATATGTATTTTCTAAATCAACCATGTATTACATGGGTTGATTAACCTATATATTATAATAAAACAAAACAATTCATGTCATATGTCACTTCTATAATACAAAAAAAATTATTTTTCCACCTTTTTTTCCAAATTTAACCTCTTAACTTAATTGCACTAAATTTTGATTTTATTTTTTTTCATTAGTTAATTAGTAATAAATTAGATTTTGTAACATTTAAAAATGATGTTTACCTAAAGTAAATATCTATCATTATCATCCATAATAATCATAATTAGATCCAAATGTAAAAATTTGAATTAGTTGTGAAAATTATTATTATTATTATTATCTATCTATTCTATTATAAGAGTAACGAGATGCCACATGACACTTTGATAAAGCGCCACTTGGCTTCGCATGTAATTGACACGTGTCCCTTCCTATTCTTTTTCAAAATATTTTAATTTTTTTTCATTTAATTAGTTGAAAATGTTGACCAGCTTTATCTTTTTTCCATTTAATTAGTTGAAGAAGTTGATGTTTTATCCTCCCTCTCCTCCATATGCGAAATTTGACTAGCTTTATCCTCTCTCTCTATATTAAAATTTTTTTTCTTCCATTTAATTAGGTGAACGTTGACTGGGTTTATCCTCCCTCTCCATATTCAAAATTTTTTTTCCCGTTTAATTAGTTGATCAATTTGACGTTTTATCCTCCCTCTCCATATGCGAAAGTTGAACCTGTTGCTAGGGTTTCGATTTGTATCCTTATCAGCTTATGCATTTGAAGATAATCCCGATTGTAATTTTAATATTCTATCAATTTCAAATCTTTCTATCTATACTATTAAAATAGTAATTATACTCAATTCTGATGAAGCCACGTGCATCACCATGAATCGACACATGACATTTACATGTTTTAAAAATAATAAAGAGATTTAAATTATATCTATTAAAATATAATATAATCTACTTTTGAATTCAAATCAAATCAAATAAAATCTAATACTCTACTAACTTATTAATTAGTATAATATAATATAATAAAAGTTTTAAAATATATAAGA
Source organism: Centrapalus pauciflorus (assembly GCA_020465985.1). Lineage (NCBI taxonomy): Eukaryota > Viridiplantae > Streptophyta > Magnoliopsida > Asterales > Asteraceae > Centrapalus > Centrapalus pauciflorus. The sequence goes on along the minus strand of JAANYP010007862.1, from coordinate 197,526 downwards.
AAATAATTACTATTCATATATATTTAGAAATATATAAAATTGATAGGTTATAATAAATAATAATATCATTCTTTTATACTTTTTGTTTTAAAAAAATATTTATACTTTTATCTTTTAATTCATTATATTTTATATATATTAAAAATATCCGCGTAATACGCGGGTAATAAACTAGTGTATAATAAAGGAAAACATCAAATGTCACGTGTCACCTCTACGTTCACCAAAAAGATAATTACAACTTATAAAAATAAAAGATAAATACAATTTAATATTATAAAAAAAAAGATAAATATACTCTATTTTTTAATCTGTAAATAATAAAAAATAAACACAATTATTATTTTTGTATGTTTTATTTTTACTCATATACATTTTATATAAATAAATTTAATTAAAAATATCCACGTAATACGTGGGTTATAAACTAGTCTTTGATTAAAGAGTTATTATCAAAAAAACCATCCGAACTTTTATAATTTTTTCGGTTTAATCATTCATTTTTTTCCAACCGATCAAATCACTACACTTTTTATTTTCTATTAGTTTAATCAATATACTTTCAAATTTATTGGTTTAGTCATTCATTTTTGACAGGTAACCTGTTTGACCGGTCAATTGTTGTTATGAATTATGATTATTATCAAAAAAAACCATTTGAACTTTCTTAATTCTATTTCTTTAACCACTCTATTAGTTTTTCGTGATCTAATCTCTAATTTAGTTAATGTTCAGATTTTTGTAATTTCTATTATTATATTGTTTATAACATCAAATGTTTAAAATAAACATTAATTTCATAAAAAATGTTTCTCTCTTATTTCATCACCATATTGCTTTTATCACCAACGATGCTTCATTGATCTCTTCTGCTTCTTTATTATCATCCTCTTCTACTTTATCAGTTCTTCATTATCATTGTGTTAATCCAAACAGATTCTAATCAATTTAATTCTCTAAGGTTTTGTAGTGTTCGTCAGGTTTGTTGACAATTATGTTAACTGATTATAGTTTTAAATAAGATTCCTATCAAGTAATGTTCAAATTGGTATTCTTTTATTCAATTTTCACCTGTTACAATCCATTTGATTTGATTTTGATTTATTTTTCTTGTTCTTTGTTAGGGTTTGAATGTTTTAAAGGATTGTAAATAAATAAATTTTATAAATTAAATAGTAATTACTAATGATAGTAATAATATAATTAAATAAAGTTTTAAAAAATAAATAATAATATAAAATTAAAAACTAAAATTCTATTATAAAACTTCATAAGCAAATTTGAAACTTAAATTGGGTTTATTATTGGTGTTTATAAAATCTTGAAAAAACTTAAAAATAAAAGGGTTAATACTGAAAAAACCCTATAAACTTTTCTCATTTTCACGATTAAGTCCTTAGACTTTTTTTCCGATTGTTTAAGTCCCTAAACTATTTTTCTATTATTCAAAAGTATATATTTTTGACCGTCTACCAGATGAATAGGTAAAACACAACCAATAAAACAAAAAGTTTAGGTACTTAGTCGCCAAAACATGTAAAGATAGTGAGTTTTTGAATAAGACAAAAATAGTTTAGGGACTTAAACAATCAGAAAAAAAGTTTAGGGACTTAATCACAATACTAAGAAAAGTTTATGGGGTTTTTTCGATATTAACCCAAAATAAAAATGAATTTAATTTAATTTGATATTACTGTTATTGATAAAAATATTAAAAGATTTGTTTGATTTCATTGAATTATCGGTTCTCAGAGTTTTAATTTTTAGTTTAAGAGGATGGTGGTCAAACCAAAAAAATCTTGGAAGTTCAAATGGTTTTTTCAATGATAAAAAACGTCACGTAATTGTCACGTCAACAATCACCTGTGATATCAGGTAAACTGATCAAACCAATAAAAAATGAAAAGGTTAGTGTTATGATCGGTTGGAAAAAAATTGAAATGGTTAAACAAAAAAAAATCATTAAAATTCGGATGGTTTTTTCGATAATAACCCTTGATTAAACAAAAGTAACATGAACTCAAAGCAAATGGAGCCTCAAAAAAGAAATTACCAAACTAGGAAATTAACACAGGAGACTTGAACTAACAGCAGCAACAATGTTAAAAACCATTCGGTACTCAAAAAGGAAATTTACAATTACTAGAACCGACAACACATCATGACATCAATTCACCAAAAGGCAAAGAGGACTTTGCCATTTTGGAGCTAAGCGGGTCATCATTCAAACGTAAGACCCCCACTTAAAAAAAAAAAAAAAAAATTAATTAATTGTGTCTTACCCTCTTTATTTCTTGAATGCTCACTTGGGGACTACTTTCCGATAAGTGATATAGCCATTTGAGCATGCATAATTTCTATATATTCATTTCATAGGTTAAAAGAGTCTATGTTCTTTATCAAACATGCATGTTTATGGTACTCGAGTTGTCATAAAGATATCGAAAGGGACATGGGAAGATTGAGAGTCCGTTAATCATGATAAAGTGTAAAAAAGAGGTGGATCAAAGAATCGTACGAACCATATTTAAAAACAAACAAATACAGTCGTGCACGTTAGGAAAAGACAACAAGATAGATCAATAGATTAGATATGTATTTAAAACAAACTGATGCAAGATCCATGAATGAAAGATTTTCATTTCCTTATCAAAGTATATTGTAACAATTATGCATTTATAGCACAACTATCTTAATGTTTTTTAAATTAAACAATTATTTTTCATTTCATGTTATCTAGTTAACATGATAAGTTTCTACATCTTAAACACATAATCTAAAACACTTATCAAATAATAAAACTCAATTTATTATAAGTTCCAAAATAAAAATACATAGATCTCTTTACACTTTTCTCTAGTAGTATTAATTAATTATAGTACGTTTATGACCGTCTTAAAAGGTGCATAAGATTTATCTTTAACAACATAACATCTTTAGCGGTTTGATAGTCATGTCTAGTCAAATAATCATTAAAAATACATCAAATTTATTTTTAACAACTTCAAACATGCTTAAAGTTTAATTTAAAAATCCAATAATTAAAAGCTCACATAAATTTTCAACTAAAGTGTATAATATTATTTAAAATTACTAATTCATTGATAAATTAAACACATCAAACTTAGAACTAACAACCAAAATTTAAATTGTAAATTCCAAAATTATAGAAATGATATGGAATATGATGCATATATAAAATTTCATTTTTAATCATTGATTTCCATCAAATTAAACATGTTAATTAGTTATTGATTATGCTAAAACTTGAACTACAAGATGTATATATGTGCATACGTATGTGTTCACATGTTTTCTGCTTTCATATCTATTTATAGACTTCACACATTCTACATGTCGATTGTCATTTAATGGTTTTGATTATAATTATTCTTCATATATTTAGTTTGTGATATATTTATCTTTAATATGTATTTGGATATGTGAATCTGTATTTTAAGTATTTTAATATTTAATCTGATTTTAAAAAAATATGAATTTTCATATATTCGGATAATTCAATATTAGAATCCGAAATTTCGGATTCGGATAGCAAAAATCACTTCTGAAATTCAGATATCCGGTTTTGAACACCAATGCCCACACCATATGTATAATATGATATCCTCACAATAGTAAATGGACTCATTAACACGTTAACTCTTAAGATTATTTATAGATAATATGTGAATCCCATTAAAAATATTTTAATGTAACAGAAGTGTGTTATAGTTGTGAAGAATCTATATCTATAAATCTATCTATACTATTAAATGAGCAAATTATTTGTCATTTGTCATAACCTTAAGAATGTCATGTGGCTTCTTATCAAATTAACATTTGTAATTAGTATTTTTTAAAATATAAATATTTATTTCTTTTTAAATCCCTAAAAGTGTTCCTATTCTTAGTGACCTATTAAAATTACAACATCAACATTTAAAAAACTATTAACTAATTATAACAATGACAACATACTTAAATGTTATCATTGACTATTTTTTCTGTTTAACTAACTTATACTTCAAATTAATTATAATACAAGAATAACAAATTTTAATATATCAAAATATAATGTTAACTTTTAATTTTTAGTTTATATAACTTTTGGAAAAAATATTTATTAAAGTTATCCGTGTAATACACGGGTTAATAAACTAGTACTAATAAAAAAATAACTAAATATGGCACATGTCATCACCTTATTAAAGATGTCATGTGTCGACACTAGCTTTTGCCACGTCATTTAGCTTATTAAAATACATTTTAATATGCATCAATCCAATCCAATATATTGTAATCTAACTAAATTTTACTAATCTAATAAATACCTAACAAAAATATAATAAACTATTATTTATAATTATATAAAAATCTTTATAAATATTTGGGTTTTAAGCATTTTTTTAAAATTTAACCCATGATCGGTATCTAACCTAGTATTATAACAAAGCAAAATAATTCATGCCACATGTCATTTCTTACTTTAATATTTTTTATAATAATATTTTAAGTTATTTGATATATATATATATATATATATATATATATATATATATATATATATATATATATATATTTCTTACATATGCCCCATGTATTACATGGGCTAATAATCTAGTTAGTAATAAATTAGATGTCGTAACATATTAAATTAATATTTACCTAAAATAAATATATATCATTATTATCCAATAATAATCATAATTAAATCCAAATGTAAAAGATTTGAATTAGTTGTGGAAATAATTATTATTATCTATAATAAATAAGAACATTAAATGTCACATGTCACCTCTACATTCCACCGAAAATAATAATTACGACTTATTATTATAAAAAAACTAAAAAAGAAAAACAATTTATTATTTTTTTAAAAATTTGATTGCACTCTATTTTTTAATCTATAAATAATAAAAGATAAACATAATTATTATTTTTATATGTTTTTATTTCTATTTATACATTTTATATAAATAAAATTAATTAAAATATTTACGTAGTAAGTTGGTCACAAACTAGTGTGTATAAAACATGACTGTTATGGGTTGACGACGCCGTCTATGTAAAATACACTCAAAGACAATAAATATTATTGTTATATAGATGTCTTAACATAGTATACAATACTGCTCCGTACAATCACCCATGTCCCTCCCACATGAAAAATGCAACAATTTTCTTATGATAGTTAAATCTATGTGTGTAGGTTCATATTATGAAACTAAATATATTTTGAGAAGGGAGAAACACTATGATTCATTAATTTTGTACATTAATTTATTTATTTTTAAATTTGCGATTCATTATATATATTAAAAAACTAATGAGTTAATATAAAAAGTAGTTACTTGTTAATTCACTTTATCCAGAATTGATGATTCATCATTTATATATGCAAAAACTGATGAGTTAATATATAAAAAAATGAATCATAGTATTTCTCGTATTTCTCAAAATATATTTAGCTTTTTATTTGATCCTAAATTTATATATCTGTGTGTATATGTATGCATGTGTGTATGTGTGTGCGTATGTATGTATGTATATGTGTGTACATATCTTCCAATACGGATTCTAAGTCAATTAGATCAACGTTATCCATATGCTCTTAATTGTTAAGCTTGTGCAAATTCAACGTTAGTATCTACACATCATTAACACCAGCAACATTAGCACCAGTAGGGCAACACATGCTGACAACGCCAGAGGCTCTGTCCTTGGATCCCACAAGGGGCGCTGCCCCTAGGTATTCGCATTAATGCATAGGTCTATTTATACAAGTGTGCATTCTGCATCACTAAACTTGTTTTAGAACGGACCATAATCTTAACATGTCAGGATAATTAACTAAAATAACAACACACACAGATTTATATATTGGTGTATATGTGGGTTGAGTTAATGAAAATTATATTCTATAATATGACTTAATTTGCTTTAGTTCTTCACTCTAATTTAGTTCTTCATCGAACTTAAAGACAAACATTTATTCTACAAAAGTGATATATCCTTAAATGATTATGTATTCATATGACACATATTTTTACCCTAGTATATCTTCACATAAATATAAAAGAAATATACTGCTAACATTGAAGGTGTGACTCACACAAGCTAACAAACCAGACGGAGCAGCATTTAGCAACATAAAGCGTCGGAGTGACCTAACAAAAATACACGGTGTATATATAACATCATTATTAATACAGCTATAACAACGACCTAGTTCTCTAAGAATTATAAAGATATATGTGATTTGCAAATCCTCTATTTCCTAATTCCGAACAAATCCATACAACCCAACAATTTATAAAACAATAAATGAGATATGGATGTAATTGCATTTCATAAAATACTTATATTCTTGCTTGAAACTAGCAACCCGATCTCTCAAACCCTACGATCATCCCTCGAGTCCAATTGATTACCACGAAACCCTAAACACATAAACCCTACGTCTCTAACATAACTCTACATACACATATGTGAAGCTAACACATATATTGATAGTCTATCGTAACTTATTATGTATAAGCTAAAGAAAACCCTGCCTTGTACCCTAATCGGTGTTATGCTTAGACCATCACGGGTGGCATTCCTATCTCGGCCGAGTTCTCACATCGCTGACCGCAACCCCATATCTGTGTCGAACTCTTAACACGACCCCGTACACACCACTAAACTTGTTCTCATACGAACTTTAATATTAAAAAGTTTTAATATTAATATATATACACACACATTACATTCATTGATATAAAACCTTAAAAAAATGTTATATTTGCAAAAATTTTCACAAATATCTACCAAATAATTAACCATACGGAATCTTTCGCAACAAAATGAATGCATCGATCTACATATAGATAAGTCATAAGTCATAAGTTCATATGCATATAGTGAATTGTTAAAATTCCTTCACGTAGAAAACACGCCATTTGAGACAAAAACAACCAAGAAACCGTTTGAATTTTTGTCTAATTTTAGCATTGCCACTTGTCAAAAACAGAAAACATGCAAAATCACAGTATAAGTTCACAAAAAGGCCACTGTGGACAGCATTGCACTCTATTTTCGCTTATTCCGACACACTTATCCTGAAGGTCCAACCGATATTCGGTGCACGTAGCTATCTTAGCTTCGCCGGAAATGGAGAGTCAACAGGCAAAAGTGAAGCCGGAGATACACGGCGGCGGCGGTGATGATGGTAACGCACCAAAAGATACCTACCAGATCGCGTACATGATCCACTTTTTACTAGGTGCTGGCTATTTGGTTCCATGGAACGCTTTCATTACTGCCGTCGATTATTTCCAGTACCTGTATCCGGCCAAACACATCAACAAGGTCTTCTCCGTTGGTTACATGTCCGCCGCCGTGACGGTGCTTTTAACCCTCATGTGTTGGTCAAGGTCTAGCCGGATTCAGCTGCCATCCGTTAGAACCAGGATGAACCTGGGTCAGTGTTTGTTTATTTTAGCGTTAATGGTGGCGCCGGTGACCGACTGGATTGATAACGGGAAAAAAACCACGCAAGGATCAAATGTGGCGTTTGTGGTTCTTGTTTCGATGGTTATGATCAGTGGCTTAGCAGATGGGCTGGTGGGTGGAAGTTTAGTCGGAGCTACCGGAGAACTCCCCGGACGGTATATGCAGGCTGTTTTCGCCGGCAACGCTACTGCCGGTATGGATTTTCATTCAATATTTCATTATTACCCTTGTCCCATTTTTATTAATTAAATCGTAATTATTCAATAATTAAGGAGGTGTAGTTCTATCAAATTAAAATTAAGGAGGTGTTAGTTTGTGTGATTTATCTCATGCTATATTCGAGTCTCCATGACTTAACGTGTCCTTTTTATTCTTATTTTTTCACATGTTTTGTTCAAGACCTGTTTCACATGTAAATTTATAATTTACCATGGAAAAAAAAAACTAATATGTTTTTATGTTTATTTTTAATCCAAGTCATGTTAATATTTTTATTTCTAAAAATTAATCCTTAGGTTAATATTCTGATTTTTGAATAAATTTTACTTTTTTTTTCATAATCAATCCTATCTTTTTCTACAAAGACCAACATATTTTTATTTTTTTTCTCGGAAATTCCAAAAATTTGAAGACTTTTCTGATGAGAAAAAAAAAAAGAAAAAATTCTAAAAACTACAAACAAATAAATACCTTGTAAAAAAAACAATTTTATTTGTAAAAAATTAACATGCAAGGATTAAACCGTAAAAATATGAAAAATATTGGGTTTTTTCATATTAAACTCGTGAATTTATGGTTTTTTAAGGGTTAATTACATAAAAAGGTAATATATATTTTTTTTTTATTTTGAGTAACATATTAATTTTTTTCAACTAGGTGCTTATATTAATGAAAATTGTCAAAACACATCAATCTAAATAATAATGCTAAAATAAAATGTTAATTTCGTCTGGTCAACAAAACTTTTCAACGATTATTTGACCAAACAACATGTTCGGACATTTTTTAAAAATTGCCGGTTACCTGATCATTATACAGATCATCTTGATTTGTGTGTATTCATTAGCATCATCCCGTAGTAATAATAATAATAATAATAATAATAATAATAATTATTATTATTATTATTATTATTATTAATTATTATTATTATTATTATTATTATTATTATTATTATTATTATTATTATGTATCACCTAAATTGGAAATTTTGTTGGTAATAAATAAGTTATGGTTGAATGATAGCCTGAGTAACTAATAAAAAATAATCAGTTAAAAATAACCTAAATGAATTTGCCAAACGGGCGCTTTAATGCATCAATTTTATTTTACCGTTAATGAAATTATTCACCTACGTTTTCTTTTGGTTCAATTAAATGATAATTGGAAAAATACTTATTTTTACATTAAAAATCTTCTAAATTAAATGATAATTGGAAAAATACTTATTTTTACATTAAAAATCTTCTAACTACTCTTATTCTTTCGATTAACTTCTTAAGCTAATTTTCTTTATAAACAAACAAAATCCCGATAAAATGTTGTTTTTAATTTTAAATTGTTGATATTTAACTGGTTGTATAAAAGTCCAACGTTGAATTTATGTTAAACAAAATAATCGGCTAGATGTCTTACGACACATATATGTTAAACTGAAGCACATCATCCTCATCCGTCAAATCTAATAAATATTTAACATAAATGTCACACAAGACTTCTGACCGGCATTTGGTCTCACGTAGATGTCACGTAGATCTCACATAAGACATGGTTACCACCGGTTAAATGTTAAAAGAAATTAAAAAAAAATACCTTTTTTAAATGATTTTAGTTGGTTGGATATTTTACGAGGGAAAAAATGGTTTGGTGAGGTGACTTAATTGAAGAAAATGAGACAACTCTGAGATTTTTATGCAAAAATTTTAAAAGTAGTTCGGGAAGTTATTAGATTAAAAATTTAGTATTTAAAACGGATTGATTTTTCGATTTAAACCAAACGTAAACCCGGACATTTTTGCAGGTCTTATGGTTTCGGTGTTAAGGATCATAACAAAGGCATCGCTGCCACACACTCAAAAAGGACTCCAAACAAGCACACAGATCTACTTCGTGTTCAGTGCCCTCATCGTGCTTCTCTGCATCATCTGCACCAACGTCTTGGACAATTTACCCGTTATTCGATTCTACCGGAACCAAAAACACATCAATCCCACCCAACAGACTTCGTCGTCTATCGAGCCAAATTTCTGGGTGGTGGTGAAGAAGATCACGTGGCCCGTAACAGCGGTGTTCGTGCTCTACGTGGTATCGCTGTCAATCTTCCCCGGGTACTTGAGCGAGAACGTTGAATCAGCATATTTCAAAGATTGGTATCCTATATTTCTGATCACAACGTTTAATGTTGGTGACTTTGTTGGAAAGTGTTTGACAGCCATTTACGTACCGCAGCGGTGTAAAGGGGCGGTGTGGTGTTGTATGGGGAGGGTGATGTTTTACCCGTTGTTTTTGGGGTGCGTATACGGGCCGAGATGGATGCATAGTGAGGTTCCGGTGATGGCGTTGACGTTGGCGTTGGGTGTTAGTAACGGATATTTAACGAGCGTGCTTATGATGCTTGCGCCGAAGTTAGTTCCAATCGAGGAATCGGAGATTGTTGGAATGGCTATGGAAACGTTTCTTGTTGTTGGGTTAGTCGTGGGTTCAGCTTTTGGCTGGTTATGGAACGTTGTTTGAACCTTGATTACCATAGCTAGTTTTTTTTTATTTTAAACATATATAAGGTAATAAATAATGGAATAAAAAAATAAATAAAGTTCTAAAGATTAACAATGATGATCGATTGGATTCATTCATCAGTAAATTATAAGGAAAAAAAAAAAGATATGTTGATGAGAATCCCAACGGTACTATACATAGTCGGTTTCTTTGCAGTGTTAAATGAAACAAAGTTTATGTTCTTTAAAATGTCACTTTTTGTTTCTTTTCAATTTTTTTTTTTTTTCAGTTTTCTCTTACGTTGTGTTAAAAAAATACAATGTAAGAGTAGTGGTTATATCCATCATTTTAAAATATAACATTTTGGACAATTAAGTGCTATATCAGCTTTTCTTTCTCGACCATTTTCATTCTAAAATTTTAGAAATACATATCATTCTCAAATTTCTATTTTTCTTAATTTTTTATTAAAAAATAAGTCATTTATAATTAATTATTATAACTTAAATATTTAATTTTATAAAACCTAATTTAAACTGTTACATGAATATAATTGAAATTACGAAACTACAAATTAAAAATTACAAAACTAAAAATGTGAATGTGTTTGGTTTTGATTTGGTAAGAGATTTTGGAAAGAGTTAAAAGATATAGAAAAAAATAAGAGATTAGTTTGGTGTGAATTGTTATGAATGTAGATAATTACATACACACACATATATGTAAACATTAGAGGCTGGTGGACTGAATCCACTAGGCAGCACCGTGATTGCGGAGCGGTGTTCCTGCGGGGAAAAATGCCATATGGCAAGCCGCTAGCCAGCGGGATTTGTATCCGCACAACATAAGAATTGGTGTTGAGGTGCAGCGATAAGCAGGGGCGGATTCAGAATTATGATGACCAGAGAATGAAGCCATTAAAGAGAATTTCTGTATTTTGATGGGCAAGCAATTTAAATTCAAACTTGGAAATAAACTAGACACGTGGGTTCCTGGTCCAATACAAACTACACTCCAATGGGCTTATCAAAATCTACTACTCCATAAAGTGATAATAACAATACCAGCCCAGATTTAAGGCCTAATAACTAATAAGTATTGTTTTATTGGGCCAGTAAATATCAAATATGAATTTCAACACTATATATCATCAACATAGAGATCCAACTTTTTTTAATCTAATAACTTCATTCAAAAAAAAAAAAAAAAAATGTTTTGCAAACACTTTATTCAAAATTTATAAATAAGTAATGTTTTTTAATGGTACTATACAAACTATATTGATTGCAATCATTATCAAATTTAGGCTTTCATAAATCAATTTTAGGATGTCATATACATATGTTGTGGAACTCTCTCAATAAAACCTATACAAACATGTATATTATATCGAAATGATGCCATTTGAGACGCCACACCATAAATCTTTGGTGCCGTTTAAAACATTTCCGTTATGCATTTAGTATTCCAAACTATATAAAACTTAACGACCTTTAAGAGTTGAATTATTAAGAAGTACATTAAATAAGATATCTTGTGCAATCTAGGATGACAAAAATACATGTATACTACAAACAAAATGTTATTTACTAACACACGAAAAGTGTTACTAAAAGTTAAAAAGGTGTTACTATAACAGTCAAAAAACTTTACCTACACAACAAATAGAGTGGGTTTAAGTGAAGTGGATATTGAAAATGTGTGTGGGCATAGCCTTCAAATTTTTTGTGATAGAATTTGTGTCACTCTACAACAAAATTATGAGTGAAATACAGTTCTATATCTACTCTTTTCCATAAATGACAAAAAGTATAAGATGATGACTCTTTTACGTGTATTACTAAAAGCGTGTGTTATTAAATGACACTTTTATTATATAACTAGTTTACGAACCCAAATATTACGTAGATAAATTTTAATAAATAATAGGTTATATAAAATTTATATAACATAAAATTAATAAATATTAAATATTGTTAAAAAAATACAAGAATGATATTGTTATTTGTTATAGTATTATTTAATAGTAGTTATTTTTTAAAAAAACTTAAAATATTTTATTTCTAAATTTATACGTACTTAATCGATTTCAATTTTACATAAAACATAATTTTTATATATGTTTTATGTAACATCCCATTTTTGAGATAATTGCGTGGAATTATTTTAGTGGATAATTAAATAAATATATTTGTGTTGGACCAATGAGATCCCGAGTAGTGGATTGATACGTGTCGGGTTATGAGTTACGTGTTATCGGGTAATTAATTTGGTGGATTTAATTTATTGGCTCATTTATTTTATTATTATTGCGTGTTCCAATTAAATTCCGTTTCGTGGATTTAACGTGTCAAGATTGAGTGATACGTGTCTCCGAGCTAATAATTAGCGGATTAATTATCTCCTTGAGATCGTGGAATTAATTGGGTCCTAATGATATGATTTGTGAAAAAGTGATATCGGGTTCGGATTTAACGGGTTCGGAACCTACTTAATTGAGAAATTGGATATATACGTGCATATGTTGAGCTCCCTTATCTCCTTTATTCCCTTATCCAAATTGAGAGATTACCCCAAAGTGTGTGTGTGTGTGATTTTGTGTGAACCTCCAGCAGAATCCTTGCAATCCAAGAGTTGGGTGTGGAGATTGATGAACTTGAGCATCTTCTTCTTCCTCTATTGAGTTCTTGAAGGATTTGAGGTAAGGCTCCATGATTTGGATACCTAATTCTTGAGATATGTATGTGTTTATGTGGGAATTGGTTTCTGGGAGTATATGGGTTAATTATATATGAATCTTGTGTCTTTTGCTGCTAAAAATTGGGTATGGAGGGTGAAAATCCCCTGGTTCGGCTATGGAGTTCGAAGGACATAAATGTTGCTGTCTGGCCAAAAGCGCGGCGCGCAAATGAAAGCGCGGCGCGTTTTCTGATCTGCAGAAAATTTCAATAGGGTCAATAAAAGAGAGTTTTGAGTCGTTATTTGGTCGAGTCCCTTCGAGATATTATTGAATTGAGTTATTTGGGATATTGGGTCTCAATAGGAGTTCCGATAAAGGGTTTCGGGGATCGATTGTCCGTTCGGGGATATGTTTCGGGATTAGTTTAATTGCGATAATTATGTTGGATTGAGTTATGTTTGATTAAATTGCGTGGCTATCGAGCTCGTGTTAATATGTGAGACCCGTGATGTGTACAGGTTCTAACCGATCGCGTGCCGAGCCGCATTGAGAGTTCCTAGTTTTCAAGTCGGAATCGGCTAATCGGTGAGTACCCGAGTTCTTTTCTAAACCCTGGGATCGTTTTTGCGAGTCATAGCTGTGTAGCTGTTAGTGTATGTGTATATTGTGCAATGTGTGTGAGATAGGGACGCGGGAGCCAGGTATGATTCTATCTACCACATACGTGCTATGCGTATTTGAGTTGCAGGTGTCCGCGATATGTGATCGCGCAGGCTGACTGTCCCTAACCAGTCATGAGATATGAGACTGTATATACAGTAGTGATATTGCCAGGTCGCTCCTGTGCCTATTGTGAGCTAACCGCTGCTGTGTGCGGCCTGTTAGCTGGGGAACGGCGTCCCCTTTTGAGCAGAGATATGTGTTGTGCATCGAGTTGCACCTATGTGTTGAGATATTATTGTGTTGTGCATCGAGTTGTACATATGTGTTGACATATTACTGTGTTGTGCATGTTATATGTGTTATCGTGCAGAGTCTAACCCTCGAGTACTCACGAGCTTCCGAGCTTACGTATTCGAGTCTACCATGTTCAGGGTATCAGGAAAGAGATTGGTAACCGGGTTTGCTGAACAGGGAATTGCGGATAATCGAGGACGGTGTATCTGCCTTGCTAGGGATTATGTTAGTGTTGGCTGTGTTAGCATCTTTTGGGGATGTTGTAATCTAGTGGATTATGTGTTAATGACAATTATGTGAAAGTTTAAATTATCAGTGATTTCGAGTTATCCTATGACATGTGTTTAATTGAGTTATTGAGATGTGCCACCTGTGTATTGTATTGACGTGGTATTTCTGAGCTCGGGGAGGGTGTTACATTGATGGTATCAGAGCTTGTGGTTAACATTATGAATATCATATGTAAATTTCACATATATTCACATCTCCTAGCTCCTAAAAAATGATGTAAACACACTTATATAATTTTGAATGTATGTGAACGTGCATTTATTCAAGTCGTGTTTTCATGCACTTAGAGTGTTTGGATTTGCGTGAAATTTACATATGATCTGTGTAATGTTAATTAAAACATGTTAATGAAAAAAATTTAAAAAAAACTTACTTTTAAGGGTGGTACCTTCTGGTGCACTGCATAATGGTAAATGGTACTCACTTGAACATAGTTAATGATTTAGTCTCTCTCTCTCTCTCTCTCTCTCTCTCTCTCTCTCTATATATATATATATATATATATATATATATATATATATATATATATATATATATATATATATATATATATATATATATATATAGGATCAGGTGAGAATAAACTTATGGTGCGAAGGCACGAGAGTACGTCATGTGTCATTAATTGTCAATAATACACTAGGAGCAAATTAGAAATTGTATAATATACTTTATATTGTTAAATTAATTTATAATTTTATAAAGAAAGTAACGTTTTTCTCATTAATGGCAATAATCCACTTAAATTTAGAATTGATACTTTTGTTATTTACTACCTAAATAATTTGCAATCCACAGAGCTAGTTTCATCTCACTTCCGACGATATTAATGTAATTTTCCGATCATGCTACCTTTTCCCGTTCCATTCTATTTTTACGACGTTATAAACAATATACAAAACTTCGACGAGTAATTCATCATAACAGTTTTTTTTATCTCTCTTTCATCTTCCATGGTGGTTATGGAGGAAGATGACGACTTCGATGAGGTTGATTCTGAGAAGTGACCATCATCGTCGGTACCGGAGAAGAAGATATTGTAGCATATGTTGTTCCAACGAGTTGAGTTTCATCTATCTCTTTTAGATGTCAATTAAAGGTTACAAATTTAGGTTGAAATTTGGTTTCGAATTCTTTCAACCTTGGTTTGAATTTTCGCGTTCGGTATGAAGGTATATTTCCTTTTAGATTTTCATTGTAATTTTTTGCTTAATTTTGAATTGTTAATCTAGGTTTTAGTCGGGGAGGATGCGAAAGTGATGAACGGAGATTTCAACTTGTTTTTTTATTTGTGATTTTAATTTTTTCTTAAATGTTGCATGTTACTGAATCTTTGTATATCTATAGTGAATTAATGTATCCTCAAATCAATGTTTTATAGATTCATTTCTTTATGCATGTTCCTGAATCAATGTTTTAATAACATTGTATTTGTACATAATATCATGCAGGTATTAAATTTAGTGAATCATGGTTGCATCATTGATTGTTTGAAACATTGAATCTATTTTGATGTTTATGTTTCTGAATTAAATGCATCAATTATGAAATTTTGTTGCGTGGTCTATTAAATAGACTGTACCATTATTCGTATATAAAACTGAATCACTAAATTTTAAGACTAAATTTTTGTACGTATATTTAGTAACTAAAAAGAATATTTAATGTATAACTATATTATTTTTATTGGACTAATATACCCTTCATTTAACTATATTGTTTCCAAAAATTTTAATTTCCATGATTGCATTAATCTATTAATAGAAGCAAATGCAGGGGTGGCTTTTTAAGTGTGCGAAAGGCTCGACCGCACAGGGTCCCCAATTTTGTAGGGCTTCACGATTATAGTAAAGATATAAATTTAGACCAATAAAAATTTTCTGTATTTGACATTTATACGTTGTGCATCGGTGCGTTAAAATAGAATTCATGTCAAATACAATTTGATTCGTATACTTTTTAATTTCTCACTAATCAGTTTTTTTGTTATTCACGAATTAGACTTTACCTATTAAAATTGAGTCTCAAAATAACCAATTTACTATTTAAAATACTTAAGGGACTATGTTGACTATGTTGTAATTACAAGCACAGGGCCTCTAAAATCCATGAGACGGCTCTAAGCAAATGGATGGTTAAGAATCCTTCTCACCTTTTCTCACCATAAGTTTTTTTCTCACATGATCCATAATATATATTTACACACGTACGTATGTATGTGCTTGTGTGTGAGAAAATAGCAAGTTAAAATAATAGACATATGAGGACGGTGGGACACTAAAAATATAACAGATAACATTTGGGTAAATATATTATTCTTAGTTTGGGAGACACATGTAGACAACAACCTCCTATCTAAATATCTAATAAATAATTTGCTCATAAAGCTAAAAGGTGTGCTATCATTAAAGGTAAGGTTGTCAATTCCATCATCATATTTTATTGGCTAAATCATTGATTTTTGTTATTTTTGGTATACCAATTAAATATATCAACTTTCTTTATTACATAAATTATCCATGTGATTGACTACTTACTATTTCACTAGATTTTTTAAAAGAGCATTTGGTCTGGCGGTAAGAGAGTGGAGATTATAAGCGAGAGGTCATGGGATCGATCCCTGTTGGAGGCAAGTTGATTACAAATGCAAAAACATTAAAACATATAGGTATTTTTCATAATTAACCTTTTAATTACAAATATTATGCACGATAAGAAAGTTCCATTCCATCAAAAAAATAAGAGTATATTGTATAAATTGTTACTGTGATCTGAACCAAATTTTAGGTTTCGTCTATAACTTAGAAAATTTACATTAACACTTTATATATATGAAACCATGTCACGCGTTTAGTTCCTAAGAAACCAAACTTTACAAAAATACCTATTTAACCCTTTGAATTAATTTCATGTTTTGTCCTTAAGAAATTAATTTACTTTTTTGTATATATTTAATTATTTGTATTTATTACTATTTAATAACTGATATAATTATTAATTGCTATAAATTTTAACTATAATTTGTTGATGCATATTATTTATATATTAATAGGTTTTCATTATTATCTTTAAATTATATATTTAATTATTTTTAATTTATTCTTTTGACAAAAATATTTATTTTTTATTTATAAAAATGTGTCATTATCCATCTATATATTTAATTTATTCACTTTTCCTTTTTGTTATACATTTATCTTTATATATTAATTTATATTTGAAACATAATATTTTAAGGATAATAAAAATCTTACAGAAATATCATATTGTTTTTACAAACCAATGTTTACAAGCTAATTGAAAATTGCATAAAAATTTACCAGTAGCATGTTCAACGTAAAATAAATAACATCAGACCATTAATGAACATTTGATAAAACGATAGAAAATAAAAAACTATTTTATAACATTAAAAATATATTAAAATATTATTTAAAATTATAAAAATAAATAATTTAAAGATCTTGATACCTTTTTGTTTGTAGCATTAAAAAAAACAGTAAAATCAGCATCTGTACTTACAGAAAAATATTAAAATATAACAACACTGACATTACAATATTTATAAAAGTTTTAAATTCGATAGTAATTAGTATTTTTTTTTGTGCTGCATAAAAATTAAAAAATATGTATATGTGTTGTACTTTTAAACGTTTAAAAAAATACTGAAAAAAATTGTAAAATAGTTAGATTTTATTAGAAATTTAATCCATTATATATTAACAAAAACTAGTTAAATGAGATTATATGAAATTTTAAAAGAATATATCTATTTTATATCTTGAATATGCATGCTATTTTTACATTCGTTTTTTTTGTTTTCACAAACAAATAGTATTTAAAACTTTTTAAATTTTTTCAAAATTGGATTTTAATATTTTTCTAATGTTATAATAGTTTATTGATTTTTTTAACGTTTTAACTAAGTTATCTAATTTATTTTGTTTACATTGAATATATTACTAGTAAATAAATAATATATTCATTTTGTAGGATACTAGTAGTACATAAATAATAAATTCATTCATGTATAAAGATAAATGTATATCAGAGAAGAAGAATACACAAATAAACTGTATAGATAGATAAGAATCCGTTTCTATAAATAAAAATAAATGTTTTCGTAAAAAGAATTAAATTAGAATAATTTATATATATATATATATATATATATATATATATATATATATATATATATATATATATATATATATATATATATATATATATATATATATGAATATTGTTCGAGAGAGTACCACCCAAATGCAGCGCACCAGAAGGTACCACCTTTAAAAAAACTTTTTAAAATTTTTTTTCATAAACATGTTTTAATTAACATTATGAAGATCGTATGTAAATTTCACATACATTCACATCTCCTAGCTCCTAAAATATGATGTGAACACACGCTTACATAATTTTGAAGACATGTGAACGTGCATTTATGTGATGTGTGTTTTCATGCACTTAGAGTGTTCGGATTTGCGTGAAATTTACATATGATCTGTGTAATGTTAATGAAAAAAAATTTCAAAAAAATTACGTTTAAGGGTGGTACCTTCTGGTGCGTTGCATTAGAGGTGGTACTCACTTGAACATATATATATATATATATATATATATATATATATATATATATAGTTAAATTAATACTTAAATAACTTGATACAAAGTAAATACATAAATAATTTGTAACTAAATTCTTAAAGCAATTTTTAATTAAGTAATAATAAAAATACAAATAATTAAAAACTAAAATTAATTGTTTAGAGACCAAATATGAAATTAAATAAAAAGGACAAAATTGTTAATTTTGGAAAGTTTAGTTTTTACTTTTTAGAGACTAAATCAAAATAAAAAACTAGCATTGTAATTTTTTAAAGTTAAGATGAAATTATTGTAATAAATTAATAATTTATAAGCAATCAATATGGGACAATACATACACACTTTACTTTTGAAAAGATAGGATTGAAATAAATACCTTTTTTTGTGTGAACAAGAGAGTATTGCCTGGAACCGGAAGATAATGACTTTTGATGGTCGCTCGTAAAGTTAAAAAGGTGAGTCTGACTTCACTCACCACTAGCATGTATGAAATGTATCCGTGCGTTAAACATGTCAAAACATTATTTATTCGCCTTTCGGCATTTTTGATCGTGATGTAAACAAGTCGAGCCCGAACCCGTTAAACTCGAGCTCGGGTTGTTCAAAAGTATCAGGCTTGAGCTCGAGCTTGGCTCGTTTCGAGCTCTGTATGTAAAACTCGAGCTCGGTTCGTTAATAATTATAAAAGTTTTAGCTTGGCTCGGGCTCGGTCTCGACTCGTTTGTTTTATATATATATAAATTTTTTGATTAGTTTTTTTATATATTTTATATTTATTTAATATGTATTATATATTTATTAATCAAAAAACTAAATTTACATATGAGCTCGTTTAGGCCCGCGAGCTCGATATGTGAAGTTTCGGCTCGAGCTCGTTTATCAAATGAGCTCATATTTAAGCTCGAGCTCGTCTCGGAATCGTTTAACTCGAACTTTTAGCGAGTCGAGCTCGAGTAGCTCGGCTTATTTACACCTCTATCTTTAATGTGTGTATACATAACTACATATTGCCATATCGATACTCTTTTTTCGATGCAAAAGAAACTAATTAAGTATATAAATAAAAATAATTTTTAGTAAATAAATAAAAATTTATTTTACTAAATAGATTGGTATAATTAATAACGATAATAATAATAATATATTTAATAATAAGTTAATTTATAATTTATTAAATTAATATTTTAAATTTAAAACCAAAAGCAAAAAATTAAGAAAAAAGGACTATATTAAATTTGTAATTGAAAAAAAAAACAAATTTGTCATTTTCAAAAATTTTAGAAATAGAATTGAGTGATCATCACTGCAATTTAGAAGTTGAAGAACCGTTTTCATAATTTAAACAAAACATGGATATTTTTGTAATTTACTCTAAAATTTTCTTTCGAAAATATCAAATTACAAATTATACAATACGTGTCTCTCTTCTTATAATTATACAAATATTTTTCAAAAAAAGAAGGAAAAAAGGAAAAAGGACAGGTAAAGACTAAAGACTAAAGAGGCTATGCTAGATCAACCACACCCAACCGTTACAAACTTGCAATCCCTTATCCATGCGCTTGATATTTAATGGTGCCCGCAACCCATGCCACCATTTTTTCCAATGCACCATTATTAATTAATTAATTGCTTGAAAATTTCAACCTTTATTTTCATGATAACAAATCAAGTCTCAAGAAGACAAATTACAATCTTCTGTGGCAGGGTCCTGCAGATCGACAGCAGAATCATCAGCATCGTCACCGTTGATCTGATCTAGAACCAGAACCAATCCCATCGCAAACGCACCATCGCATCCCGGCTTCAGTGTCAGCAAGAATACGTCCTTGCCAAGCATCACATTCGTCGATGCATCTACTTTGCGTCTGATCTCAGCCATCGTTTCCTTCGCCGAATCATATATCGTGCAGTTCCGGTGAGAGAAGCATCCTTCGATATGGTACTCCTCCGTCCGATCACCAAACAGCTCAACCGTCATGTTTGACCGCCCAATGATGGACGATCTCCTCACGCTGAATATCGGCTTCTTACCTTCGGTCCTCTCACCTAAAAAACCTTCCCACCGTTGATGTAAACTCGGCCTCTGTAAATCCAAAAAAAAAAAAAAAAAACATTCACATTCACGTATGGAACAATCTAATCGGAAAAAGGACATAAGAGTAAAAACTGACATACCTTCCGGCGAACTGTGAGGAGGCATCGACCAGACGGATCCATGAGAACGAGTTCGCCAGTGTCACGAGTGTCAGGACCGTATGAATCGACACGGAAAACGAGTTGACCGTTGCAGTCGTATACGGCGAAACCATCGCCGGGAAAAAAGAGTGAAGTTTTCATAACCGTCAAGTGCGTTTCCTTTTCACATACAAATCCTTCTTCAACGACAACCGCACCGCTTGTCATTTCTTTGGAATCAGATCAGAGATTATGGAGCGACTGAGGAATTGAATTCGGAGGTATCGAACGACTAAATTGAGATATATTCGTCGAATTTTGGCCACTTAAAATCAAGTAGAATATTCAATATTACGTAAAATCATACGATATGGTAGGGAAGATCTGAGAGAGAGAGAGAGAGAACAGAAGAAGAAGAAGCGTTTGCTGTAATGAAAATAGGAATAAGAAAAGGATATTTAAGGGACTTCCAGAATCTGTCACACATGAGCTACAGTTACATAGACGCAGGAAACACTACGTCCACCTACATGACGGTGTCAAACTCCTTTTTTTTTTTTTTTTTTTTTTTTTTTTTTTTTTTTTTTTTTTTTTTTTTTTTTTTTGCATTTTCATAAACGGACTGTTTAAAGTTTATGTATATTGGGTACGTTTCAAGGTTTTAGTAGCCGGAGCTTTTATAAGTTGTAGCCTTTTTAAAACTAGTTGTAGCTGTAGCTTTTGGTGTTAAATGACATAAAAAGACATTGATATTAATTAAAAGTTGTAGATTTTAATTATTTGGATGGTAAAAATATAATTTTGTTTGACAAAAAGCTCAAACTCATTTTGAAAGTTACTTCAAGTAGCTTTCCGTAAAAGAGATTTTGAGAGCTTTCAAATCCAAATCAAAAGTTTATGCTATTATTAACCACACAAAACTTTTGAGCTTAAGCTTCCCATAATTAAAAGTTGAAGCTCTTTATCAACACGTTATATTTTTAAAACAATATTATTTACTTTTTTTACTCTCAAATATTATTTTAGAGAGGCCATTTAGGTGTAGACGTGTAGTTCTTACTTCTTATTAAAAAAGATCAATTATAAGTTTAACTATTAAAATGGATTAAACATGAAGATATAACGGTGTTTTATGACACTTATTTTTATTTAAAATGATATATTAAATTTAGTTTGAGTTTACATTTTTAAATTTTAACAACAAAAAACTCTTAAAGTTTTTTTCTTAAAAAAGATTAATATTTAAAAAAATCAATCAACTTTTTTTATTTTCTCAATTAAGTCTCTAATTTTTTTTTTAAATTGTTAAGTATCTAAACTATGTTTGTCTTGTTCAAATGTATATATATCTGACCTGCTACTGGATATATAAATGAAATACAAGTGATAAAACAATAAGTTTTTGAACTAAATCAAGATAATAGGTTTTTTCAATAATCGGTTTTTTTTTCAACATCAATTAAGTGAAAAAATTAAGATTACTCGTTTGATGACATGTCAAACAAGTCAAATATACATTTTTGAATAAGAAAAAATAGTTTAGAGACTTAAACAGTAAGAAAAAAAGAGTTTAGATGCTTAATCACAAAAATAAAGAATGTTGATGGGGTTCTACAATATTAACCCTTTTTTTAAATGGACAGACATGTTAAAGATAAATGATTCATTAAATTATTTGCACATGTCAATAGGTCACAGAAAATAAAAATTTATTATTAAAAAAATAAGAAATTAAATTAGGATAGTAAAAAAACTAATTACTAATATACACATTATTAATAGTGGTATTTTGTATAAACAAGGGCATGTTTGTGTGAAGCTGAATAGGCCCATTCAGAACCCACCTACTGATTCGGTTAAACACACTCCTTGTTTGATAACAAAAAAAATTGTCTCGGATCATTCTTTGTTGCTTAACGATTCCACACCTAGAGAGAGGACTCTGAATTCATTTAGAACCCTAGATATTACCCTCACTTCTCTCATTTTGTCTCCACTGGGTCTCTCTGCTATCAGGCCTTTCGCCATCTCGCTCTCTGCATTCACTGTTGCAACAAAATCCATTGTTTCAGATAATCATCGTTGATAACTCACACTGATTTGCTACTTTATGCCATAATTGGGTTTGTTTTCTACACTTGCTTTCGAATTTTGTTTTGGATTCGGTTTATTGATTTTGATTCATTGCAGCTCTGCATCACTCTATCAATCGACATCACTCTCATCACTTTCATGGACAATCTGGTGTGTGTTTTTTCACTATGCTTTCGATGTGTGTTCTTTGATGTTCTAGATGTATGATTTTTTTTTTTCAATGTGTGTTTAATTCATTACCATTATTAATTTCAACTTTATGATTCTTCCTTTCAATTTTGAGAGAATTTCGTACCAAATTGTTATAGGACTAGGGTATATTTCATCTTTGTATTTTGAAATAACATATAGATAGATCATCTTTCATGTATATAGGACCATGATATATTTCATTTCAAGTGTCGGGTTGGATATGGGTCCTTTTGATGGTCTGGTTGCTAGTTCCTTCATCCTTTCTTTTTTGCAGCATCTATCTTGTATGGGGTTTTGTCAGGAATTAAAGAAAGTGATGTGATATAGTTGTATTTGTGGTAATTTGTAGCTAGCTATTTCTTGTGAAAGAGTTTGTGTTCTTTGGGGATCTTACAACAACAATTGGATGTGTTTTGTTAGGTTTGAAGTTAGTTTGGGGCTAAAATATGAATCATGTACAACAAGGATGTAGGGTACCTATTTGTGGTTTAGATATGCCAAGATTTTGATGGTAATTTTTTTAGCTGTCAAGATTTTGATAGTGAAGGGTCTATAGAAACCCAATATGCATAATAAAAGGCTTAAACCATTGTGCATATTATAGGGATTACATGACCGTTTTTTACTTGAGTTTAGGGTTACATAAGTATACCCATTTGAACTTTTGATTGCGATGGTGATGTGCCAGTCTCTCTCTCTCTCTCTCTCTTAATATAGTTTCATTTGTCGTTTATATAATGCTTATGTATGATATTTTGACTAATATATATCATTATGTACCATTTCTATCTATAAGTATGACAAAATAACCTAGGACTAGTTGGAAACAAGAAACCGTTGAAAAAACCTTTCTCGAAGCATGTATAAATGAAATTGTAGGGATGAGAAGGTGCTAGTTTGAAGCCTAACTCATGGAAAAATATAATAGAAAAACTAAAAACCGAACATGATTTCATCGTGGAACAACGACAGATAAAAACCGTTATGATTATCTGAAAGGAAAGTATGGAGCATAAAAAAAGCTAAAAAAATAAACTATAAATGTATATGATCCAATACCAAACAATGTCAATTCATCTGAAGAAGAGTGGCAACTAGAGATGAAGCAAAAAAAAAATTACAAGTTGATTTTATAAAAACAGCTAGAGCTGAGCTCTAGGGGTGTAAGCATGCCGAACTAACTACTTGTAAAAAACTCGAGTTCAATTGGTTAGAAGCTACAAAAAACTTAAGTTAGGCGAGCAGGAGCCTACATTGAATCTCATGAATAAAAATTAATCTCAAACTAAAACCGAGAGTCTGGTCTAAAATGAAAAACAATCTAAATCAATAAGTTGTTACCAATGATCGAGTTCCGAATTAAGAAGAGGAAGAGATATGATCATCAACATTGATGATAAATGCGAAGAATAAAATGGTTAAAGAAGATGAAATTTTGATGTGTGTCCCAATGATGATAGCTTGATAGGATGGAATATGACGATGTACAATTATTATGAAAAAGCAACTGTGGACAAAGAACTTCGATAAACTTTAATCATCTTACTTGTTTGATTTTTAAGTGGCCTTTTGATCCGTTTTCCTTAAACCACATGATATATAGAAGAGATGTTTCCCACTAGAATTTGTCGTTCCTTCTGGATTTGGGAAGGATCCATTATACGTGTATAAATAATTCCGACAATGATCAATTTATACACTACAAAAGTTTTTTGTATCTCAAATAATACGTATTTGACATCTATAATTTTCGTAATGAACACAAACTCTCATGTAGTAGCATCCACAAATAGATATGGACATATGGTGTTATATGAGTTATCTCAAATGTCATATTCGTACAATTACGTATAATATTCGAAATATCCATACAAGGTATTTTATTTTCTAATATAAGGATAAAATCTTCAAATATAGCATGGGGAATTAAATATACGAGATATTTAAAACTCATGTCCAAGTTGATTAATCATTGATTGTCTTAAAAATATTTTGTTCCCCACTCTTATTATAATTATATTGTTTATTATTTTCATATCTATTTTATTAATATTATATATAATATATTGAAAACATACAGATGTACATTTTCATCTTATTATAGTTTCCTTTAAGGTTCTCTTGAACCACTTCTATTTTTTGAACTTCAAATTTAAAAGAAAAGCAGCATCTTTTTCAAATCCTCTTCCTTCATGATTTTTTTCATCTTCAACAATACACTTCAAATTCCTAACTTCAAATAATTCAAATTATATTAAAATTTTATTTTATTCAACGATCCAAACTCCGTCGTTGATCCAATTGTACGCGAAGCTTTAAGAAATGATCGAACAAATGAGAATTATGGTGAAAAGAACTCAACAATAATAATCCTTAAGAAGAAGTTGGCGTACTCGGTGTTTTAGCCAATATTTTGATTTGAGAGAAAACAAAGATAATTTTCCAAACTATTAATTATTATTAACGTATGATGTAGTTTCTCTTATTTGGGTTGTAACCATATTTAATCGTTAAGATAAATCGTGTTAACTTTGTCGTAATATATAAATTTAAATATGGGTATTGTAATTTCGTAAATCATATATTCTTAGTATTATATTCTTATTGTGGTGTTTGGTAAATTAATTTTTTTTATGATGCATGTATAACCATATATAATTTTATATATTTTTTATGTCAATACTTTTGACTATTTGTAGTCATATAATAATTAAAATGTAAATTAGATTCTTAATGATAAAGCTTAAGAATTTGAAGAAGATAAATAGTGTTCTTCAAATACGAAGGGATTTAAAATTACTTCAAATTTAAGAAAGAAAGGTTAGATTGCAATTTTTCACCTTCGACTTCATATTTGAAGTATAAGTAGAAATTTAAAGGATCATTTGGAGAGAGCCTGAATATGAAAAAAAAAAGCCTATTTAATTTTTTAAAAAATAAAAATGATTAAAGATGAAGGTAATTTGAAAAGGAAATATTTTTAAAAATTACTTCATTTCCTTCATACTTGATGATAAAAAAAATGAAAATCTTACTAGCTTACCTAAGAAGTGGTTGCGGAAAAGTATACCTATCTATAAATACTACTAAATGAGTAAGTGATCTGTCACGTATCAACTCCTCATTCAATTCGTCACATATCAAAATTTCAATCTGCCACATATCATTACTAAAATTAAATTTGGATTAAAATCAAATCCAATTCAATATATTATAATCTAATCTAACTCATCTATTATATAATTAATTAAAAAATCTATTAAACTTAATTTTTTATGATTATTTCACGTGTTTTATAAATATTTATTCTTAATTTTTTTTAATTCAACTTACATGGATATATTATCCGGTGCAAATTATAAACTCAGTCACCCATCTTTTCATTTAATTTATTTTTCCCTATGAGTTATATTATTTATTTATTTATTTAGTACGACTACGCCCGATGTGGGCATCCCTAATTCCTTAATCCGATTGTGGTCAAAAAATAAGCTTACCCACTCCCTCTGATCTATGCGGCTTTCCTTTCGCCACCGTTAATAAATCATTACATTTTGTATTTTTCTGATAATGTTATGGCCATATTAAATTTATTTTAAATACCATATTTTCAACGTTCTAGACGAACAAATCATATTTATGAATTCGAAAGAAAAAAAAAACCTATCAAGTGTAAATAGAAACTCGATAATCCCAATAATTTGATTTCGATATCAAAATATGGTCTTTTGGATAAGCGGAGTGGTTATCTCCACTAACAACGTTACATCAATTTTTTTATTTTACTCTTCCATCTTTCTATGTTGAAAATTCCTATCATTATGTCTAAATACCTTTTTTTTTTAAATATAAAGAAAGATAAAGAGGAAAAGAGAATAGAAGAAACTGCGTTGGGAAGCTCAGACAGAGAAGGGATGACTTAATCACTAATTTTTTTTAATCATTTTATCATTTGTCTCTTATATATATGATTTATGATCTTTAAAATTCAAATTCTATTTGCTAAATAAAGTAATATCTTTATTCATTAAATTTTTTTCATTAAATAAGGAATGTTAATAGAATTCTACCACATCATAATTTTTGGAAAAAAAAAGCATGAATGTCACTGAAATTTAAACGATAATATAAATAGAAAACTCATATCTCTAAAATTGTACCAACTTAAATTAAGACAAGATTCTTTGTAAACGTTACCATGTGATGTTAATGATGTAACTCTAATTTAACTATCGTTCCAAGCTAAAAGCTGACTAAACAATACTAAACCAAACCAAATACTAAAAGAACAAAACTTTACAACAACAGAATCTCAAGTATATAGTTTTACTAATGAGAGTTGACAGAAAATGTTTCTATATTTTGATTTGGGTTTGGATTATAGACTCAAAATTCCCTAAGTGAAGAAAGAGTATCACAATTGTCCTAAAAAACAATTGTACATAGACAAAAGAATGAACTTATAAATTCTAATTGCAGTTAAGACTTCGTAATATTTCATTTGGAAATTGTGAGATAATACTTCTATGAAAAAGGGCACAACTTTAAAATAGAAAGACGGGACCTGATAAGATCGACAACATAGTTCAGAAGAATGTATGTAAGGAAAAAAAATGCACCACAAACAAAAAAGCTTATGCTAAAAAGAAAAGTTTTCTTTATAAACTTCAAATTGAGCAATTCAAGGTAATCAAAGGAAGGTTAAGACCTAAAAGCGGCCAACGGCTCGCAAGAGCAATAGACCTTTATCATCCCATTATAATGGAAGCCAGGAGAAGGGCAAAGCCAAAGAGCTTTACAATTTTCAATTGGGATCCTTTCAATCTTTAAAAACCGTAAACTTATTTAGGCATCGCAGTGGTGTCTCAAACTCCTATGGACCACCTTACTGCGGTGCTGCTAACGAGCATTGGTGTTTTTCAAATATCAACCTCGTATTCCTCGTGCAGAGACCAGTGAATAAACATGGGACTTTGTTCCACATAGATAAAATAATAAAAGTTAGCTCTTATTATAAACTCAACTCTATTTATTATTTAATTATCATGGGTTTGGGTTTGGGTTTGGGTTTGGGTTTGATATAATTACTTTTCAAAACATGAACACTGAAATTTGGTTTCTATTTTGATAATTATTGCGTTTATAAAGGATACAAACGTACATACATATGATTACAAGGGATATAATTAATCTTCAAAATTTGGTTTCTATTTTAATAATTATTACAGTTAAAAGTATACATACAAACATACAATTATAAGGGATACACTTATATTTCAAAAAATGGGCCTTGGTCCCTTGGACTCTCATACATCGGAAAT
This sequence comes from Centrapalus pauciflorus, assembly GCA_020465985.1. Classification (NCBI taxonomy): domain Eukaryota; kingdom Viridiplantae; phylum Streptophyta; class Magnoliopsida; order Asterales; family Asteraceae; genus Centrapalus; species Centrapalus pauciflorus. Next base: position 168,993 of record JAANYP010007862.1, on the reverse strand, counting down.
CATTTTTATTTACTGAAAATTCGGTTTCTATTTTGATATTTATTATACGCTTAAAGAGAGACATACATACACATTTATCGTAATGAAGTTCAAATGATTTGAATTGGTCAATCTTAATGCAATTTTAAACATAAGTATATTACATTATTGCATTAAATAAAATTTTTTATCGTAATTAACATGTACATTTAATATGAGACTCCAGATCTCCATTCTAATATGGGACTCCATGGAACTCGAGTCTATCAAGTTCCATGGAATATTATAAAACTGAAAAACCGGGTTATAATTTGTGAACCGCGTTTATAAAAACTAAAAAACCGGGTTCTAATGTCCAATTTTGACTCAACCAAAAAGAAAAAAAATAATTTAAGAACTTTTATGGAAAATAATAACATGCAGGGACAAAAACATAAAAAATATGAAAACATGTTGGTTTTTTCATAATTAACCATAAATAAAGGAAAACCGAATATATATAATTACATAAATCAAAACCAAATGTACTATTTAATTTATTAATTAAGAAGCATACAATAACAAGAGGCTAGGCTTTTGATGACGAGTTGATTTAAGAAGATGTTGGCAATTGTAGTAATGTGAATGTTGTCAATGTCGATTTTAAAGACAATAATTTATGGAACGTATTCAACATATATAAAATTCAAACAATTAATAAATAGCAATGAAAAAGAAAAAATATAAGAAATTTAATTAGCCGATAAGCAAGCAACCTCTTCTTGCCGGAGAAAAGGATTACTTTCACGATCAATAGTTGTCAATATTAATTTTTCTTCTTTTTTTTAGAACGTCAAACTAGCCTATTTTTACTTCTAATCTACCCCTTTGTCCCAAGTGGGGACTTCAGAACTTACATTTACCACCTAAATTTTAACTTGTCTCCAACGGAAATCGAATCATTGACCTCACACTTACATAACATCATCAAATCAAAAGGGCTAAATCCCATTGAGAGTTGTCAATATTAATGTTTGGTAATACTCACAACATTTTGTCAAAGCGTCCAACGGGTGACATTTACCTTAAAGTCAAAGGTTTGTAATAATCTTCTCTCCCTCTCTCTTTATATTTTTATTTTTTTGTTGTTATTTTTAAAATTAAATCAGTGCATTTTCCTCCTAATGTGTACAAATTTTTTAATATTCAAATATCTAAGATATTCATTTTAGTCAAATGGATTTTTACTATTTAGTTTTGATCTCTTAACTTTTCATGATCATTCATTTTTTGATCACTATTAACCATCAAACCTGTTATGATGTTGTCGTGGAAAACAACGTGTGTACAATCATTAGATCGAGTTTTATAAGTTTCTATGTAAACCATCAAAAAAATTTTTTTTATCTTTTTTTACCACATCAGCGTTACAAATAAATTTAATCGATCATATTACCTAAGTAACACATTAAGTAGCTAAAAACTAATAGAATGATTTAGTTGTTAAACCGGATGCTTTTAATAGTTTAATGGTTAAACTGTACACTTTGATCTAAAATGGACCCGTCATCAACCTCAACAAAGTCATTTGACTCATTGTAACATATTTGATTAGTTAATAGTGGCTAAAATGGAGGGTCACTGAAATTTGAATAGTAAAAAATATAACAAAAAATTAATGGCTAAAATAGACATTTTCGGTAATTCGATGGTAAAAAAAAATATAAAACCTTATATTATGTGTGTTGAAATAAAAAAAAGTAAAACATTTAGTAATTACTGTAATTATGATTTATTAAGTAGTAAGCAACTAATTTTTACGAGAGAAAATTTTGTAAAAAACCATCAAACTACACGTTTTTTTCGATTAAGTACCCCATTCATTTTTTTTATCCGATAAGTCTCTTAACATATTAAAACTCACAATTTGATATGTCATAGGTAGCAACCGGTTACCAAACTTACGTGGCACGCACGTGACATCCATGTGTCAAAATGTGTTTAAATGACACACGTTTGATAATATTTTTATTCTGATTAAATTCCTTAATCAAAAGTTTTTCTTAGATAACTATGATACTTAAAATATATTTCAACTAAGTCCTCAATCAAACTTTTTTTCTTCAGAAACCTTTTAAAAATTTGAGTACCATGTATATGGACTTAAAGTTGCATATAGGTTTAAATGGTTAAATCCATACATATAGGTTTCAAATTTGAGTAGATTTGTGATTAAATTAACTCTATATTTAATTACTTAAAACAAATTTGACTCATCAAATAGTATTGTTCGATCTATATGAGAAATTTATATATGTGTTTCCATAGCATGCATGTATGAAGTATGAAAGTTTGTATTCAAAATGGGTTTCCAATATTGAATCTCACTTTAATTTTAGACATCCGACTTTTCCTTCCATATGGCTATGGTATGGGGACCAACACGAGACATTGACACGCAAATACCTGGCCAATGTAAACTCTATACCGACATTTGACGATCAAATATTAGAGTAAATTACAAAAATGGTCACTATGGTTTGTATAAAATTTTGGATTTAGTCTTTGTGGTTTCAATTTTACATAAACGGTTCTTATTTGAATTGTATACTTGCAGAAATGGTCTCTCTGTCTCTTTTTTTTTTTTTTCCTAAATGACAATTATACCATTTTTATTAATAACAATTTTGGTCCATTTATTTTCATGAATTTTATTTTTGTTTTCTAATTTTAAATTTTAATTTAATAAATGATGATTTAATTAATTAATTAATATTATTATTTAAATATATTTATTTAGAATTAAGATTTTTTTTACTCTATTTAATTAATTTATTTTACGTATCTATTATGTATTCAATTTATTTATTAAAATTTTATAAATATTAGATTTCATTATTATAATATTTATATGGTTTTTGTATTTTGTCTGTTTCCATCTATTTATTTCATTACATTAATATATTTTGATTTCACTATACATTTTTAAGGAAAATATATAAGCGTAAGATTTAATTCGTTTAGATTTAAATTTTTTGTTACATAATTATTTCGCTTTAAATTTAATATTCTCTTTGTTTTGATTTAAATATTTTTTACATTAAAACGTTTAAGTCAAAACAAATAAAAATGTTAGGTTTATATAGTTTTCTTGTAAATTATAATTAATCCAAAACAAATTAATATAACAAAATATTTAAGTCATAACGAATAAAATGTTACGTTTATATATTTTATTTGAAAGTTATAACCAACTTAAAACGTATTAACCTCACTAAAAAAATTTAAAATCAAAATAAAGAAAATGCTAAGTATATTTTTTTTTCAAAAAAAATTATTATTAATATGAATCTTATTAATGTAAGAATATAATCATATTAAAAATAATAATAAAATGTAAAATAAATAAAACTTTATATAAACGATAACATATCAGTATAATAAAATATTTAAATTTTTTGTTAGGTTAATACGTTTTAAGTTGATTATAACTTTCAAGTAAAATATATACACATAATATTTCATTTGTTATGACGTAATTATTTAATTAAATATATGTTTGTATTTAGGAAGACATGTCTTGTCTAAATATTTTAACGAAGCCCAATACAAATAAGTGATTTTTTTAACTTTCAAAGACCAATGTATCTAAAGGCTTAAAAATGTAACATTATATGCTCACACCGCTTGGGAAACTTCCGCTTACCAAAAACTTGGAACTTTTTTTATTTTCCTGGAAACAGATATTACACCTTTATACATTACTCACTAATGAAAATACTATTCATAAGTGGGTTTTGCTAATTTGTTCATCTCACACCAACAAAGAAAAATAATTTATAAATAGATTTTGCTAAAATGTGCTAGAGAGGGATATCTAAGTATTAATTATATTTAATTGTGCTAAAATGCACTAGAAGAGACTTTTGCAAAACACTATTTGTTGGTGGGTTTTGTTAAAGTGTGCATATTATTTTTATTATTTATATGTAATTTATATAATGAGAATCTTTACATGTTCTTATATTTTATTCATTTAAAAATTAATTTACTTAAAACTAATTAATTCTTAGACATTTTGAAAATAAGATTTATTTTGGCTATAATAATTTTTGGTTTATAATAACTTTAATTTTTAATGTCTTATTTTGGTATCTTTGTGTTTACTTGAAAAATCAGTTTTATTTTATATTCAGTTTAACATATTGCTTGATTAATTCTAATTAGGTTGTAATGTTTAGTTTATTAAATATGGTTTATATTAATAACATTATTATTTCAAATATTAATCACACCAATAAATTTGTTTTACTATATTATTAGTTCATCGTCATTTTCAATTATATATTATAACTTTTGTTTATTGTAATAACTACGATGGATGATAAATGTGTGTTTTGTAGCGTACATACGTGTGTGTAATAACTACGATAGATGATAAATGTGTGTGTGTATCATTTGGTTGGTGATCAGTTTTTTCTCCAACCTATTCAATTTATTTTATTTATTTTAAATTTTAATAGATCTTTTTATCTTTTATGTTAAATTTTATCTTAATTAATAAATAAAGTATGATTTAATCGTTTAAACTGTATCTATTAAAGTACAAAAAATGCATAGCTATATATCCGTCGCAACGCACGGACACCACATAACTTGTTAGTTACATTTCTTGCAGTGGAGTAAGATTCACTATTCAGTAATTAATCAGCAACTCTCCTTATGTATTAAAATATTAATATGTTTCTAAATAGTTTTATTGATAATAACAAACTATATCATAATGTTAAAATATAAATATATAACGTAATTACGTTTTATTCAATATTTTAATATTTTTATATGTTTATCATATTCCAAGAGAGTGTTTGGATTTGCGTTTGAAAAGGTGCTGTAGCGTTTTGGAAACTAATAATCAGATAATAACTGTAACAAAAAGTGTTGTTAGAAATATAATGTTTGGTTTAGCTTCTGCTGTTTGCTATCATAATTATAAAAAAAAATCAATTTTAAAGTGTTTGGATTTGCGTTTTTACTTGTAAAATGACCAACTAATCACTTATTAAACAAATAAGCTACATTTTTTAACTTATGAAAAAGTGTGATGGGATTAACACTAAACGTAAATAATCACTTATTAATGTATGCAATCCAAACACTATAAACCAATTATTTGCGTTATTATAACGTAATAAGCTAATAATCACGTTCATAACGCATAACCAAACAATCTCTAACTATCCTAGATAATTACGGTTACAAAAAAGTCTAAAATATTGATACATGAATTGTAATTATAAAAAACTGGTTGAATTCCTTAAAACCGTTCACCTGCCCTCAGTATAGTAAGAAACCGGAAATAGGGTTTACCCAAATCCGAATAAACTTATTTAAAAGATAAATAAAAAATTAAATTATAAATAGGTTCGTTTTAAAGGAGTTAATAAAATTTATCTAATTATATTTTAATAAATATATTTTTGATTTTATCATAGTGGTATAACAAATTATATAAAATGGTTAATGTTTAATAAAAATACAAACAGTTGACGAATCTATAAATACTGCTTAAAGAGTAACTATACTCATTTCTTGTGAAGCCACGTGTCATCATCATGAATCGACACGTGACATTTATATGTTTTAATTAACTTGAAAATGGGTGCACTGGTGCATAAATTCTCGCGCACGGAAGGGCAAAATCGGAAGATTCTTGAATTTAGAAAATATTCTATCCGAATCTGAACAAACATGATGCATCTTCATCCAATTTATTGGATTTGTCTTCAAACACGATGCATCTTCATCCAATTCAATTTCAAACATGATGCATTTCGACCATATTCATCCTCGTCTTTGTTCCATCATTATGCATCACCAAAATCGTGATGCATTTCGGCCATATTCATCCTCGTCTTTGTTCCATCATTATGCATCACCAAAATCGTGATGCATTTCGACATTTAAACCTGTTAATTTCGTGATGCATCTCTGAAATTTAAACGTGTTCATCAACGTCTTTAATGTGTTCATCATTGTCCTGATGCATTGCTGTTGTGCATCATGTTTGAAACAACCAATATTTTATTTAGTTTCCTAAATAAATGATCAATATTAAATTAAATCTTATAATTTAACAATATATTATTAAACATTCCCAAAATGCCCTTAATGCACCCTTTGTAAACAAGCAATGCATTTTTGGTTCCCATTTGGTTCCCGATGCATATGGTGCCCCATAGAACCTCAATCTATATATATATATATATATATATATATATATATATATATATATATATATATATATATATAACCTAATTGACTATATTATCTTTTGTTACTTATAACCAAACATGGATTGACTCCGGTTCCCCAGTCTAACATGGTATCCCATTGATCCAAACCATATATGTGTGTGTGTTTGGTTTTCGTTCAAAATTCAGATATGGAGCAAAATAAATGTTTGGAGTATGCGGTAGAGATACATGGTCTTAGAGAGGAGGGAGTGGTTACCTTCCCGAAAACCATCTTTCTGTACACGTCAGCGCCACATCAGCTTTTCTCTCTCCACCTTTCCCCACCTTTCTAACTAGGAAATACCCACCTTTCTTAACATTTTCATCTTTCTTAATTTTTTAACATTTTAATTAAGAAAACAATTATTAAATATAAAATAATTAATTTCATAAATACTTGGAAAAAAAGTTTAGTGACTTAATCGATAATTACATGAAAGTCCGTGGGGTTTTTTCAATATTAACCCAAAATTTAATATATGATTTAAAGTAACAAAAAAAATCTGATTTAAAAAAAAAAAGCAAATTTATTAGTAAAAAGCCCAACCCACTAAAAAAACCCAAGCCTAAAAAAAACCCAACCCACTAAAAAAAAACCCAAGCCTAAAAAACTTAACCCTAAAAAAAACTACCCCCAAATCTCCCAGCCGTGAGCCGTCCCCATCTCCCCATCTCTCCCCATCTCCCAGCCGCCTCCCTCTCTCTCACTTCACCATCTCTCAGCGGTCGGTCGGAGGCTCTCGGCGGTCGGACCTCTCTCACTTCGGATATATATATACACTCTGTGTGTGTGGTGCAAAGCAGCAAACAAAAAAAAAGGAAAAGAGACGCGGGGTTGAGCGGGGAAGAGAGGCCGCGCGGGGAAGAAATTTCACGGGGCCGCAATCGGGGGCTGGTGTAGCCGCCGGCTTGCATCCGAGGTGGCAAGGCCGCACATCCTCCGGCTTCGGTACTCCCTCCGCTCTTATGTTTCATCTACAATTTATGGGCAAAGGGAAAATGAAACCAAATCATAATTGAAAATTATTCAACCTATCAAAATCCTAAATATATTTTAGGGATTTGCATTTTATCAAAGTATTTATATTTTCTGGCACTTTTTATTTATATTTCAATTATGTTTGGTTCATAATAATCACACTGAGATTTTCAGGCTGGGATTCCCGGCACCCATGCAGGGCTCCCTAGCGCATTCCCTATGCCAGACTCCATTTCCAGCACCCATGTAGCGCTCTCGAGCGCCTTCCTTGCGCTATGTGTAATTTTCAATGCATCTCCAGCGTTTCCCAATTCCTCTGTCGCTCCAGTTTGAAATTGTTGACATGTATGGGGGTGGTTGAGTTTTAATTTTATAAAAGAATGTGAGATTTTTGAAATCTTTACTGAAATTTGCAAATTAAATGTGTGGTTTGAAATACAAATCCCAAAAATCTCGACAAATTTACGAACTAAAGGCACCCTAAGAAAAGGGTGACAATTAGGATTTCGATTTTTCGAAATGCAGTTTGGCACAAAATTTGAAGCCAAAACATGGAAAAATGAAAAGCAAGACACAAACACATGCATAATAATCATTCAATTATATATATAAGCTATTTTGCGTGCTACTCTGTTCCCAAGTGTTAGAATATTTGTGTCAAGGTATAAAACATAACTACTGAAACATCGTCAGGATTATAAGACACTAAAAAGGATCACATCAATGAGTTCAAATTAGCCCGAGTAATCGAATATGATCTAAATGATATTGGATATGATCTATGGGAAAATAATGATATTAGATATCATAATAGAATTCACAATAATTATTGGATAATTAAATGTCGGTACCTCAAAGTTCAGGATTGATTTGTAACTTTGAAAGTTGTAAGGGGGTGATTGTTATTAGATAATAATATCAAAGTAACTATCCATTAAAATATTAATTATTAGGTAATTAATATGTCTTCATTAATAATTATTTAGCGATTTATTCGACAAATATATAATTAATTATGAGGATCAGATCAAAATGCCAATTTAAGGGCTAATTACAGTTTTTGAAAGTCTAAGCACCTCCCTCCTTGTCTCTCTTGGCCGAATTATACAGCCTAAAATCAGTAAAATTCTCCTTTGCTAAGAGTTTGATTCGATTACGTGAAAGGTATTCACAACCGGCTCGATGTGGATATCGCCGGTGAATACCGATAGCACACGATTTGAAGCTAGTTTTCTTAAAAGATTCGACACCTGCAATCAAAGAGGCCGGTAACTTTTTATCCCTCTTATTTATTTTTCCTTATTCACAGTGTTCTAGATGAGATCCCGACTTTCAGTTTGTAAGTTATTGAAATCCGCTGTGGTTAATCGTTTTTTTGTTAATTGTTTTTTGAAGTATCGACCGTACCAAGGACTAGCATAATAAAATCCTTAGGCCATATTTGTTTACCTTTTAATGGAATCATTAAGAGGTCTTTTTACCTTTGAATGACTTCTTAATGATTCCATTAAGAAGTAAACAAACACCCCCTTAATCAGCTTTAAAACAAAGCAAACACATAACACTTGCGCATAGATCTATATATAGGTTTTATTATTGGTCCAAAATCTCATATCCGATCAATGTCGTTTTTATTATATAGCTATAAAACAAACTAGAAACAAAATGGATATGATGATCGATTAAAATAGTACGTAACAAGTTATATATATGCGTCAAGTTTGCGTACGTTCATCTCACTTTGTTAACGATTTCTTAAGCTTTTGAGCCTCGGTCGGCACTTTCACATTGGTTGCCAATCCTACCGATTCAAGAAATCGGATAGTGTACCAACCAATGTCAATCTGCCACCATTCTAATCCATGACGAGCTGAATACTCGAAAGCATGATGGTTGTTATGCCACCCTTCCCCGAATGTCACCAATGCTACCCACCTACAATTCCATCATACATTCTTTATTAATCAAACCACCAATTATATATAGGCATAATTGCGCAAAAAACCATCAACCTATCAATTTTTTGTGATTAAAACCCCAAACCATTTTTCGTTGTATTATAAATCCCGAAATAACTAAAAATCAGTAAATCAATGTTTTATCAGTAAGTAATCCATTGAAACCGGTTATTAATCCTACGTGAACCGGTAAATAACCTACGTGGAATAAGTTTTAACTATTGAAACCGGTTGCCAATTATTACACATCATTTAAACCCTCGTTGATAATTTTAATTGTTATTTTTAAAAGGGATTACATCATCAATGAGTGTTTAAATGAAGACAACTAGTTTATCATTTAAAATTTAATCCACGTAGGTTATTTATTGGTCCACGTAGGATTAATAATCGATTTTAACCGGTTAACTATCGATGAAACCTTGATTTATTGCTTTTAGTTAGTTCGGGGTTTTCTATACAACGAAAAATGGTTTGGGGTTATAATCACAAAAGCCTAACAAGTTGAGGGTTTTTTGCGCAATTATCTCTTATATATATAGGGGTGGGTTCAATGGAAAACCTATATGCATCAGAAAACCCGGATAGTCATTGGATCAGGTGATGCATCACGCAGAAACTCGATGCATCACGTGGAAATTGTGATGCATTTGTGGTGGTGCATGAAGGTTTTCCAAGGTTTTTTGATGCATGTTGGTTTTCCATTGAATCCACCCCTATACATAAAAGTGTAAAATTAATTAAAAAATATAGGTACGTACCAATTGTTTTTAGACAAGTCGTGGGTGTTCCAGACTCGTTTTCCCCATATATGGCAAACTGAGTTGACTATAAAAGTCACATTATAAGCCAATGTGATCCTAACACCCTGCACCATATATATGCATATATATATATATATATAATTATATATAATTAACCAACACACGTATACTACATATTACAATCATATAAATCACACACACATATATATATATATATACATACATATATAATAATTAATTACCATAATCCAAACAAGGTATGGAAAACCGCCCAAAGCATAAACGAGAACCCCGGATCCAAATAAATGCCACGTGTAAGTTGTTTTCATGAACCTATAGAATGCTTGGCTTTTTAAATCTTCCACATTTCTACGTTCCTCATACTGAAAATCAAATCATAGTTGATGCATATATGATTATATGACCGATCGAAAACGAAAATGAAGGTAGCTAGGCAGCGCATGCATCGCGCACCTTTTCGATAATGTAGGCGCTATCAAGGAGCCAACCCATGTGGCTGAACCAAAATCCATAAGTGGGACTGTGTGGATCTTTCTCTGTTTCAACATATTGGTGATGATATCTGTGCATGCTAACCCAATATATTGGATCCCTCTACAACTCGATCGACCATGTAAAATTAGTTTAATTAATTCATCCGTAACCGTAAGTTAGTAAATTAAAATATAATTAAAGATTCGTACCTGGGCAGCAAGAACACCCAAATACGCACACGAGTATTCGAGCCATTTGGGTAGCTTAATACTACGGTGTGCTAGAACCCTATGATAACCGAGGGTTATACCGAAAAGCAGGGTTAAAACATAACCTAAAAAACACAACCAAAAACCATACCAAGTGAAGGTAAATGGTGCAAATAGAGCTAAAGTATGGAAGCTCAATATCCCCAACGCCATTTTTATGTCAAGACACCTCCATTTACGTCCCCAGAATAGCTTCCTTTTCCTTGTAATTTCCACATCAGAAAATAATATTTTCCCATTCGACGACATTTCAAGATTTAAATGATCGATACTAGCTAATTTTTTTTTTTTTTTAATCAATTCCAATCTATAGATTTAATTTCCCCTTCTCCACGAACGCCTATGCTTGACTGGTGATCGACTGCAAGTATTTATAGACACACACATGTATGCCCTCCCGAGTATGTAAAAGTGTGGGTAAAAAGTACAGTTGGTATAGATACACAATGACTAAAAATTTATTTGGGTATATAGGCCGCAAGTATTTTGTGACAAAATTTGTATCACTAATTTAGAAAACGTGTGGATAAAACATTGTTCTATATATGCACTTTTTTTTATAAGTGTCACTAAAATTAAGATATAGTGATACTTTTTTTGTCACTAAATGACACTTTTCTGGTGGTAGTGTTAATTTTAAATTTATATTAATTAAATGTTGCATCAGATATTTAAATAATAAATTCTAAATAAACTTTGATAAATACACTTTTTTAAAGTAATAAAAAAATAATACAAATTCAAACAGAATGACGAAGACTCACATGCATCATTGTTGTTCATTCTTTGTGTTAATCATCTTCATTCATTATCTTCATGTTCATCGTTTTCATATTCATCATTTGTGATGCATCAACATGTTCATTCAAAAACCATAATCTAACACGATGCAACAACGTGTTAATTCAAAAACCTTAATCTAAATTGACTTGCCAAATCAGCATCGCCCCAACGAGAAGAGCATCTCGCTTTATTGGCCGCATTAAAAATTATCCCGCAACGACCCAACTGTCCCAAAGAAAGGTATGTTTTTTTTAACACACCCCACACACACACATGTTGTTGTTTCTTATTTCAGCTTATATCGTAATTGTTGTTTGATTTGTAAAATTCTTCCTTATATTACATAGTTTCATAATTTTTTATTTTTAGTTTAGTAGTTGTTTTTTGTCTATTAGTTTCGTAATTTTTTTTATTTATGTAATAGTCTTAAATCTTTATAAAATTCAATGTTTTAGTTATAATTGTTTTATTGCTTATAACTGAATTTCTTTTCTTTTTTTTTTTTATAAATAAAAGAAATAACTAACTTGACTAGACGTAAATAAAAGTAAGAAATATAAGTACTCCCACTCAACACACTTATATGTAATATGACCAGACATTTATCTAATTAACTTATGATTTATTACGAAAAAAACCAACATGTTAATAAGTTTTTGACATTTTCGTTTCTCCATGTTATTTTTTTTTCCCATAAAAGTCCTCAAGTTATAATTTTATTTTTCAGATCAGCTAATTTTTCATGAAAGATTATGCAGATTCTTTTGACAAAATATTGACAAATACAAATGCTACATGATGCAAATTCTTTGACAAAATAGAAATCACAGATAAAAAAATATTCGAACCAAACGCCCTCTTGTTGTTTTATAAATCGGGTAATTGTTTAGATCTAAAAGTACAGGTACATAATTAATTTGGAGTCAATAATTACTATATATCATCATGTGAGTGTATATAGGTAATTTATTGATGCATGCATGAGGGCCGACGAGGGTGGCTAGGACAGAATCGCAGGAGTAGGGTATTAACTATTAAAAGTAATATATAAATGTAACGAACTAGCCAATTTAATTTCCACCAAACTCTTACGTTCTATCAACTCCTCCACCGAAACGTCTAGTTCTAGTTCTAGTTCCCATGGTGAGTTTGGTCGTTTTTAATCACGGATAATTTGATGTATATCCTTGTAAACCTCCATTATTACATATATATCCTTATAAATTTTCTTATTACATATATATCCTTACAAACCTTTAAAACTCAGTAATATATCTAAATATCTAATTTATAATTATTAAATCATTTTAAAAATATCAAAAAAACTACTTTTGTAATTAATTTATTTGTAATTCCTTAAATACCCCTCCACTAGTTGAATAGGAAACAAAATCTGAATTAAAATTATAGAAGAATTGAAGAGTCACCTTCGCTTACCTATGTCCTTCTTCCAGGTGTGTGCTTGTTCGAGAAACGACCTGGTTTTGTTGTTCTTAGATGATGTTGGACTAATGTGGGTTTTCAGTAGCAAGCCATAATAATGGTTTGTATGTATGTAGCCCTCTATTTAGTCAAACATACCTTTTGACTAACCCACCCTTGCAGTATAAGATGATTGGTTGGTTATGCTTTTGGTAAATTCACTTTTGTTATGTAAATGATTATTGTGAAGCTGAAGCAAGTAAGCGATGAAGAACGAAGCAGGTAATCGTAGATGACTCTTCAATTCTTTTGTAATTTTAATTCAGATTTTGTTTCCTATTCAACTAGTGGATGGGTATTTAGGGAATTATAAATAAATTAATTATAAAAATAGTTTTTTGATATTTGTAAAATGATTTAATAATTATAAATTAGATATTTGGATATATTAGAGAGTTTTAAAGGTTTTTAAGGATATATATGTAATAAGAAAATTTATAAGGATATATATGTAATAATGGAGGTTTACAAGGATATACATCATATTATCCCTTTTAATAAAATAAACTTAAAAACAGTAATGTGGTCAGAATTTAATTCTAGGATTAGCTAATTATTGGTACAAATAGATAATTTAAAAAAAAAAAAAAAAAAAAACGTAATAGTATAAAATATTGGAACACCACACACAAACTACAAATTGATAAGAGCAAACAGGTTGACGATCAAAAATCATAGATTTAAATAATTTTGATTTTTTTTTCAAATAACATTTTGTTTAATACACCGTTTTATAAATTTTCAAATTTACACCCCTACTACCGAGAGACAATCGAGAGACAATATTACCGACAAATTAGTTATTGAGGGATTACTTACTGACACATTAACAAGGGATTACCTGTAACACCCACAATTCTCACACAAATGCCACGTCAATACAATACACAGGTGGCAATAACGCAAGTATCTCAAATTACTCATGTCACAGGATTAGCGGAAAACACTGCTAATTAAAACTTTAACACGAAGTCATACATCGTCTCATAAACTGACACTGATACATAAACGTAACTGATTACTGTTAACATACATAAGTAGATCAGATACAACAGTTCCAAAACTAATATCAACAAGACAGTCAACGCACGCAACTCTAACTGCCCCAATCTCTACTTCGGCTGCTGCGGCTGTGGCTGCGACCCCACGGTATGACTGCCTGACACACAGAAGACTCGAAAACATAAGCTGGACAGCTCGTGAGTACGCGAGGGTGAGACACTGCAGGTAAGAACACATAGCATACACAACACATATATCTCGACACACATATGCAACTCGATGCATAACACATATCTCTGCTCGAAAGGGGACCACGTTCCCCCAGCTAACAGGCCGCACACAGCAGCGGTTAGCTACTCAATAGGCACAGGAGCGACCTGGCAATATCACTGCCGTATATATACAGCCTCATATCTCGTGACTGGTTAGGGAAAGTCAGCCTGCGCGATCACATATCGCGGACACCTGCATTACAAACACATATAGCACGTATAGGGTAGAGAAACTCATACCTGCGCGTTATCACAGTCTCATACACATATATATCACAATCACATAGACGACTCGAAAGAATGCACGTGCGTTTGAAAAGAACTCGAGTACTCACCAATACCCGAAAGCAATCGAAACCCAAAACTCTCAATGCGGCTCGGCACGTGATCGGCTAGAACCTGTAATCGTCACGAATTCTCCACGTTAACACAACTCAATAACCATGTAACTCAAGTCAAGCATAACTATCGCAATTAACATAAACCCGAGACACAATCCCGGATAATCGACCCATCCCCGAAACTCTTTTACGGGACCCCCAACGAGACTCAAAATCCCAAACAATTCAATCCGTCAATATCCCGAAGGAACCCGACCGATTAACGACTCGAGACTCCCCCCAAATAATCAACCCAATTTCTCCCTGCAGGCTGCGGCTCGCGCCGCGCTCCCCTGCACTCGCGTCGCGTCCATGATCTTCTGCGCGTCGCGCCGCGACCAGGCGCCTGCTCCCAGTTCTGCTCTTCGAACTCCATAGCTGCACCAAGGGTCTCACAACCCCCATACTCGATTTTAAGCAGTAAAAGACATACAAATTCACACATAACGACCCATGAACCATAGAAACCACAACCCTCAACATATTACATGAATTCATCAAGGTTTAGCTACCAAAATCACAAAACCTTACCTTTTAAAACTCAAGAATCCAAGGAGATGTTGAAGATGATCAAGGCTTGATACTCAACTCAGATTTCAACTTCTGATGCTTGCTGGAGCTCCACACAAATCACACACACACTTGAGGGTTTCTAATTTGGGAAAATGAAAGGGAAGAAGAAAACTCAAGACTTGTCCATACATATATTCACTTTCCTTATTAAGCAAGCCCCGAACCCGATAAATCCGAACCCGATATCACTTTTTCACAAATTATATCAATAGGACCCAATTAAATCCACGATCTCAAAGATAATAATTAATCCGCTAATTATTAGCTCGGAGACACGTATCACTCAATCTTGACACATTAAATCCACGAAATGGAATTTAATTGGAACACGCAATAATTATTAAAATAATGAGCCAATAAATTAAATCCACGTACCAGGCTCAAATCCGGGATGTTACAAATCCTCTCCTCTTAAAAAGATTCCGTCCCGGAATCTAGCTTGGACTCGGGAATAGCTGCGGATATCGGCTCCTCATCTCGGCCTCGGGCTCCCAGGTGGCACTAGTACCCTTATGATGCCTCCACTGAACAAGTACTAGCGCAATCTTTTTGTTCCGCAATCTCTTCACCTTTCGATCAGTAATCGCCTCAGGCTGCTCAACATATCTCAGATGAGAATCCACGGTGATCTCGGATAACGGCACAAACTGATCATCTTTGGCCAGACACTTTCTCAGGTGGCTCACATGAAATGTATCGTGGACTCCGGCCAGCTCGGGAGGCAATCTCAATCTATAAGCCTGATCTCGGACTCTGGCGATGATCTCGAACGGACCGATGTACCGCGGACTCAGCTTACCTCTATGTCTGAATCTTATAACTCCTTTCCAGGGCGATACTTTCAGCATAACGCGATCTCCAACACTGAACTCGAGCTCAGTCAGACGACGATCGACATAACTCTTCTGCCGGCTCTGTGCCACTCTCATATGTTCGCGGATAACTGCTACTTTATCGCTCGTCTCTTGTAACAACTCGGGCCCACTGATAGGTCTCTCGCCGACCTCGCCCCAACACACCGGGGTTAGGCACTTACGCCCATACAGTGCCTCGAATGGAGCCATCTTGATGGAGGAATGGTAGCTGTTGTTGTACGCAAACTCGACTAACGGCAAGTGAACGTCCCAACTACCGCTGAAATCTATCGCACACTCTCGGAGCATATCCTCGAGAGTTTGATTCGTCCGCTATGTCTGCCCGTCTGTCTGAGGTCTGTACGCTGTACTCAACTGAACTCTCGTCCCCAACTCGCGCTGAAAGCTCTGCCAGAACCTCGAAGTAAACCGCGTATCTCTATCAGACGTAATCGACATCGGAACGCCATGCCTCGACACTATCTCACTGATGTACAACCGAGCCAACTGATCCATAGTGATGGTGCCTCTCACCGCCAAGAAATGAGCACTCTTAGTCAACCGATCTACTATCACCCAGATCATATCGTTGCCTCGAACGGTGCGCGGAAGTCTGACGATGAAATCCATCGTGATATGATACCACTTCCACTCTGGAATCTCTAAAGGCTGCAAATGCCCGTGAGGCTTCTGATGCTCGGCCTTGACTCGCAGACAAGTCATACACTCCTCGACGTATCGGCCCACATCTCTCTTCATTCCTGGCCACCAATAGAACTCGCGCAAATCTCTATACATTTTGGTGCTCCCGGGGTGGATAGACAATCTCGAACGGTGCGACTCGTCTAAAATTAGCTGCCGCAGATTACCGACTCTCGGAACCCAAACCCGATCATGAAATGCCCACAAACCTCTGCCATCTCTGCTCAATGCCTCTAAGTGTCCCGCAAGCCGCTCTCTTTTCACATTCTCGGCCCGCAGTCCCTCAAACTGAGCATGCCTCAGACTCTCCACAAGAGTCGACGTAACCTCGAGCCTCGCTGCTCGGGAAACTACCGTCTGGCCACACGCCTTACGGCTCAACGCATCGGCCACCACATTGGCCCTACCAGGATGGTACTGAATCTCGCAGTCATAATCTTTCAATAACTCAAGGCTGCGCCGCTGTCTCATATTCAACTCCTTCTGACTGAACAGATACTGAAGACTCTTGTGATCGGTATAAACCACGAACCGCGAACCGTACAGATAATGACGCCATATTTTTAACGCAAACACTATCGCGTCTAACTCAAGGTCGTGCACGGTATGATTCTCCTCGTAGGTCTTCAGCTGTCGCGACGCATACGCTATCACCTTACCTCGCTGCATCAGAACACATCCCAAACCGGTACCTGACGCATCACAATAGACCACAAAATCCTCTGTACCCTCGGGCAATGCTAACACTGGTGCCTAACATAACCGGGATTTCAATTCTCTGAAAGCCGACTCCTGCTCATCAGACCACACGAAAGGAACGGACTGCCGTGTCAATCTCGTCAACGGCCTGGCAATCCTCGAAAAGTCCTGAATGAAGCGGCGATAATACCCGGCTAGGCCCAAAAAGCTACGGATCTCGGGCACAGTCTTCGGCGGCTCCCAACTCATCACTGCCTCTATCTTCGCCGGGTCCACTGAAATACCCTCGGCGCTCACAACATGCCCCAAAAACTGGACCTCGCGCAACCAAAACTCACACTTGGAGAACTTCGCATAAAGTCGCTCCGCTCGCAGCACGGTCAAAACCTCTCGCAAGTGCTGCTCGTGGTCTTCGGCACTCCTCGAGTAGATCAGGATGTCGTCAATGAACACTATCACGAACCGATCCAACATAGATCTACACACCCTGTTCATCAGATCCATGAATGTCGCGGGTGCGTTAGTCAGTCCGAAAGGCATGACTAGGAACTCATAATGTCCGTATCTCGTCCGAAACGCAGTCTTCGGCACGTCATCATCTCTAACTCTCAGCTGATGATACCCTGATCTCAAATCTATCTTCGAAAAGAAGCTCGAACCCTGCAACTGGTCAAACAGATCGTCGATGCGTGGAAGCGGATAACGGTTCTTCACCATCACTTTATTTAACTCTCGATAATCGATACACATCCGCATAGAACCGTCCTTCTTCTTCACAAATAGCACGGGAGCTCCCCACGGGGACGAACTCGGACGGATAAATCCACGATCAAGCAATTCCTGAAGCTGCGACATTATCTCTCTCATCTCAGTAGGTGCCAGCCTATAAGGCGTCTTCGCAATAGGCACCGCTCCAGGGATAAGGTCGATGCGGAACTCGACCTGACGA
Organism: Centrapalus pauciflorus; assembly: GCA_020465985.1. Classification (NCBI taxonomy): domain Eukaryota; kingdom Viridiplantae; phylum Streptophyta; class Magnoliopsida; order Asterales; family Asteraceae; genus Centrapalus; species Centrapalus pauciflorus. The sequence continues at coordinate 150,578 of JAANYP010007862.1, read as the reverse complement.
TCTGGCGGTAACCCAGGCAACTCCTCTGGGAATACCTCAGGGAACTCTCGAACTACGGGTATATCCGCTAAGGTCTTCTTCTCTAATCTGGCGTCAACAACATAAGCCAGAAAGGTTTCGCACCCCTTCGCAACATATCTCTGAGCTCGGGCCATAGACACAATGCCAATCTCACCTCGGCGCCTCTCGCCGTATACTGTCACCGTCTCACTGTCTGAAATGGGTATCCGGATCATCTTCTTCGCACACAGAATATCGGCCTGCCTGGCTGTCATCCAGTCCATACCCACTATCACGTCGAAACTGCTAATCTCTACCGGCAGTAGATCGATCGAAAACCGGTGAGCATCTATCTCAAGGACACAATCTCTGTATACCCGACTCACTAAGCAGTACTACCGTCTACTCTCTCAACGACTAACGGCACAGATAAAACAATAGGAGGCACAGAAAAATATGCACAGAACACAACAGACACATACGAGCGATCTGCTCCAGAATCAAACAAAATACGAGCACTAAACCCGTTCAGAATGTACGTACCAGAAACAACGTCTGTAGACTCGCGGGCCTCCTCTGCCGTAGCCTGAAATATTCTACCTCGACCCCTAGGCGCTGACTCTCGACGGCTCGAAGATGACGGCTCAGCTCTGGCACTGCTGGTACTCGCTCCCTGTACCGCAGGCGGTGCATCCGGACAATCTCTGACTATATGGCCTGGCGTCCCACAGCGGAAGCACAGAAATCCCTCGAAGTACAAGTAAAAGATGTATGACCATACTGACCACATCGGTAACAATGGAGCTGCTCTGACGTACAAGGACCAGAATGGCGACGGCGACACCTCGGACAGTCTCTCTCTCCGGCTGAACTGTCTGCCCGACTCCCGGATAGCTGGGACCCCTGTCCCACGCTGCTCTGACTCTGACTGGGAGCGCTATATCGGGAAGTCTGCCACTGACTCTGACTGGCTGTCCCCGACCCCTGATACTGCCCAGACCTCCTGGACCTCCGGTCTCTGCCTCTGTCTCTGTCTCGACGAAATCCTGAACCCTGCCCCTGAACCTGCTGCTGCTCAGGCTGCCTCTCTCTCTGGGACTCCTGGGGCTCTCGGTAGTAGCTACGGGACTGCTCAAACGTCTCTGTCCTCTGTCTCTGGGTCGGAGGCTGACCCCTCTGTCTCTCGATCTCTCTCTCTGACACGAGCCAACTCTAGGGCTCTCGCAAACGTAGGAGTGTCGTGAAGCCCAACGAACTCTCGAATATCAGATCTCAACCCATCGATAAAGGCATCGGCCTTACGGACCTCTGTATCCACGTGCTGAGGTGCAAACTGGGCATACTCATTAAATCTATCCACATACTGCTGAACCGACATGCTACCCTGCTGGAGGTGCAAGAAACGACGCTCCATCTCCCGGCGCTCATCCCGGGGAATATACTGTAACTCGAAGATAGCACGGAACTGATCCCATGTCATAGCATAAGCTGCTGCAGTAGTCATGGATGACTCAATGGACTTCCACCACTGTGAAGCCCCTCCTTTCAGCTGATAAGCCGCATAGCCGACCATATCCCGAGGATCGACATGGGCAACTCGGAATGCCGCCTCTATCTCTCTCTCCCAAGCCATAGCCGCACCCGGCTCGCCACCGCCTCGGAACTGAGGTGGGGCTCCCGCCATAAAGTCCTTAAAGGACCCACCTCGCACAGAAGAAGAAGACGCCCCAACCACTGTCTCAACACTAGTCACTGGCGGCGGATCAGCTCTCTGTCGCTGCTGCTCTCTCTCTCTGTCCCTCTCTCTGTAGAACTCAGTCAATACTGATAACATCTCTGACCGGCGGACATACTCATCTCCCGCTAGTCTCTCTGGCCCTGAACCCTCGCCATGATCTGCCATAACTACCTGCACATATCACAAAGGTAAGATAACAGATCGATCACCCAGCGTTATACAATAAGCTAGGTCAGTTAATTCCGCTAAACTCAGTCTCAGGGAAGAATCCCACGAATCTGAACACGGTAAGAGCACAAGCATCCACTGATACTCAATACTGAAACCACAGGCTCTGATACCAAGCTGTAACACCCACAATCCTCACACAAATGCCACGTCAATACAATACACAGGTGGCAATAACGCAAGTATCTCAAATTACTCATGTCACAGGATTAGCGGAAAACACTGCTAATTAAAACTTTAACACGAAGTCATACATCGTCTCATAAACTGACACTGATACATAAACGTAACTGATTACTGTTAACATACATAAGTAGATCAGATACAACAGTTCCAAAACTAATATCAACAAGACAGTCAACGCACGCAACTCTAACTGCCCCAATCTCTACTTCGGCTGCTGCGGCTGTGGCTGCGACCCCACGGTATGACTGCCTGACACACAGAAGACTCGAAAACATAAGCTGGACAGCTCGTGAGTACGCGAGGGTGAGACACTGCAGGTAAGAACACATAGCATACACAACACATATATCTCGACACACATATGCAACTCGATGCATAACACATATCTCTGCTCGAAAGGGGACCACGTTCCCCCAGTTAACAGGCCGCACACAGCAGCGGTTAGCTACTCAATAGGCACAGGAGCGACCTGGCAATATCACTGCCGTATATATACAGCCTCATATCTCGTGACTGGTTAGGGACAGTCAGCCTGCGCGATCACATATCGCGGACACCTGCATTACAAACACATATAGCACGTATAGGGTAGAGAAACTCATACATGCGCGTTATCACAGTCTCATACACATATATATCACAATCACATAGACGACTCGAAAGAAAGCACGTGCGTTTGAAAAGAACTCGAGTACTCACCAATACCCGAAAGCAATCGAAACCCAAAACTCTCAATGCGGCTCGGCACGTGATCGGCTAGAACCTGTAATCGTCACGAATTCTCCACGTTAACACAACTCAATAACCATGTAACTCAAGTCAAGCATAACTATCGCAATTAACATAAACCCGAGACACAATCCCGGATAATCGACCCATCCCCGAAACTCTTTTACGGGACCCCCAACGAGACTCAAAATCCCAAACAATTCAATCCGTCAATATTCCGAAGGAACCCGACCGATTAATGACTCGAGACTCCCCCCAAATAATCAACCCAATTTCTCCCTGCAGGTTGCGGCTCGCGCCGCGCTCCCCTGCACTCGCGTCGCGTCCATGATCTTCTGCGCGTCGCGCCACGACCAGGCGCCTGCTCCCAGTTCTGCTCTTCGAACTCCATAGCTGCACCAAGGGTCTCACAACCCCCATACTCGATTTTAAGCAGTAAAAGACATACAAATTCACACATAACGACCCATGAACCATAGAAACCACAACCCTCAACATATTACATGAATTCATCAAGGTTTAGCTACCAAAATCACAAAACCTTACCTTTTAAAACTCAAGAATCCAAGGAGATGTTGAAGATGATCAAGGCTTGATACTCAACTCAGATTTCAACTTCTGATGCTTGCTGGAGCTCCACACAAATCACACACACACTTGAGGGTTTCTAATTTGGGAAAATGAAAGGGAAGAAGAAAACTCAAGACTTATCCATACATATATTCACTTTCCTTATTAAGCAAGCCCCGAACCCGATAAATCCGAACCCGATATCACTTTTTCACAAATTATATCAATAGGACCCAATTAAATCCACGATCTCAAAGATAATAATTAATCCGCTAATTATTAGCTCGGAGACACGTATCACTCAATCTTGACACATTAAATCCACGAAATGGAATTTAATTGGAACACACAATAATTATTAAAATAATGAGCCAATAAATTAAATCCACGTACCAGGCTCAAATCCGGGATGTTACAATTACCGACGAAAGTAATGTCCCTTGCTAATCCCTCAGTAATCTCCCGGTAATTATTGAGGTATTTCTGACAAAAATTTATCTTTCGGTAAACTTTGAAAATGATATCCATCAAAAATCTCACGCTAATCCCTTAGAAATTTCTTAAGGATATTTTCCCTCAGAATATCCATCGGGAAAAGTTTTTTTTTTTTTCTAGCAGTGAGACACATATATACGATGTTCATGCATATTACTCTCAGAAATATTTTTCGTTTACATCTGCATGCATTGATTTAATATTAATAATATAATAAATCATGGCTAAAACATGGATTTTTTTTGTTGTTTTTATCAACTTGTCCGAAAATACTTTCAACCTACAAATGGGTGTTGAGATTTACACGAATTAAACATGTTCAGTGATAATCCTAATTTAGCACTCTACTAATTCTTTGACAAAGTAATAACTGCTGGAAAAAATTATGAAGAAAAATGTGTTGTTACTTTTGGGCGAAATTTAATTATATAAGAAAGTGAATATATAATTATTATTTATGGGTATGCGTTTTCATTCAGAAAAGATTGTAACAATACAAGGAACGTTCAAAACAAAAAGTGACGTATCGATGCTCAAAGTTTTATGTTTGATCAATATAAAATATAGAGTAATAACTTGTCTTACATAGAAAAGATGACTAAACTTAACGTGTGTCTATAAGAACGAATGTTTAAGAGCATTATAAGCTTTGTTTACATGTTTTACTTCAAAACCGACTTGTATCTAGGCCCCTGCAAGATTATGTTTGACACGCAGCTTATGAGAAATTGTGAGATGCATTTAAATGATTTTTTTCTCATTACTTATGAAAATCATAAACTTTTAAACGAGATACCTAATACAAGTAGTTTTTGCATTGAGCTTATGCTAAATAAAATTACAATTCTATATCATGCATCGTATATCATAGATACGAGATTGTTAGATTTGCATATTCCAATCAAGGTTAGTCAGTTATGCAAAACTAAGAAAAGTCCCATTTGAGTATGTAATTATATATTATTGTTTAAATATACTATTTAATAAAAACGATAATAATATATAAACGAAAGTAACCGATCATTCACGAATATAAATGAACAAACGAAACCTATGTTCATGTAATTAAATGAATATTTGTTTATATAAACGAACATAAAAGAATTTCTCGTCGAACATTTCACGAATCATTTGTCGAACATTTAGTTCATTTACGTCACTAAATAGGGGTGTGACTGGTCATGTACCGGTACCGAACCGGATGATATTGAATTTTTTGAGGCATAATATTAGTATCAAGTACCGAACCGATTAAAATGTGTCACTACTAGTTAGGTATCGATATCGGTATTTTTAGTATCAGACTGGTTAGAACCGATTTTTTTTTATTTATGACACAAAGCTAATATCAAATCAATAAACAAATTTAATATAAAAGAAAATAAACGTAGTTAAAATCAAAATTAACAAATAAAATTAATATCATAACCAACCATTAATGTTACATCAAAACCAATGAGTAAAATTTATATCAAAATCAACAAACAAAGTTAACTATCTGTGTGTGTAAAATATATCAGTGTGTTCAATATATATATATATATATATATATATATATATATATATATATATATATATATATATATATATATATATATATATATATATATATATATATATATAGCGGTGGGTTCAATGGAAAACCACTACGCACCTGAAAACTATGGAAACCTACGCATACCGTCCGATTTAGTGCATTTCATGAAAAACGCGGTGGCATGATCGTAAATAAGATAATGCATCACACGAGATTTGATGCATCACACGGGATTTTGATGCATCACACGAGATTTGATGCATCACACGGGATTTTGATGCATCACACGGGAAATTTGATGCGTCACGCGTGATTTTGATGCATCACGCGGGGAATTTGATGCATTTGTGGTGGTGAAGTGCGGTTTTCACAAGTTTTCAGGTGCATTGTGGTTTTCCATTGAACCTCCCTATATATATATATATATATATATATATATATATATATATATATATATATATATATATATATATATATATATATAGGTTCAAGATCTATGGAAAACCATCTTTGACTGGAAAACTGGAAAACCATATTAAATGCACATGTTCATTACGGTAAAATGTTAAATTTAATGCACAACTACAATATACATATGTTCAAATGTGCATTATCATTGACTAGTTGTGAAGACCAACCCTTACGGGGCAGTTCTCACCAGTCTAGGTCCCATATCATGCAATACGATATCAATCAAACTAAGATAGAGTAATTTTAGATGCGGAATTATAAATTACAGTACAAGCTATTAAGATTTTAAGTTTAATACAGATTAAGTTTTTAAATTAAACTTATAAATGGTACTATCTAATCTAGTTCATGTCATCAGATAATCAAATCAATCTACCCATACCACCACAGTTTCATCTGCCAGTCAGTACCGAAATGTTTTGTTGAGTAGTGGTCAATGAAAACTTCGACTTGATTCTTTGTAGACCTAAGAACTTGGTCCGGCAGGTGACTTTCCTTTATCTTTTCCTGTAAAAATTATAATGTAGCAACCGTAAGCAATGCTTAGTGAGTAAATAGATTTTCAAATTAACATGCATGTCAAGCGGATCATCAATCTAGCGTGATATGTCTTGGCTGCCGCTACAGCCCTCATGATTGAGACATAGAAATCATAGAGTCGGATGATGCTCAGGCCACGCTCACGCTTAAATCGTGGGGATCAGCCACATACTGGGCTAGCTACCAGTAAATCAACGTGGCGGAACATCGGAGGTCATTACCAAGTTCAATAGAACTGGTGAAAAAGCCAGGTCTAGAACAATAGACCAATCAAGGCTAATCAAGCTGAATCAATATGTCAAATATATGCAATGATGAAGCATATTTAATCAAGTCATGATAGCAGTAATCTTAAAGCAATGTCTGAAATGAACAGTATAAGCAATATCATATGAAGTGATAAGTCAAATAGCTATCATGATTCACTGGGCAACACCCAACCATGGTGTGCACAGGTCACAATCCAGCTGATAATATGAGTGTCAGTTTAATCTAACATCAACAATATGTCTCAACCGGAAATCAAGCATGTTAAATCTGAATATCTATAACTCACAGTGTTGGGTCTTTATCAAACAGATGTAAAATCTGCCACCTGAGTTATCTCAGGATTTTATCTCAATCTGTTCTCTGTCAAATCAAATCTTTGACCCACTTTATAAATCTCTAAATCTTTGTTCAGAATTTCACTGAACCTGTCCAGAATTATCGTATCAAAATCATATTAATATCATTGTCTTTTATCTTTAAAATCTTTATTTTATCTGATTCTGATAACTTGTTCGTTCATCTAATTTTCTTTTGTTCATATTAAATTCTCAAAGGATCAATATTTTATATATATTAATATATAATTATTTTGCTAATTATTTCGTTATTTTATGCATTGTCTATGTATTTTATTCAATATATTCGAATTTAAGGAATGGGTTTCGAATTTAAATACTTAAGTTCGAATATGAAGTACCAAATTCGAACCTATATTCGAATATGTATGATAAATTCGAAACCATCAAAATAAATTATGTGATTGAGGTTAGATTCGAAATATATATATGTAACTAAACTTGCATTCAATTAATATAATTAAAGTCAAAATACATTGACTAATTTCAATTTCCCACATCAAAATAAATGTCCAATTCAAAAACCATTCCTTCATTCGAATCTATTAGATTCGAAGTGTACTTTTCGAATTTAATGGTTAAATTCGAATATATTTCGAATTTAATTCAATTTCAAGTTTGTTCTATGTATTTTCGAGTTTGTTCTTGGCATTCTCGAATTTGTTCATACTTACAGCTTTAAAACTTGAATTTCTAAGGCATAAATCACCAATATTATAAATATTAAGCCTAGGTTCGATTATATTATACTTATTCTAGTTAAAACTTCATCAAAATAGCTTTAAATTTCATAAAAATGATAAATTCGAATTTATTCTTAAAACCGAAAAATATAAAAGCTTAAAAATGTCGATTCTTACCTTAAATTCGTACGAAATCACGTAGGAGATAGCAGATTCGGATAGAACTCTTCGAGATCTTTCTAACGATATATATAACTTGATAATCGGACGGTCGGTTTGGGATAAAATTTAGAGAGAAGGTAGAGAGAGAGTAGAGAGAAAGTTTAGAGAGAGAGAGTAGAGAGAGAGAGAATCTGAATTTTTTTGAAGTAATTCACGTTTATATACTTCATCTAGTTGTATTTGCTAGTTAACCCACTTTCATTTTTGTATGTTATATCTCTTTTATTTAATTATCTTTAATAATTTATTATTTCATAATATAAATATTTATATAATTTAATTAAATATTTCATAACTTAATTAAATTATAATTCAAATAATGTAACATTATTACATTATCGGTTCAAAATACTGAATTTATAACTGGGTCTAAAGTTAGGTTGTTACAGAATGGGCTCCACCACGCACAAACTTCGTCCTCGAAGTTAGCTATGTTCGAACAGACTGGGATAAGTAGCTTTCATGACATCTCTGGATTCCCAAGACTGATGCGAACCTTTGTGGTATTTGAACTTCTCTTTCGTCTGCTAAGCTCTTTCTCAAGTGACTAATATGAAACACAGGATGTATTCCAGATAAGTCCGTTGGCAGTTCAAGACGATAAGATTGATTTCCTATCTTTTCCACAATCTTGAACGGACCGATGAATCTCGGAGCTAGCTTGTTTCTTTTAATGAACCGCACCACATTCTTCATTGGGGATACTTTCAACATCACCCAATCGTTAACCGCAAAGCTTATTGATCTGTGTCGATTATCATAATACGACTTCTGCCTGCTTTGAGCTTCGAGTATGTTCCTTCTGACGAGTTGAATCTTTTCGTGAGTCAACTGTAGAAGGGCAGGACCCGCTATTGGCGATTCGCCTGTTTCGCGCCAATAGGTAGGAGTTCTGCACTTTCTTCCGTACAAAGCTTCAAAAGGAGCCATCTTGATCGTTGAATGATAATTGTTGTTGTAAGAGAATTCGACCAACGGCAAGTGGTCATCCCAATTACCACCTAGATCAAGAATGCAGGCACGAAGCATATCTTCAAGAGTAAGGATAGTATGCTCACTCTGACCATCTGCACTTGGATGATAAGCAGTACTCATAGAAATCCGAGTACCCATCCCTTCTTGCAGTGCTTGCCAGAATCTCGAAGTGAAACGACTATCACGATCAGATACGATAGACTTTGGCACACCGTGACGAGAAATAATTTCTGTGATATACAACTGTGCCAATCTATCAAGGGAGTATGTTTCTTTCATCGGTATGAAGTGAGCTGACTTCGTTAATCGGTCCACGACTACCCAGATAGAGTCGTGCTGTCTCTTGGTTTTCGGCAGCTTCGTGATGAAATCCATAGTTATATGTTCCCACTTCCATTCAGGAACTGGCAGTGGTTGCATATCCCCGAAGGTTTCTGGTGTTCTGCCTTAACCATCTGACAGATTCTGCAGCTTTCAACACATTGACCGATGTCTTTCTTCATTCCTGGCCACCAGTAATCAGCTTTCAGATCAAAGTACATCTTTGAGCTGCCAGGATGAACAGATAATTTGGACTGATGAGCTTCAGATAGAAGAGTGCTGCGAATTGAACCATACTTAGGAACCCAGATTCGGTTTCCCTTGAGACAGTGAAGTCCCAAATGATTCAGAGTTAGAAATTGTAATTACCCTTTAAAATTTTCAGAATCAATATTCTCTTCTTTCAGTGCTTCAGTTTGAGCAACTCTGATGTCTTCAATAAGATCAGAAGAGAATATAACTAGAGTCAGGGCATAGCAGCACTTTTCCGGGTAAACTTTCGTACTTAAAGCATCTGCGACAACATTTGCTTTGCCGGGATGATATAGGATCTCGCAATCATAGTCCTTGATAAGCTCCAAGGACCGACGCTGTTTCATATTCAGATCCTTTTGAGTAAAGAGATGTTTGAGACTCTTGTGATCGGTGTAGAGTTGACACCGAGTCCCATAAAGATAGTGACGCCAGATCTTCAGTGCAAAGGTAACGGCAGCCAACTCAAGATCATGAGTTGGTGCACTTTTCTCGTAATCCTTTAATTGACTTGAAGCGTAGGCAATAACTTTCCCCCTTTGCATCAGAACACATCCTAAGCCAGTACCAGAGGCGTCGCTGTAAACGACAAAGTCATCATTGCCCTCTGGTAAGGCTAGGATTGGCGCTTGAATAAGCTTTTGTTTCAGAGTTTCAAATGCCTCTTGCTGTTTATCGGTCCAAACGAAAGGAGTATTCTTTCGTGTTAGCATCGTTAGAGGTACAGCAATCTTTGAGATGTCCTTTATGAATCGCCGGTAATAACCAGCCAATCCGAGGAAACTTCTTATTTCTGAGGCATTGCGAGGCGTTTGCCATTTCTGAACGGCCTCGACTTTAGAAGGATCAACGGAAATCCTTCGCCGGAAACAACATGGCCAAGGAACTGAATCTATAAGAATCAAAGTAGAAATTCAAGTTCTGATGTAAATTAAAAAATACTTAGGAAATAGCTCAAGACATCTATAATAGAAATTATACCTGTCTGAGCCAAAATTCGCACTTAGAAAATTTTGCATAGAGTCTTTCTTTTCTCAGTAACTCTAGCAATTACCGCAAATGAATAGCATGATCAGCCTCCGTTTTGGAGTAAATCAGAATATCGTCTATGAATACGATAACTGACTTATCCAGCATCGGTCTGCACACGCGATTAATGAGATCCATGAACGCCGCTGGTGCATTTGTCAAGCCAAACGGCATCACGAGAAATTCGTAATGACCGTATCTTGTACGGAAGGCTGTCTTCGGAACATCCTCTTCTTTAACTTTCAACTGATGATATCCAGAACGAAGATCTATTTTTGAAAATTAGCTGGCTCCTTGTAGCTGATCAAACAGATCATCGATTCTGGGCAGAGGATATTTATTCTTTATAGTGACTTTGTTCAACTCGCGGTAGTCGATGCACATAGGGAAAGTTCCGTCTTTCTTTTTGACAAATAAGACACGTGCACCCCACGGAGATGAACTTGGTCGGATAAATCCCTTTTCTAACAGCTCTTGCAATTGTTTTGACATTTCCTGCTTTTCTGCAGGTGCAAGTCTGTGGGAGCTTTAGCAATGGGAGCCGCACCAGGAACTAAGTCAATACTGAACTCAACTTGACGTTCCGGTGGTACTCCAGAAATATCGTCAGGGAATACGTCTGCGAACTCACAGACGATTGGGATATCAAATAAATATTTCTTTTGGTCTTCGGAGTTAGATTCAGATGAGACATAGCATACGTAAGATTCGTGACCCTTAGATAGGTACTTATGCGCTTTATCAACAGAAATGAAGCAGTGATCACCTTTTCGCTTCTCGCCTTTGATTTCCAATACTCGGCCGTCTGAAGACCTAATTCTGATGATTCGCCGATTGCAGACAATCGTAGCCTCGTTATTCATCAGCCAGTCCATGCCGATGATGACGTCGAACTCTTTCAACGGAATCGGGATAAGGTCGAGGTTGAATGCGATGTTATCGACGAGTAGAGTGCAGTTACGATAAACAGAATCAGCCATAACATAGTTGTTACTGGTTGTCTCAATATCAATCACAACAGGAAGTTTCGATGGAGACTTATATAATCTTTGTGCAAAAGATGTTGATATGAAAGAACGACTGGCACCGGAATCGAATAATGCGCGAGCAGGGATTGAGTTAAGCAAGAACGTACCGGTAACTACATCAGGTGTTTCTTTTGCTTCCTCGGCTGTTATTTGAAAAGCTCGAGTCCTTGCGGTCGGAGTAGCAGCTGAACTCTTCATCGTAGATCCTCCAGCCGATGACTGTGATTGAAATCGTTGTCCGCTTCGACATTGATACATAAAGTGTCCTCTTTTCCCACACTTTGCACATCCTCGTCCCTGCTGTGGGCATTCTTCACTGTTGTGCCCGATTCGGTTACACGCGAAACAAGTAACATCTTCTGGGTTACACAGTCCCATGTGTGATTTTCTGTATCTCTTGCAGAATCGTGGCTCGTTTGTCAGTGAGTAGGCTTGCGCTTTCGGCTGTGAACTATACTGCTGAGATTGCTGGGACTGAGACTTATTTGGCTTAAAGAATCTGCCAAATCGCTGTTTCTTCGGAGGAGATGGACATGTCGGATTCGCTGATGGAGCGTAGAGCTGATCGCCATACTCCAGATATCCTCTCTCGATCTGTCTTGCCGCCTCTACCATTTCCAGATAACTCTTATACTTTATCGCACTCATCGGATGTCGGTATCTCGGGTTGAGTCCTCCACGGAATCTATTCATCTTCCTTTCTTCGGTAGCTACTTGATATGAGGAGTAACCGCATAGTCGTGAGAATTCGTGTTCGTATTCGTCAACTGTCTTGGTTCCCTGGGTCAGCTGCATTAATTGGACTTCCATTTTATCTCGCTGATCGACTGGACAGTATTTTGCGTTGAACATATCCAGGAATTGTTCCCACTCGAGAGTTTAGATGACTTCTTCTCCGTATATGCTTCTCTGAGTCTTCCACCATGCACGGGCAGCTCCAACAAATAACGCAGACGCATAACTCACCTTCTTTGAATCTAAGCAGTCAGAAATCCTGAAGATTTTTTCGGTATGGCTGATGCAATCCATCGCCTGAATTGGATTTACTATACCCTCAAAGTTCAGGGCACCGCTCGCTTTAAAATCCTTAAACTTGCAGCCTTTTGGCTGAGCAATTTGAGTTTCGGGATTTGAGTTATCAGAATCAGATTCATTAGCCTGGACTTGCTTTTCTTTTCTTTTATTCTTTTTATCTTCACGTCTTTTAGCTTCGGCCTCATCTCTGGCCTGAAACTGTTCTTGCATTGTCTTATTTTGTTGTTCAGAATGTTGGGCTAAAAGTTGTTGCATCATTTCAAACATCTGTTGTGGGGTCATGTTGCTGGGAATGTCACCTGGTCCTGATCCTGACATCTTAACTGAAAATTAAAATCAATTAACTATCAGTTTATAGACTTAGATCTATGTACCCTTTTTCCCATCCTAATAGTCTGTACATCCTATCTCAGTTCAAACCACCTAAATGATTGATATATATGTATTGCTTCAGTTTGAGATCAAGTATACTCACGTAATACTTGATTCACTCAAACTATGGGCTCTGATACCATCCTGTGAAGACCACCCCTTACGGGGCAGTTCTCACCAGTCTAGGTCCCATATCATGCAATACGATATCAATCAAACTAAGATAGAGTAATTTTAGATGCGGAATTATAAATTACAGTACAAGCTATTAAGATTTAAGTTTAATACAGATTAAGTTTTTAAATTAAACTTATAAAGGGTACTATCTAATCTAGTTCATGTCATCAGATAATCAAATCAATCTACCCATACCACCACAGTTTCATCTGCCAATCAGTACCGAAATGTTTTGTTGAGTAGTGGTCAATGAAAACTTCGACTTGATTCTTTGTAGACCTAAGAACTAGGTCCGGCAGGTGACTTTCTTTTATCTTTTCCTGTAAAAATTATAATGTAGCAACCGTAAGCAATGCTTGGTGAGTAAATAGATTTTCAAATTAACATGCATGTCAAGCGGATCATCAATCTAGCGTGATATGTCTTGGCTGCCGCTACAGCCCTCATGATTGAGACATAGAAATCATAGAGTCGGATGATGCTCAGGCCACGCTCACGCTTAAATCGTGGGGATCAGCCACATACTGGGCTAGCTACCAGTAAATCAACGTGGCGGAACATCGGAGGTCATTACCAAGTTCAATAGAACTGGTGAAATAGCCAGGTCTAGAACAATAGACCAATCAAGGCTAGTCAAGCTGAATCAATATGTCAAGTATATGCGATGATGAAGCATATGTAATCAATGTCATGATAGAAATAACCTCAAAGCAAAGTCAGAATGAACTGTAAATATAATATCATATGTAGTGATATGTCAAATAGCTATCATGATCCACTGGGCAACACCCAACCATGGTGTGCACAGGTCACAATCCAGCTGATAATATGAGTGTCAATTTAATCTAACATCAACAATATGTCTCAACCGGAAATCAAGCATGTTAAATCTGAATATCTATAACTCACAGTGTTGGGTCTTTATCAAACAGATGTAAAATCTGCCACCTGAGTTATCTCAGGATTTTATCTCAATCTGTTCTCTGTCAAATCAAATCTTTGACCCACTTTATAAATCTCTAAATCTTTGTTCAGAATTTCACTGAACCTGTCCAGAATTATCGTATCAAAATCATATTAATATCATTGTCTTTTATCTTTAAAATCTTTATTTTATCTGATTCTGATAACTTGTTCGTTCATCTAATTTTCTTTTGTTCATATTAAATTCTCAAAGGATCAATATTTTATATATATTAATATATAATTATTTTGCTAATTATTTCGTTATTTTATGCATTGTCTATGTATTTTATTCAATATATTCGAATTTAAGGAATGGGTTTCGAATTTAAATACTTAAGTTCGAATATGAAGTACCAAATTCGAACCTATATTCGAATATGTATGATAAATTCGAAACCATCAAAATAAATTATGTGGTTGAGGTTAGATTCGAAATATATATATGTAACTAAACTTGCATTCAATTAATATAATTAAAGTCAAAATACATTGACTAATTTCAATTTCTCACATCAAATTAAATATCCAATTCAAAAACCATTCCTCCATTCGAATCTATTAGATTCGAAGTGTACTTTTCGAATTTAATGGTTAAATTCGAATATATTTCGAATTTAATTCAATTTCGAGTTTGTTCTATGAATTTTCGAGTTTGTTCTTGGCATTCTCGAATTTGTTCATACTTACAGCTTTAAAACTTGAATTTCTAAGGCATAAATCACCAATATGATAAATATTAAGCCTAGGTTCGATTATATTATACTTATTCTAGTTAAAACTTCATCAAAATAGCTTTAAATTTCATAAAAATGATAAATTCGAATTTATTCTTAAAACCGAAAAATATAAAAGCTTAAAAATATCGATTCTTACCTTAAATTCGTACGAAATCACGTAGGAGATAGCAGATTCGGGTAGAACTCTTCGAGATCTTTCTAACGATATATATAACTTGATAATCAGACGGTCGGTTTGGGATAAAATTTAGAGAGAAGGTAGAGAGAGAGTAGAGAGAAAGTTTAGAGAGAGAGAGTAGAGAGAGGAGAGAATCTGAATTTTTTTGAAATAATTCACGTTTATATACTTCATCTAGTTGTATTTGCTAGTTAACCCACTTTCATTTTTGTATATTATATCTCTTTTATTTAATTATCTTTAATAATTTATTAATTCATAATATAAATATTTAATTAATTTAATTAAATATTTCATAACTTAATTAAATTATAATTCAAATAATGTAACATTATTACATTATCGGTTCAAAATACTGAATTTATAACTGGGTCTAAAGTTAGGTTGTTACAGAACAACATCCTCCTCTTGGTCACTATCTTCGGAAGCTGAATTGTTTATCTGATTCTTATCCGTAGGTAACAAAGGCTCTTGATTTGTTGGCGACCCGTCTTCTGTCGATGTAGTCTCAGATGTCGTGGGAATGCTTGAATTTGGAAAAACTCTACCCTGGTCGTTGAGATTTAAGGATGAGAAGTCATTTTCCCCTGTTCCTGCATTTCCACTAAACGGAATGTTAAATGGTTCAAACATTGAGTAATAATCAAATAACCATTCTGGAGCAATTTGGGGTTCATGTGAATAACTTGTTACATCAATGTTAAACACAATTTCCACTGTACCAGTAGTTTTATTAAAAACCCTCTTGTTTGTGAATTTGGGACATAACCTAGGAAGTATCCTTCGTCAGCCTTTTCACCAAACATAGGTTGATGTTTCGGGTTTAGCAAAGTACATGGTACCCCAAACGGTTCAAAGCCAGTTAAATTCGATGGTCTTTTATTCAGAAATTCATAACAAGTTTTGTTCAATGATAGTAAGGACTCTATTTAATACATGATTAGTGGTATTCACTGCCTCCCGCCCAAAACATGGTGGGAAGCTTTGAATCCGAGAGCATTGTCCCTATTGCTTCAATCAAAGTCCTGTTTTTACGTTCTGCCACCCCATTTTGTTCTGGCTCATATGGTGCACTAAATTGATGCACTATGCCTTTTGTTAGTCAATATACACCAATTACTGCATTTTTAAATTCTGTTCTGTTATCACTTTTGATATGTTTTTCCCTTTTCCCGTATGAGTTCTCAACTATGTCTAAGAACCCAATCAGCATGCATGCTGTCTCGTCCTTTGTACCTAGAAAGAAAACACAAGTGAGTAATCATCAGTAATAACTAAACAGTACCAACTACCACCTATACTCCTTTTGTTGATTGGACCGAAGAGATCCATATGCAGCAAATCGAAGGTGGAAGCGATTGAGTTCTGAGTCTTCATATGTGTGACTTCTTAAGTTGTTCTCCCTTTTTGCACGGTACACTTATCTTCAAACTGAAAACTCGTCAATGGATCACCTTGCACAAGTCCGTTTTTCGTGATGAAATTCATCTTCCTTAAGTGCAAGTGTGTCATACGTCTGTGCCACAGCAAAGATTCAGACTCTGAAGCTTTTGATAGTAGACAAATAGAACCCATTGATGAATCTGCTACTGACATGTCCATCATGTACAAATCATTCACCCTTGGATCTTTCATCATAATCCACTCTTCAGGTATCTTGAATCCCTGCTTTAGCACTAACGCTTCCTTATCGGTAAAGAGGACTAAACGTTTTGGGAGAATTTCATATATGTCCCTCTAAAACTGCATAATATCATATATACCCAAGCCAAAAAAAAGAATTTCATATATATCCTTCTAAAACTTCATAATATCATATTTACCCAATTTAAAACTTTAATATCATATATACCCTTTAAAACTTTTAAATATATCAAATATATCCAAATTATATATTTATTCTTTTTTATTACTTTAAAACTCATAATAAATATTCATTAATAAAGAATTGACCAATCTACCCTTTTTATTTCTTAAACTTCATAATATCATATTTACCCAATTGAAAACTTTAATATCATATATACCCTTTTAAACATTTAAGTATATCAAATATATCCAAATTATTTATTTATGATCTTTTATTACTTTAAAACACATAATAAATATTCTTTTATATTTTTCCTATATATTTTGTCTGCCTGCCACCTGTTTTGCTTACTCTATTTACTATTTTATTTTAGTTTTATTTTTAATCTTTCGGGAAACCCATAAATGAATTCGATATTGTAATAACATTCATGAATCTTTCTGCCAAACAAAGTGAACTTCTTTTGTAGAAGTGTATCCTCAACTTTTATACCAAACACTCGAATACATACATATCTCAATTCTAACAATATACTTGAAATTGTTTTCCCTAAGTTGCCACCTTTTATGCAAAAAAAAAGTGGAGACCCAGAATTTGAAGGGGGCAAAAACAAAAACCCAGAAATAAAAAGATAACAGTCCCCCAGATCATTACTTGCTTAACGAAAAAATATTTTCCCAAAGTAGGTGGCAGGCAGACAAAATATATAGGAAAAATATAAAAGAATGTTTATTATGGGTTTTAAAGTAATAAAAGATCATAAATAAATAATTTGGATATATTTGATATATTTAAAAGTTTAAAAGGATATATATGATATTAAAGTTTTCAATTGGGTAAATATGATATTATGAAGTTTAAGAAATAAAAAGGGTAGATTGGTCATTTCTTTATTAATGAATATCTCTTATGAGTTTTGAAGTAATAAAAAATAATAAATAAATAATTTGGATATATTTGATATATTTAAAAGTTTTAAAGGGTATATATGATATTAAAGTTTTAAATTGGATAAATATGATATTATGAAGTTTTAGAAGGATATATATGTAATTCTTTTTTTGGCTTGGGTATATATGATATTATGCAGTTTTAGAGGGACATATATGAAATTCTCCCAAATTTTTTTATCACAGATTTGAGAGACTCTAATGAGAATGTGATCAAGCTTATCTACATAGTAGACTTGATCAAAAGTGATCGTGTCATTAGTGACTACTCTTGTTCCAGTGATATTGTCTCCTTTATTCCCAGCAAATGAGACAAACCCCTTGTTCCCACTCTTGAAGTTCGTCAATAGACTTCTTTCCCCAGTCATATGACGAGAGCAACCACTATCTACGAACCATTTGTTGTTAAGACCTGTAGTTAACTCCAGCACATGAAAGAAAAGGAGTTAGTTATCACGTGGAACCCAATCCATGACTGACTTGGTAATACCATTCTCATCCACATACTTGAACTCTTTCAAATACCCATCTCTCCATTCCGGTGACTTGGGTTTATGAGTAAGAACTTATTGTGGTGCTGAGTGATTAAATTACACTCTTGGCCTTTGGGTTGTCATTTGCTATGGAGCCCTAGAGTAATTTTGGTTATAATGCATTTCATTGTTATAATCCTGGGCTCTACCTGGTGTCTGATGTCCGTTAGGAGTATGAGACCTAACTGGAATGTAACTGCTCTTAGGGGTAATATTCCTAATGACTGGTTGCGGTCCAAACCTTGATTGACTAGGGACTCTATTCGGTGAATTGTTCCTAAGTCCTTCATGTTGTCTGTTTGACACCGGTGTTTGCTTAGCACCTACTTGTGTTGTCACTTTTGAGTTCTTCTCTGAATTTTTAGAATTACTTGAACTTGCAATACTAGGCACCGATTTTAAGGCTTGTTGTACTTGCTTGCCTACAGTAGGTGTAGACTCAGGATTCTTATAGGGACAACTAGAAGCAACGTGACCTTGTTCATGACATCTAAAACAAGACATTTTGTCAATAGACTTCTTATATGTACTCTTTGACTTTGGAGTCTCACTAAAGTCCTGTTCTTTTGTTTCTACTACTGTGTTCAACACCTCTTGGTTATTATCACTCACAGTTTTTTCCACTTCTAGTTTTGCTTCACTAGTAGACTGCACAAACTTAACAGTTTTCTTAACCTTAGGGGTTGTTGTTGACACTTTAGTTGTTGATGCCTTATCAGTCTCGGTTACTTTTACTTCCTCTGATTCAACTTCTTCGTTGGTCTTATCCTGAGGGAGAGGCACATAGTTACTATTGAACGGTGGAGGTACATCCTGATATCCCAGGCCCACGGGTTTCTTAGACTGTCTCTGCGCGTCTAAGATTTTTCCTAAATTCAGGTTTGAGTTCCTAAACTTTTCAAGTTTACTATTAGCCTCTACAACCTTAACCCTAGCCTCAGCTAATTCTTTATCTTTCAGTGAGATCTCTTTGGTGAATGACTCTATATGCTCATAAATTGGCTCATTCCTAACACACTGCTCACTCAGTTTGTCTTTCAGAGCTACTTCATCTTCAGCATCAGCTTTCATTCTAGCCCTAAGATCTTCCTTAATATCTAGTAGACTAGCATTATTAGAATTTAAGGATTGGATTTGAGCTTTCATGGATGCTTGTGATTCTAGCACTAGGTTCAATTTACTATTTAATGTAGTACATAAAACACATAAATCATGAAACGTAGAAAGTTAAGAGATACCTTTTTGCGATTTAGATTCCACGTTGGCCATTTGAGCTGCAAACTCCAGAGTGGTCTGCTCCTCAGATTTCTCCAATACCAAAGAATTTGCATTGGACTGCTGGGTGTCCTCTTTTTCTACTTCAACTCTCCTATCAGTCTTAGTTACCTCAGCCATAAAACCTCTGGCATTTGATTCTGGATGCAAACTCCAGTCATATGTACCTTTTAACTGCTTGTTAGAAGATACATTCGTAAGTAAGCCAGCTATCAAAGCTTGATTCCTTGAACTTCCGGAATTCTGTCTCCCCTGATTCTGATAGATCTCAACCTTTGACCTTTGACATTCTCTAGCAAAATGTCCCAACCCCTAACAGTTGTAACACTTCACCTTTGACTTATCAAACCCAAGATTATTGCTCACACTCAGGTTCCTGCCAGTTCTCTTCATAAACCGTTTAACCCTCTGAATGACCATGGCAAGTTGCCATTGCAGGGCCATCTGCTCTAAATCATCTGGATCAACCTGATCATAATCCTCCTCCCTCAGAGCTGGATCGTTGATTTTACCCAGAATGCAGTTCCCATAAGCTACTACAAATGAAGCTAGAATGTTTAGATGCTCCACAGCTGATTTAGCACTCATAGGCATTTTGGTATAACCTTGAGAGGTTGATCCTGTATGATATGGTTTATCTTCTGGTTTTGAGAACCCTAAGAATGCCCTACCACTAGACTCTTCAGCTTCAACTGGTATACGTTCCTCTTCTCTAGAAAAGAGCTTTTCTATCTTTTCTGACTCTGGATACTCAACCCTGTGATTATCAAGCTCAGTCAGAAGGTGGTAGAACCTTGTGATTATGTCATCCAGGATCTCATTCTTCAGCCCTTTTAAGATAGCAAACTACTGCTTCAATAGTTCAGTTCTCCGCTTACTAACCGTATAATTTCCCTCATACCTTTTCTCCAACGCCTCCCACGGTTCTTTAGAGGTTCGGTGATGTTTAAAGGTGTGCAGAATATCCAACGGTATTGTCATTCTAATCGATGATAGAGCTCAATTCTCGACTTCATAAATCTTCTTGTCGTCCTCTTTCATATTTTGATAGGACAAAACTTTAAATCTGCCTCGAGCACTTGTGTTGGGGTAACGTAACCTTCGCCTATGCATATCCACATACGCATATCGTTAAAACGAGCAAAGTCAGCAAATCTATCTTTCCACTAGTAATAGTCTTCTATTTTCATTAGCTTGGGTGGTGAATTGGATTTGCCTACTTCATGATCCATTTCCAAGAACTAATGCAAACTTGACATTCTTTCTAAACTTTTTGTTCACGAAATTAACTTATTTAATTTTTAATATAAATTTTAATAACAAAAATTCGTACGGACTTAGGTTAAGTTCGTAGCAGTTTTTAATTTTAAATCCGTTTTACTAAATTAACTTTGGTTAATGTTAAGTTTAAAAGCACAAAGTTCGAAGGAACATAAATTCGTGAAGCCCTAATTTGTCTGACAAGTTCGAATCAGACAAGTTCGAGATCAGTCAAATTTGAGGCAGCTTAAGTTCGAAGTTAATTTAGTCCGTGAAACCCTAATCAGACAAGTTCCACAATTCTGACAATTTCGAATGTCTGACAAGTTCGTGGGGGAGCGTCTGACAACTTCGAGGAACCCTAAATGCACCCCTTAAGTACGAGCGCCGCAAGTTCGTGAAACGGCCAAAAATTTGACTTTTTCAAAATTTCAGATTAAATCAATGTTTTTAAGGTTTAAAACTATGATTTTTACTAAAAAATTTAACTAAGATTATTTGCCAAGAATGTTGCTCAAAAACACTGAAAAACTTCGAAATTACACGTGATGTATCTGTAAGAACGCCAAGAAACCTTATGAATGTTCAACCAAAAGTAACGAACATGAAGAACATTCACGATTGGCTCTAATACCACTTGTAAAGTCACCATGTCTACTGAACGGATCAAGGCGCAACGTCATCCGACAAGTACGGAATCCTCGTTAGACGCTTAAGAGATCGATCACACGCGGAACACGGAGGCGAACACGATGCTAGCCGATGGGATACCGACCCCACACGATGTATTGCTCCAAAAACACTCTAAAATGGTTTCTAGCTCGTACGTGCATTGATACAATCTCTGAAATTGTATTTTTCCAAAAGTCATTAAAAATCAATGAATAAGTTCATATTATAACACATAAGTTCGTTTAAGCCCAAGCCCACGAACTTACCAAGTTCAAGCTCTAGCATATACGAACTTAGGCAAGCTATGTTCGTACGAACTTGTGTGACATAAGTTCGTGGCCTATGCCCTTAAGAACTTATTCTCACATTAAGATCTTATCTTCACAATCAAGAACTTATCTTCACAATCATGAACTTAAACTGCAAATGTAAACATCATACACAATCATGATCAAACATACATGACTTGTACTAATAAAGCCCTATCTATTACATATGACTATCTATTACATATCTAGACTCCTATCGTCACACAAGGTGTACAAACATTTTACAGTAGCTAGATGTGATACTTTTAGATCAGCTTGAAACCTAACACATATCGGGTCTACTAGCAGTTAAGTATAGCAAGCTCCTAATCATACCTCTTTTGGTTGTTACTGAAACAGCTTTACAATAGGTGTCAGCATCCAATTTTACATTTGTTGCCATTGGAGTTTTGATGGGAGAACATTGATAAAATTTAAACTTTTTAAACTGATCTAATGTGTACTTTCTTTGATTTTTGAAAATTTCATTTGAGGTTTGTTTAACCTGTAATCCCAAGAAGAAAGTAAGTTCACCCATCATGCTCATTTCATACTTAGATTTCATGAGCAGTGAAAAATTCTTGCATAACTATTCATTAGTAGAACCAAATATAATGTCATCCACAAAAATTTGAACAAGCATTATGTCAGTTATCACTTTCTTTATGATAAATGTAGTATCCACTTTACCTCTGGAGTAACCATTGCTCATAAGGAAATCAGTAAGAGTATCTTACCAGACTGTTAGGGCTTGTTTCAAACCATAGAGTGCTTTGTCTAACTTATAGACAAAGTCTGGATGATTTTCATTTTCAAAACCTGGTGGCTGTTTGACATATACCTCTTCTTGCAGCTTAACATTCAAAAATGCACTTTTTACATCCATTTGAAATACCTTCATGCTCTTGTGAGCAGCATAAGCTAGTACTTAACGAATTGCCTATAGCCTGACCATTGGAGCAAATGTTTCATCGTAATCAATACTTTCTTCTTGTCTATTCCATTGAGCAACAAGTCTTGCCTTATTTCTATTGACATGACCTTGCTCATCCATCTTGTTTCTGAAAACCCATTGGTGCAAATAATAGTTTCCCTTTAGGCATAGGGACAAGCTGCCATACTTTGTTTCTCTCAAACTGATTGAGTTCTTCTTGCATGGCAGTAATCCAATTGGCATCTTTTTAGTGCATCATCTACTTTCTTTGGCTCCATTAGAGACACAAAACTTGAAAACATACAAAAGTTTCCAGGATTGTCCCATCTTGTTTTCACACCTTTGTTGATGTCTACAATGATTTGATCATTTGGCTGACACCTGATCAACTTAGGATCATGTTTTAATGAAGATTCCACTGTATCTGTTTCATTCTCATCAGGTCTTGCAGAACAACTCTCAGTATTTTCAGACACACTGACATCTTGAGCCTGTTCCCTTGTTGAGGATGAACCAATGTTGTTGAAAACATCAGCAGAGTATTCAGGCTTATCAACATTGGTTGGTTCTGGACATGATACATTAACTATATCAGTACACTTATTAACACAGGGTGTACCATATAGTCATCATCATGCCCACTGTGGTTAGCAGGTTCCACTCTGGGTGATGTGGAAGCTTTTGAGTCTTTCTCTGGCAGCCTCTCCTTCGGTCTTTAGGAAGATCACCCATATAAACCTAGAGAACTCATCAACCATTACTAAGGTGTATCTTCTACCACCAAGACTTGAGACATTAACAGGTCCAAACAAGTGCATGTGGATTAAGAAGAGAGGTGTATCAATAGAAAAATTATGCCTGGATTTAAAAGATGTCTTCTTTGCTTACCCTTCACACAAGCTGTACAGAGTTTATCCTTAACAAAAGTTATAGAAGGCAAAGCTGTTACTAACCCTTTCTTACAAAGTTTGTTGATATTCTTGAAGTTCGGGTGTGATAGCCTTTTGTGCCATAACCAGTTGAGGTCTGCATTGCTTCTTCAGACAAAACAGGTTTCAGTTGTTTAGACAGCAGATTTCATGTCTACAACATAAACCCCTTTCTTTCTTTGTGAAATATGTACCCTAGGTGCTCAACAAAGTTAACCTTGTAACCAGCATCACACAGTTGAGTTATGCTAACAAGGTTATGTTTCAGCCCAGATACATATGCTACTTTTATGAATGTAGCAGCACTTGCATGAAGGGTTCCATATCCTTCTGTGGATCCCTAGACATTGTCACCAAATGTGACTTTGGGGCAATTTTCAGGCTTGAGATCACTCTGCAAATCTTTGGAACCAGTCATGTGGCCAAAACAGCTACTGTCCATGTACCAAACATGGCTTGGTTGTTTAACCTGCAGAGTGACATGGGGAAATATTAGTTCTTAGAGGTACTCATCATAAGGATGAGTTCTCCTTCTTCATCAATATTTGTTGAAGGACCACTTAGATCAACACTAATATTTCCAATTTGGATTGTATCTGTTAAGATACTCTCCTCAATGACACGGTTACTTCCACCACTGCTAGATTTTGCAATGTTGGAGCTAACAGTGTCAACAGGCCTTATGTCCTCAGTTTCAGGTTAGTCCTTGGCCATGTGAGTTTTCTTTCCACATTTATTACATTTTCTCTTTTTGGATCTTTTGAAAGAAGAACTCACAGAAACCTATTCTGGTTTATCTCTGTTGGGCTTGTCAACAGGTTTTTCAAATATTTCGCTTGTTTTATCACAGCCAACAGATTGAACGGAAGGTACAATAGCAACAACTTTGCTTGTATCCTCTTTCCTCCTTTTAGGAGGACAGAAATCAAATAAAGGTAATTTAATTGATTTCTGTCCTTCCACAGGATTGGAAAACTTATTTCCAATTTTCTCAGGTTGAGCAATGGCTTTGCCTTTGCCTCTACTGAGCTGTGATGACTTTTGCGTATTTGTAATGGTGTGGTCATCATGCTTGGTTTTATCAAAGGATCTCCTTTCATTGATAACCAATTTATTGCCATTATTTAAAAACTTATTTGAAATCACAGCAGATTTACTTCCAACATGAGATTTACCCTTGTTAGATGTAGGTTGCTTTCCTTTTGAAAGTTTCTTTTCAAAGAAATCAGCATTGAATGGTTGAACATTTTTATTTCTGTTTGCTTTGGACACAAAACTTGTCTGATTGACAGGATTTATAGCCAATGCAACAGCTTGAACTTGTTTTCCATTTTTTTGTTTATGTGAAGTTGCTTGACTCTTAGTAGGGTGATTTGATGGAGAACACATTCCATCACCAACCTTTTCAGCGTTTTCACTTAATTTGTCAGTATATGAGGCCTGACAAACCTGTTTGTTGAAATCAACTTTCCATTTACATTTTGTATAAATGTATTTAGAAGTTCATCAAGAGAAGTCAGATCTATTTCCAGATTCTTGATTTCAACAATTGAAGCTGCTGTATCAAGATCCCTCCAAGATAAGGTTGGATTTGAGTAGGGATTTTCTCATTAATACATTGACTGACTCTTTTGGCTGAATGACACCAGGAGTCAACAATCTTTTTGAAGCTTTGAGTGCTTGATAAGTCTATAATTTATATGGTTTCTGAGTCATATTATGATCATTTCAAGCACCGATACTTCGTAAAATCCATATTATTACTCCAAGTTTGTATTTCAGGGCCAAGATGATAAAAAGAAGCAATCCGAGAGAATTCAGAGCAAATCGGGTTGAGGGGGGCGCAGGTGTGTGCCACCCTGCGCTCCACATAGCGCCCAAACTGTCCAGATACGTTCCAGCACACGCCAGCTAAACCATAGCCACATCCGGGCGCAGGGGGGCCAATGCCTGCGCTGGTGCGGCGCCAAAACGCATTTTTCAACCCTGGAATCCCTAATCTCGATTCCCTATCAATATGAGTGAAGGGGCAGCTTTGAAGAAGAGTCCCGACGTGTGTGCAAGTGTGCCGAAGCTCTGCCGGAGTGGATCTACGATACGAGAACGAAAACGGTGGTTCGCAAGCTACCCAACGGCTCAGATCTGTGATTGTGACGAGCATATGATGTGCGGCTAATCCCGTTAACCGTTTGCGGAGAATCTACGGCTAAGTTTACTTTTTTTTTTAATTTCTTATGTTTTGATGTATTCGTATTGAGCTAGATCTATTATGTTTATGCAAATGATAAACATTAGGCCATGATTATGATTATGTGTTGCGATTGGTAAAAGCAAGATAGTTTATAATGGTGTTTTTATTCGTGTCGAGTCCATTAGTTTAGGGATAAAGACGAGTATTAATGTTGCATACGCTATGCCGAGAGTTGTTGGTTAAAATACATTTGATTAATTTAGTCACGCAATTGATTATGTCTATGTGATCATTGCATGAAATTATAGTGGGTAATACTTATGCCGTGGTGATTCCGTGAATGGTTATTCATCTCTTGATTGTTTATCTTCTTCGTTAGTCACTTCGTTCTTAATTTTAGTTACAAGCAATAGCAAATTATTACTCTAAACAACTCATTCAAATCCACAATTTCAAAATTTAAATGCTTTCAATAAACTTAAGTTATAAGGCTTATAACCTTATCCTAATTACGACCACATTCCCAATGGATTCGACCCTTACTTCTCTAGCTAACTAGTGGATTTAAGGATTAAATCGGCGGGTCACAACGACGACCCGTCAGAATTTTTGCGCCGTTGCCGGGGAGTGTAACGGTTGTTTAGGTTTAAAGTTAGTTTGTTGCCTTAGTTTTAAGAAAGTAGGTTTAAGTTCCTTTCGTTGGTTATTTTTAGTCTTTATTTTATTTTATTATTATAATTATTAAAAATCAAATAAAAAATTCAAAAATTCAAAAAGGTAATTGCATTTACTTTACCACAAAAAATATTAGTCTAATTAAGTTTTTAATCTTTAGTGGTATTTTATTTAGTGTATGCACACACGTCGATCGGCTAAAGGATTGTCGATACAATTCGAACGTGAAATCCAAAAACTAGCGAGATCGAACCGAAAGACTATCAGGATTCAAAATCAACAATTAATCATGGAGAATTTAAACGCACAAGAGGAAGAAATTCCTGATTTAGAAATTCCCGATTCAGAGATTCCTAATTTAGAAAGCCCTCCGATTTCGCCACAAAATCATGATCAAGAAGAACCTGAGCGCATAGTTGCTAGAATGGGTGATCAACCGAGACGTACAGTTGAGTCGCATTACCGTCCAGGTGATGTGCCCGATCCATCTCCAATTCGTTATCCCGAAAACAAGAATGAACCCGAAGTTCGTCCTCAATTATTTCAAATTCTTCCGATCTTTCGAGGGATGCCAAGTGAGGAACCCTATGAACATCTACCTGAGTTCACAGCTATTTGTAAAGCAAACCATGTTCGAGGTATAACCACCGACGGTTTAAAACTTCGATTATTTCCTTTTTCGTTAAAAGAGAAAGAGAAGAATTGGTTTGTATCCTTATCAACCAATAGCATTACAACATGGGATCAAATGAAACGACAATTTCTTAATGAATATTACCCCATTTGTAAAACAACCGAGAAAAGAAAGGAAAATACCGGATTTAAACAAAAACCAGTTGAACAATTCTACGAAGCGTTCGATCGTATGAACGAATTATTGAGAGCTTGTCCACACCACGAGGTACCCAAATGGATGCTTATCAAAACATTCTTTGATGGTGTGAGTCAAAAGAGTCGTAATATGATTATAGCTTCCACAGGAGGCACATTTTTAGGTAAAGATGACGATGAAGCTTGGGAGTTGCTTAATCACCTCGGAAAAGGTCTTAAAGTCCAAGCTAGTTATGAAAATACTATAGGAGTTCAAGTTATGGGCATAGATAATGCCTGGAAACGTGAGGTTAAAACTGAGATTTCAGAATTAGGAGAGAAAATAGATCAATTAATGAAAGGTTTTTCAAACCCTAGTGTATCAATTAATTGTGTTACATGCAGAGATCCATCGCATCATTTCGATGCATGTCCTCAAGTGCAATCCACTGAGGAATTTGCTAATGAAGTTTACGGATTTAGAGCTCATCGAGAGAGGGATAATCCATTTTCGGAAACATACAATCCGGGATGGAGAAACCATCCCAACTTTCGATGGAAAAGTGATCAACCTACCGATCATCAATCCAAACCAAGATATGAACCACCAAAGAGAGAATTAAAATATGGTTCAACTTCAGCAACTAAGGATGAGCGATATTGTAAGTCAAATCATCATGATCAACCACAATTCCAAGTAGAATCATATATGACTTCTGCGCAATTCGCAGAGTTTGCTGAATTTATGAAACAGCAATCAGCTATCAGTACTAAGACCATGGAGATGTTAACTCGCCATATGAGTCAGATAGCTGAGTCGCTTACTAGGCGTGTGGAGGGGAAGCTTCCTAGCAATACTGTTCCCAATCCTTCACACGCCCATCATCATAACAAAGATAAAAAACATGAGATTAACGAAGTTAATGAAGTAACTAAGATAGCCACATTAAGGAGTGGAAGAGAGGTAGACAATAAAATAGAGATGCCTAAAGAGAAATAGGCAGAAGAAGATACCGACACTGAAGTCGTGTATGAGGAGAAAGATGATCCAAAGAAGAAAGAGGTTCCTAAGAAGGTTTCTTTTAAAGAGTCAATTAAAGCAGATATCTCAATGCCCAAAGTTGGGAAATTGGATAAGAGTCAGGATACTTCAATTCCTCCTCCATATGCTGCTGCTTTAGAAAATCCAAAATCTTCTGCATACGTCAAAAGAGGCCCACAACCAGAGGATCTTTGGGATTTATTTAATCAAGTTAAGATCAATATTCCTCTGATAAAGGCCATTCAACAGGTTCCATCTTATGCCAAATTTTTAAAAGATCTCTGTACTCTGGAAAAGAAAGTATAAGGTCTCGCTCCCAAAGCAGATCAATCTAACTGAACAGCTGAGTGCAGTAGTTTCTAGTTCTCTACCTCCTAAGCTGAAAGATCTTGGATCATCATTGATTACAGTGACAATAGGCAATGTGCAGATTAAGAAGGCAATGCTTGATCTTGGAGCTAGTGTTAATATTTTACCTGGAAACTTCTTTGATAAACATGATCTAGGTCAGTTACAGACAGCTGATATTATCTTACAACTGGCAGATCGGTCAACCAAGTGCCCAAGAGGTATTTTTTCAGATGTTATAGTAAAAGTTGAAGATTTTTACTATCCAGTTGACTTCCTAGTACTGGACACCGAAAGTTCAATGAGAGATAATCAACCGGCTATTATCCTAGGCAGACCTTTCTTAGCCACAATTAATGCACAAATTGATTGTAGGACAGGAGCAGTGGATATTGCCTTTGGAAATAGGAAATTAAGACTGAATGTATTTAATACTTCATGTGTCTCTGCTATTGATTCAGAATGTTATCTTATAGACATGGTGGATGAACTTGCGCAGCAGCATAGTTCGTTAGTCAACACAAAAGATGCTACTGAGTTATTCTTTGTTGAGAATGAATTAGCCAAGTTAAATCATACCGAGTGTGATGAGTTAGAAGTAGTCATGGAATCCACATTAGAGTCAAAACAACCACCGTGGACCCATAGGACTGAAAAATTACCTACTGATTTACCCCAGTCAGCCAAACCTTCAATAGAGCAACCGCCTGTTCTAGAATTGAAGGAGCTGCCATCGCATCTGAAATATGCTTTTCTAGTTAAGAATGACACGTTGCCTGTCATAATTTCATCAGATCTGACGGAAGAGCAAGAGAAAGCTCTATTGCAAGTGTTAGTCAAATATAAAGAAGCAGTAGGGTGGACGATAGCTGATTTAAAAGGAGTCAGTCTTACTTTGTGTATGCACCAAATCATTACTGATCCAGAAGCTAAACGAGCTCGGGATGCAGAAAGGAGGTTGAATCCTAATTTGAGAGAGATAGTTAAGAAGGAAGTATTAAAATGGTTAGACGCTGGAATTATATATCTTATATCCGATAGTAAGTGGGTAAGTCCAATCCAAACCGTGCCCAAGAAATCGGGAATCACAATAATTAATACTGAAGGAGAGAAGATAACTACTCGCCTGTAACTGGGTGGAGGGTTTGCATAGATTACAGAAAAGTTAATGCTGCTACTTCAAAATATCATTTTCCGCTACCATTCATAGATCAAATAGTGGAAAAATTAGCAGGACACAAGTTTTTACTGTTTCCTTGATGGATATTCTGGTTACAATCAAATCCCAATCCATCTAGAGGATCAATAGAAGACCACATTTACTTGTCCCTATGCCACCTTTGCTTACCGAAGGATTCCGTTTGGACTATGTAATGCTCCCACCACATTTCAGCGATGTATGATGGCTATCTTTTCCGATATGGTGGGTGGTTCTCTTGAAATATTATTGGACGATTTCTCCATATTTGATAGAACATTTGAAGATTGTCTGAGACATTTTGAAAAAGTCCTAAAGAGATGCACTGAAACCAACTTAGTGTTAAGTTGAGAGAAAAGCCATTTTATGGTAAAGGAAGGGCTAGTCCAAGGCCACATTGTGTCCGAGAGAGGAATGGAGGTAGATAAAGCCAAAGTTCAATTAATTTCATCACTTCCACCCCCTACCAACGTTAAAGGAATAAGATCATTCTTAGGCCATGCTGGTTTTTATCGGCGATTCATTAAAGATATCAGTGAGATCTCAAGACCGTTATGCAATCTTCTTCCAAAGATTTCGAGTTTAACTTTAACTATGCTTGTATGAAAGCATTTGAAAAGCTAAAATCAAAATTAACCGAAGCGTCAATTCTACAATCTCCGGATTGGTCTCAACCGTTTAAGATCGTGTGTGATGCAAGATTGCAAGTGATGATGCAGTTGGTACAATTTTAGGACAAATATTAGAGAAAGAGCCAGTGGTGATTTACTACGCAAGTAAAACCTTTAATGAGGCACAAATCAATTACACAACTATGGAAAAAGAGCTATTAGCTGTAGTGTTTGCCCTAGATAAATTCAGATTCTATATTTGGGGGGAAAAAGTAATTGTGTACTCTGACCACAGCGCTTTAAGACATTTGTTGGCAAAGAAGGATGCCAAGCCTAGATTGATTCGGTGGATCCTTGTATTGCAAGAATTTGATTTAGAAATTAAAGATAAGAGATGCACAGAAAATGTTGTCGCCGATCATTTATCAAGGCTTCAATTAATACCAACAAACCCAACTGATCAAATCAGTGACTCCTTCCCTGATGAACAATTATTATCCGTATCTAAAATTCCCCGTTTGCGAATCTAGTTAATTATTCCGTAACAAGATGATTGCCAGAGCACTGGAACTCACAACAAAGAAAATATCTCTATGCTCAAGCAAGGCAATACATTTGGGATGAGCCTGGTCTATTTAAAATAGGAGCAGATCAAATTATAAGACGATGTGTCCCTAACTCGGAACACGAAGATATTCTTAAACGCTGCCATGCATATGCATGCGGTGGCCATTTCAGCGCAAAGAAAACTGCCATCAGATATTGCAGTGTGCGTTTTTCTGGTCCACACTATTTAAGGATGCGTACGAGTTTGTTAAGGGATGCACACGATGCCAGCAAACTGGTGGCATTGCAAAAAGAAATGAAATGCCTATGACCCCGATACTAATCCTCGAAATATTTGATGTATGGTGTATTGATTTTATGGGACCATTCCCTAAATCATTTGGATATGACTACATCTTAGTGGCAGTAGATTATGTTTCCAAATGGGTGGAAGCAGAAGCTACACGCGCTAATGATAACTGGGTTCTGTGTAAATTTGTTAAAAGAAATATTTTAGCACGACACGGTATTCCAAGGGCTATTATCAGTGACGAAGGGGCACATTTTAATAATCAGCATTTTGCTAAACTCCTTAAACAGTATGGAGTTAATCATAGAATAGCAACGCCTTATCATCCGCAAACAAGCGGACAATTCGAGATCTCTAATAGAGAGATCAAGAGAATCCTTGAGAAAACTGTCAGACCTGATCGTAAAGATTGGTCTAAAAAATTAGAGGATGCTCTATGGGCATACAGAACCGCATTTAAAACACCAATCGGTATGTCCCCATATAGATTTGTGTATGGTAAGCTTTGCCATCTCCCAGTGGAATTAGAACACCAAGCTCTATGGGCAATCAAAAACACTAATTTTAATTTACATGATGCTGGTGTTGATAGGAATTTCCAATTAAATGAACTGGAAGAAATTCATAGAGAAGCCTACGAAAGCGCTAAAATTTATAAAGAGAAAACTAAGGTTTTCCACGATAGAATGATTAAAAATAAAATATTTACCAAAGGAAATAAAGTTCGGTTTATTTAACGCAAGACTTAGATTATTTCTCGGTAAATTAAAAAGTAAATGGATTGTAACGAATACCTACCCACACGGTGCGGTAGAAATACAGGACCTAAAAGGTGGTGAATCATTTAAAGTAAAAGGACATAGACTTAAATTATATGTACAATGGGCCACCAATGATATGTTAGTATCTGAGATCATCAGACTACAGTATCCTAAGGTTAATTAATTATTTTAGGAGCAGTAGGTCTCGCTGAAGACGTAAAACTTAGCGCTTTCTGGGATGTAACCCAGAGTAGTTTGATTATTTGAATTTTATTATTTTTAAGCGTGTTTTATGCTTCTTTGTGTTACTTGTGTGTACCAAATTAAGTTGGGGAGGATTCATCCTCCTGAACTTGGTTGTGTATAGAAATTATGATTTAAATTAAATAATAAGACCCCGCATCTGAAAATAAAAATTTAAGCACGTAACAGAATTATTTTAACCCAATAATACGAGCGTAAGTTGGGGAGAATACCCGTAAAAATCAAAAAATTAAAGAAATAGGGTTCCAAGACCAGTGCACGGCCCAGATCGCAAATCCAGAGGCCCGGGCGCAGCGGGGGCGCAGGCCTGCGCTTGCCCTGCGGCCCGACGCGCTCAAAATCTTATAAAAATGGCAGTGATCATTACCATAAGTTCAAAACCCTAATTCCAGTTCCAGAAGACGGCGATTTCGAATTTCTAAGCCTAAAAACATAAAACATGTAAGGTCTTGACTCTACGGATCTATCTCGACGCGACACCGTCCAACGAGTGTGGAATCCTCGTTAGCGGCTTGACGGTAAGATCACAAACACGGGAACACGGAGACTACCATGGTGTTATACGAACGACTACGAACGCACCTACATGATGATTCTCTCTGAAACAACTCTCTAGAAACCTGCAAGTTCGAGATCGCCTTTTGCTTAATCGCTCTGAAATTCTGCAAAAAGTCTAATAATTATTCGAGTTAACCCTTAATTATACTGACAGATTCGAGTTTGTATTGGGACAAATTCGAATCAGGCCCAAGGCCCATTCGAATTTGTCATTAAGTACAAATTCGAATTTATATCAAATTCGAATTTCAACTATCAAACTTCTATTTGAACATATATTTTAACTTATGTTTGAATATATCTTTGAACTTTATGTTTGAACTTCTTGTAATACGTTACATCAAGTTCAAACATACAATCAACAAATATCAAACACACCTAACCACATATATCAAACACTAGTCAATATTCAATACTACGTAATTTGACTTACACAAAATGCTAACAATACTTAGACTGCTATCATCACTCATGGTGTACCAACAGACTCCCCCTTGACGATAGCTTCTAACTATTTACATTTTGACTAAGTACTAAGGTCTATTCAAAATACTACCAGCATACAGACCTTGTTCAACACAAACCTTGACAACATTCTGATACTTTTTGGCTTCAGACTTCGTATGCGCATCACACGAGATTTTGTGAACATGAAGCACTTGAAGATCATCTTTGGACAGATTAACTAGGTGCAACTGATCATAAACTCTAAGAATAACCTTTTCTTCGAGGTCTTCCATTACAGCTTCACCCGTCTCACTTTCAACATACCACCAGTTGAGATTACCCAACACATTCTGTGGCATCGGCTTCCGAAGGACTTTCTTTAAACATCTAACTGGTTTGTACTGAATTATCATCCATGGCCTACCAGTCAGAGGATCAATTCTTGTATGGTCCATAACTCTTTTGCCAATTCGTGGATTGAGCCTTTCAAATTTCCTAGACCTCCCTTCCCTTTTTATAATCTTGGCAATTATCTCAGCATAGGGATCGTCCCCGATATTAACCAGCTCTTTTCACGCCAACGCCTTTATCTCAACCTTTGGAAGTGAATTGAAATCTTTTAGTCTTCTCCTTAGATACTGAAGCCCATCCTTTCTCTTGATGATAAACAGCTGCAGTTCTCGACCAAAGAACCAGCTAAGTATATTTCCGGACAGCTTTCCAGCATAGGCACAATCATCTTTTCCTTCAATTCTATAGCCTTCTTTTGTGCCCTAAACCATAACTTTCTTTGTTCTTCATCAGTAAGATTCCTGACTGGCTCTTCAACTTGTGATTCAACATTTAAAGCAGCTTTAACAGCTTCTATGTCAATCACATTTTGTTCCTCCGTCACATATGTATCAGTGATGGGATTTTCCGGAATAATGATTTCCTTAGCTTCATCTTCCTCATCACCCAATACCTCATCATCTGGTTTCCAATCAGGAATGTCTTCTGGAATAATCTCTCCTTCCTGCAGCTCATCAATCTCGTCTTCAAAATCAAAATCTAACACCTCTTCCTCAATATCCATCAGAGCATCAATCATTTCGCTCAATTCGCTCTCAATGACCTTTGAGTAACTCGCCTCACCTCCTTCAGCTCCAGTCTGACTTGGCTCCCCCTGAAGTTCGGCATGTTGAGCAGTAGAAAAATCTACTGGCTCACTGTCTTTTTGTGCATCGGGATCATTGCCTTCATCATCGTCCCTTCTCAACTCCTCAGCATCCCTGCAACTATTCTCCCCCTGAGCCTTTAGGCTTTTCATTAATTGCTCAATCAGGGACCTCATAGCGCGGATCTCTACAGCCTGATCGGGAGCGAACGTCTTCAGCTCAAGATTTTCTTTATCAATATTTGCATTGTGTGCTTGAAGTTCGCCGACGGCTTTCCTAAGCTGAAATATTTAGACTTGTTGGAAATCAACCTTGCTTCTGAGCTCAGAAAACCTTTGGTTGTCAGTGAAGGTGGATGAGGTTGATGGTATGGATGTGATAGGTGACGGGGTGATCGGTGGTGGAATTGATGATTGAACAGGTGGTGGTGGTGGTATGGATGTTTGAGCTGATGGCTGAGCGGTTGGAATTTCAGGCTCAGAAGCAGAGGCAGACGAAGCTCCCTGCATGAAGCGATGCCTCTTGGCCCTCTGCCTAGGCACCAAAGGGGTTGTATCTTCAACTTCGAAGTCAGAGTCAACTGCATCAGAATCCCTAGATGCTCTTCTCTTCCCTGCTTCTTCATCAATAACCACTATTCTTGATCCATATGTTTCTATTCAGATAGACGGATCTTCTGTCTCTTTCCTTGGTGCCTCAATCTCAATCTCTTTCATTTCTTCCGACTCAGAATTAGATGTGGTCACAACTTGACCTTCTTCCTCAGGTATATAATCCTCTATCTGGCGAAAAATATCTTCTTCACCAGCTGGAGGTTCCAAAATATCTCAAACAAGCTCAGAAGTAATCTCTTCATTTGCATGCGGCCCTTGAGCCCAAATCTCTTCCAATGTTTCCACCCGTGGATCAGTTATGGGGGCTACAACTGAAGGGCCAGCAGCGTCCGTCGAAGGACCTCCTTCACTTGAATCCTGTACTCTGCTCGATGAAGGCCTTGTTGTGAAGACCTTCCCTTACGGGGCAGTCCTCAGAGTCTAGGTCCCACATTATGCAACACGATATCAATCCTAACTAAGATAGAGTAATATAAGTTGCGGAATTTCTGATTACAAGTACAAACATTAGGATAAGTTAATACAATTTTTAGTTCAGATTACAATTTTTAAAATAAACTAATAAAGGGTACCATCTAATCTAATACATGTCATCATATGATCAATTCAAATCTACCCAGACCACCACAAGTATCTTCTGCCAATCAGTACCGAAGGGTTTTGTTGAGTAGTGGTCTATAGAATACTTCAATCTTGATCTTGTAAGACCTAAGAACTAGGTCCTGCAGGTGACTTTCCTTTATCTTTTCCTGTAAAAAGGTCAAATAGCAACTGTAAGCAAAGCTTAGTGAGAATATAGATTTTCAGATTCACATGCATTAATCAAGCGGATCATGGGTCAAAGCGTGATATGTCTGGACTGCCGCTACAGCCACTCAATGATTGAGACATAGAACTCAGGGAATCGGATGATGTTCAGCCCACGCTCACGCTTTTAGTGGAAGCTATCCACTTATGCTGGGCTAGCTACCAGCGGTCTTCATGGGGGAACATCGGAATATCAATACCAAGTTCAATAGAACTGGTGACATAGCTAGGTCTAGAACAATAGACCGATAAAGCTAATTATTCTAAGCTGAATCAATATGTCAAGTGATGCGATCAATAAAGAAAGCATAGTGATCAAAGTCATGATAGCAATAACATATGAAATGAACTATAAATACAATTGTCATGTGAAATGATAAGTCAAATTAGCTATCATGATCCACAGGGCATCACCGAACCATGGTGTGCACAGGTCACAATTCAGCTGAGCATTCATGAATGTCAAATAAACTGTCGTCAACAATATATCTCAATCGGAAGTCTAGCATGAAAAACTAAATATCTATAACTCACTGTTTCTGGAGTCTTTATCTAGCAGATTTATAATCCACCACCTGGGTTATCCCAGGATTTATCTTTAATCTTTCTGAACTCTGGCTTTGCCTTTTCTAATCAGTGACCCACTTTCAGTATTCTTTAAATCTGTGTTCAGGATTTAACTGAACCTGTCCAGAATAATTTTACATCATTGTCAATTTCATAATCCTTTAACTTTAAAATCTTTATATTCTTATTTTCATCTGATTGTGATAACTGATAATTCTTTATTCTTCCATCTTGGATTCATGATTCTTGTATTTATATAATAGTATTTAGTTGTGATGTTAAAATATAAAATCAAAGGGCACGGATTCGGATCCTTTAATTTCGGACCATCCGGATTGGTCATCCGGATTCGGACCAATCCGGACCATACACCCGGATTCGGACATATCCGAAATGGGTCAACCGGATACGGACCGGGCTGAACCGAAATGGCTATATCCGAATTACATCATCCGAAGGAGATCCGAAAAGTACCATCCGAATTTCGACATTAGATCCGAACCAGGGTTTCATCCGAATTCGGACACAGCCGAATTCGGATCCCATATGTTCATATTTTCCAGATTTTGTTCTTATTGTTCTTCACTTTATGCATACGAGTTTTTCATATAAATTCACAAAAATTCAATTTTATTAACATGCAACTATATATAAAGTTATATTATCATTATTAGGTTGATTTTATATCATTTTTCCCTATCGAAACACTTTAATCCGTCCAAAATCATCCAAGTTCAACACTTTTCTTTAAGAACACCCTTTTTGCACAAAAACTCAGATTTTGAACTCATTTGGACGAATTAATCACTGATTTTTGTTTCTACTACTTCTAATAACTTAGATTTATCATAATCTACTAAAAATCTATACATGCATTACAATTTTCATGTTTTAAATTCTTGGGTTTCGGTTTTTATCAAAACCGAAACATACTCATAGAAACTTTGAATTTTAAAAGAGTTATTACCTCGATTTCTTGTAGTTTGATGATGTTGATTGATTGTTGTAACTCCTTATTGCATTGATTCTTCAATTAATGGACAATTTGTAAGAATTTTGATCAATTTGATGAGGATACCGTAGATGAGAGAAAAGAGAAGAGAGAGAGTAGAGAGAGAGTGTGTTTTTGCATTAATGATCTTAAATGATCATTATTTTAGTTAATATATGTAACTTAGTTATATTTGTAGTTTAACCCACTATACTTTTGTATTTTACATCTCTTTTTATATTTAATCTTTTAAATACTTTATAACATTTCTATAATTTAATTAAATATTTTCATTACTTAATTAAAATTACAATAAAATAATGTAATAAAATTACATTATCTGCTCAAATACTGAAATTAAAGTCAAGTCAAAAGCTAGGTTGTTACAGAATGGGCTCCACCACGCATAAACTTCGTCCCCGAAGTTAGCTATGTTCGAACAGACTTGGATATGTTGCTTTCATAACATCTCTGGATTCCCAAGACTGATGCGAACCCTTGTGGTGTTTCCACTGGACGAGCACCATCTGTATCTCTTTATTACGAAGCTTTTTGGTCTTCGAGTCCAGAATGCATTCCGGCTCTTCAACCACTCGAAGCTTCTCATCAATTTGCACATTAACGTGTGGTATCTGAACTTCTCTTTCATCAGCTAGGCTCTTTCGTAGATGACTAACATGGAATACAGGATGTATTCCAGCTAAGTCAGTTGGTAGTTCAAGACGGTAAGATTGGTTCCCTACCTTTTCAACGATCTTGAACGGGCCGATGAATCTCGGAGCTAGCTTATTCCTCTTTATGAACCGAACCACATTTTTCATTGGGGATACCTTCAACATCACCCAATCGTTAACTGCAAAACTGATCGATCTGTGACGATTATCGTAATACGACTTCTGCCTGCTTTGAGCTTCAAGGATGTTCCTTCTGACAAGCTGAATCTTATCATGAGTCAACTGTAGAAGGGCAGGACCTGCTAAAGGCGATTCACCTGTTTCGCGCCAACAGGTGGGAGTTCTGCACTTTCGTCCATATAAAGCTTCAAAAGGAGCCATCTTAATCGTGGAATGATAACTGTTGTTGTATGAGAATTCGACCAAGGGTAAATGGTCATCCCAGTTACCACCCAGATCAAGAACGCAGGCACGGAGCATATCTTCCAGAGTTAGGATAGTGCGTTCACTTTGGCCATCTGCATTAGGGTGATAGGCTGTACTCATTGAGATTCGAGTACCCAACCCGTCTTGCAGTGCTTTCCAAAATCTCGAAGTGAAACGACTATCACGATCAGAGACGATAGATTTTGGCACACCATGACGTGAAATAACTTCGGTGATGTACATCTGTGCCAATCTATCAAGGGAGTATGCCTCTTTCATCGGTATAAAATGCGCTGACTTCGTTAATCGATCCACGACTACCCAGATCGAGTCGTGTTGTCTCTTGGTCTTTGGTAATTTCGTGACAAAGTCCATGGTTATATGCTCCCACTTCCACTCGGGAATTGGCAGTGGTTGCATATCCCCGAAGGGCTTCTGGTGTTCTGCCTTAACCATTTGACACACTATGCAGCTTTCAACGAATTGACCGATGACTTTCTTCATTCCTGGCCACCAATAATCCGCTTTCAGATCGAAATACATCTTTGAGCTGCCAGGATGAATGGATAACTTGGACTGATGGGCTTCGGATAGAAGAGTGTTGCGAATAGAACCATATTTAGGAATCCAGATTCGGTTTCCCTTGAGACATTGAAGTCCCAAATGATTCATAGACAGAAATTGAAGTTGCCCTTTGAGATTTTCATAACAGATGTTCCCTTCTTTCAAGGCTTCGGCTTGAGCAGATTTAATATCTTCAATGAGATCAGAAGAGAATACAATTGGGGTCAGGGCATAGCAACACTTTTCCGGATAGACTTTTCTACTCAATGCATCCGCGACCACATTGGCTTTGCCGGGATGATATAGGATCTCGCAATCATAGTCCTTGATAAGCTCCAAGGACCGGCGCTGTTTCATGGTTAGATCCTTTTGAGTAAAAAGATGTTTGAGGCTTTTATGGTCGGTGTAAAGCTGACACCGAGTCCCATAGAGATAATGCCGCCAGATTTTTAATGCAAAGGTCACGGCAGCCAACTCAAGATCATGAGTTGGTGCACTTTTCTCATAATCCTTCAATTGCCTTGAAGCGTAGGCAATGACTTTTCCCCTTTGCATGAGGACACATCCTAAGCCAGTACCAGATGCATCGCTATAGACAACGAAATCATCATTTCCTTCTGGTAAGGCTAGGATTGGCGCTTGAACGAGTTTCTGCTTCAGAATGTTGAATGCCTCTTGCTGTTTATCGGCCCATACGAAAGGTGTATTCTTTCGTGTTAGCATTGTAAGTGTCACAGCAATCTTCGAGAAGTCCTTAATGAATCGCCGGTAGTAACCAGCCAATCCAAGGAAACTTCTGATTTCGGAGGCATTGCGAGGCGTTTGCCATTTTTGAACGGCCTCGACTTTGGATGGATCAACGGAGATGCCTTCGCCAGATACAACATGGCCAAGGAATTGAATCTAAAAAGAAATCAAAGTAGAATTCAAGTTTTGAAACAACGAACGCTTTAAGAAATAACTCGAGACAATGTAAGATTTTTACCTGTCTGAGCCAAAACTCGCACTTTGAGAATTTTGCATAGAGTCTTTCATTTCTCAATAACTCTAGCAATTGTCGTAGATGAACAATATGATCAGCCTCCGTTTTGGAGTAAATCAGAATATCGTCTATGAATACAATAACTGACTTATCCAGCATTGGTCTGCACACGCGATTCATGAGGTCCATGAATGCCGCTGGTGCATTCGTTAATCCGAAAGGCATTACGAGAAATTCGTAATGACCATACCTTGTCCGGAAGGCTGTCTTTGGAATATCCTCCTCTTTAACTTTTAGCTGATGATACCCAGAACGAAGATCGATTTTTGAGAAATAGCTGGCTCCTTGTAGCTGATCAAATAGATCATCAATTCTGGGCAGAGGATATTTATTTTTAATTGTGACTTTGTTCAACTCACGATAGTCGATGCACATTCGGAGAGTTCCGTCTTTCTTCTTTACAAACAAGACAGGTGCACCCCACGGAGATGAACTCGGTCGGATAAATCCCTTCTCTAACAGATCTTGCAGTTGTTTTGACATTTCCTGCATTTCTGCAGGAGCAAGTCTGTAGGGGGCTTTAGCGATGGGAGCCGCACCAGGAACTAAGTCAATCCCGAATTCAACTTGTCGTTCCGGTGGCACTCCAGAAATGTCATCAGGGAATACGTCTGGGAACTCACAGACGATCGGAATATCAGATACAGATTTCTTGTTGGATTCCGAGGTAGACTCAAACGAGACATAACAAAGATAAGATTCGTGACCCTTTGAAAGATACTTACGCGCTTTCTCAACCGATATAAAACAATGAGCACCTTTACGCTTGTCGCCTTTGATCTCTAACACTCGGCCGTCTGAAGTCTTGATTCGGATGATTCGGCGGTTGCAGACGATTGTAGCCTCGTTGTTCGTTAACCAATCCATGCCGATAATGACGTCGAATTCTTTTAACGGTATTGGGATAAGATCGAGGTTGAACACAACGTGATTGACAAGTAATGTGCAATTTCGATAAACGGAATCAGCCACAACGTAATTGTTACTGGCTGTCTCTATGTCAAGTATAACAGGAAGCTTTGAAGGAAACATAGATAATCTTTGCGCAAAAGTAGCCGAGATGTATGAACGGCTTGCACCGGAGTCGAATAGCACACGTGCAGGTATTGAGTTTAATGAAAACGTACCGGTAACCACATCCGGGGTTTCTTTCGCTTCCTCCGCCGTTATTTGGAAGGCGCGGGTCCTAACAGTTGGAGTTGCAGCTGAGCTTTTCATTGTAGAACCTCCAGCTGATGACTGTGACTGACCTCGTTGTCCACTGTGGCACTGATACATGAAGTGACCACGCTTTCCGCATTTAGCACAACCAAGACCTCGTTGGGGGCACTCTTCTCTGCTATGGCCGATTCTGCTACACACATAACACGTGACATCGTCTGGATTACACAATCCCATATGCGATTTTCTGCATCTCTTGCAGAACCGTGGTTCATTTGTAAGCGAATAAGCTTGGACTTTCTGTGGCGAACTGTATTGCTGAGATTGTTGGGGTTGCTGAGTCTGAGACTTGTTGGGCTTAAAGAATCTGCCGAATCTTTGCTTCTTTGGGGGAGATGGACAAGTCGGGTTCATTGATGGAGCATAGAGTTGATCACCGTACTCTAAATATCCTCTCTCAATCTGCCTTGCCGCTTCAACCATTTCGAGATACGAATTGTACTTTATTGCGCTCATTGGGTGTCGATATTTCGGGTTAAGTCCTCCACGAAATCGGTTCATCTTCCTTTCTTCCGTAGCTACCTGATATGAAGAATATCCACAGAGCCGTGAAAATTCGTGCTCGTACTCGTCCACAGTCTTGGTGCCTTGGGTTAACTGCATTAGTTGAACCTCCATCTTGTCTTGTTGGTCAGCAGGACAATACTTCGCGTTGAACATTTCAAGAAACTGTTCCCATTCAAGAGTCTGGATGACCTCCTCGCCATAAATACTTCTCTGGGTCTTCCACCAGGCACGGGCAGCACCCACGAACAGAGCAGATGCATAACTCACTTTCTTGGACTCCAAGCAATCGGAGATTCTGAAAATTTCTTCAGTGTGACTTATCCAATCCATCGCCTGGATTGGGTTGACTGTACCCTCGAAGTTAAGGGCACCGCTAGCTTTAAAATCCTTGAACTTACAGCCTTTCGGCTGCTCAATTTGGACATTCGGGGTAGAGTTATCAGAATCAGATTCATCATTCTGGATTTGTTTATCTTTTCTGTTGTTCTTTTTGTCAGCGCGTCTTTTTGCTTCGGCCTCATCTCTAGCCTGAAGCTGTTCTTGCATATACTTATTTTATTGTTCAGAATGCTGAGCTAGTAGTTGTTGCATCATTTCATACATTTGTTGTGGGTTCATGTTGCTTGGTATGTCACCTGATCCTGATCCTGACATCTTCTACTGAAAATTAAAATCATTTAACTATCAGTTTATAGACTTAGATCTATGTACCCCTTTTCCCCATCCTAACAGTCTGTACATCCTATCTCAGTTCAAACCACCTAAATGATTGATACATATGTATTGCTTCAGTTTGAGACCAAGTATACTCACGTAATACTTGATTCACTCAAACTATGGGCTCTGATACCATCCTGTGAAGACCTTCCCTTACGGGGCAGTCCTCAGAGTCTAGGTCCCACATTATGCAACACGATATCAATCCTAACTAAGATAGAGTAATTTAAGTTGCGGAATTTCTGATTACAAGTACAAACATTAGGATAAGTTAATACAATTTTTAGTTCAGATTACAATTTTTAAAATAAACTAATAAAGGGTACCATCTAATCTAATACATGTCATCATATGATCAATTCAAATCTACCCAGACCACCACAAGTATCTTCTGCCAATCAGTACCGAAGGGTTTTGTTGAGTAGTGGTCTATAGAATACTTCAATCTTGATCTTGTAAGACCTAAGAACTAGGTCCTGCAGGTGACTTTCCTTTATCTTTTCCTGTAAAAAGGTCAAATAGCAACTGTAAGCAAAGCTTAGTGAGAATATAGATTTTCAGATTCACATGCATTAATCAAGCGGATCATGGGTCAAAGCGTGATATGTCTGGACTGCCGCTACAGCCACTCAATGATTGAGACATAGAACTCAGGGAATCGGATGATGTTCAGCCCACGCTCACGCTTTTAGTGGAAGCTATCCACTTATGCTGGGCTAGCTACCAGCGGTCTTCATGGGGGAACATCGGAATATCAATACCAAGTTCAATAGAACTGGTGACATAGCTAGGTCTAGAACAATAGACCGATAAAGCTAATTATTCTAAGCTGAATCAATATGTCAAGTGATGCGATCAATAAAGAAAGCATAGTGATCAAAGTCATGATAGCAATAACATATGAAATGAACTATAAATACAATTGTCATGTGAAATGATAAGTCAAATTAGCTATCATGATCCACAGGGCATCACCGAACCATGGTGTGCACAGGTCACAATTCAGCTGAGCATTCATGAATGTCAAATAAACTGTCATCAACAATATATCTCAATCGGAAGTCTAGCATGAAAAACTGAATATCTATAACTCACTGTTTCTGGAGTCTTTATCTAGCAGATTTATAATCCACCACCTGGGTTATCCCAGGATTTATCTTTAATCTTTCTGAACTCTGGCTTTGCCTTTTCTAATCAGTGACCCACTTTCAGTATTCTTTAAATCTGTGTTCAGGATTTAACTGAACCTGTCCAGAATAATTTTACATCATTGTCAATTTCATAATCCTTTAACTTTAAAATCTTTATATTCTTATTTTCATCTGATTCTGATAACTGATAATTCTTTATTCTTCCATCTTGGATTCATGATTCTTGTATTTATATAATAGTATTTAGTTGTGATGTTAAAATATAAAATCAAAGGGCACGGATTCGGATCCTTTAATTTCGGACCATCCGGATTGGTCATCCGGATTCGGACCAATCCGGACCATACACCCGGATTCGGACATATCCGAAATGGGTCAACCGGATTCGGACCGGGCTGAACCGAAATGGCTATATCCGAATTACATCATCCGAAGGAGATCCGAAAAGTACCATCCGAATTTCGACATTAGATCCGAACCAGGGTTTCATCCGAATTCGGACACAGCCGAATTCGGATCCCATATGTTCATATTTTCCAGATTTTGTTCTTATTGTTCTTCACTTTATGCATACGAGTTTTTCATATAAATTCACAAAAATTCAATTTTATTAACATGCAACTATATATAAAGTTATATTATCATTATTAGGTTGATTTTATATCATTTTTCCCTATCGAAACACTTTAATCCGTCCAAAATCATCCAAGTTCAACACTTTTCTTTAAGAACACCCTTTTTGCACAAAAACTCAGATTTTGAACTCATTTGGACGAATTAATCACTGATTTTTGTTTCTACTACTTCTAATAACTTAGATTTATCATAATCTACTAAAAATCTATACATGCATTACAATTTTCATGTTTTAAATTCTTGGGTTTCGGTTTTTTATCAAAACCGAAACATACTCATAGAAACTTTGAATTTTAAAAGAGTTATTACCTCGATTTCTTGTAGTTTGATGATGTTGATTGATTGTTGTAACTCCTTATTGCATTGATTCTTCAATTA
Organism: Centrapalus pauciflorus; assembly: GCA_020465985.1. NCBI lineage: Eukaryota > Viridiplantae > Streptophyta > Magnoliopsida > Asterales > Asteraceae > Centrapalus > Centrapalus pauciflorus. The sequence goes on along the minus strand of JAANYP010007862.1, from coordinate 105,599 downwards.
ATGGACAATTTGTAAGAATTTTGATCAATTTGATGAGGATACCGTAGATGAGAGAAAAGAGAAGAGAGAGAGTAGAGAGAGAGTGTGTTTTTGCATTAATGATCTTAAATGATCATTATTTTAGTTAATATATGTAACTTAGTTATATTTGTAGTTTAACCCACTATACTTTTGTATTTTACATCTCTTTTTATATTTAATCTTTTAAATACTTTATAACATTTCTATAATTTAATTAAATATTTTCATTACTTAATTAAAATTACAATAAAATAATGTAATAAAATTACATTATCTGCTCAAATACTGAAATTAAAGTCAAGTCAAAAGCTAGGTTGTTACACTTGTAGACTGAGTTTGTCTAATTGGAGCTCTCTGCCTCCTTCTTTGTTGTTGCTGAGGCCTCTGCTATTGCTGTTGCTGTTGCGGCTGCTGCTGAACTTGTACATCTCCTGCCCAGTTTGCACCTTCTGGGGCTTGATAATCAGGATTCACCACAGCACCAAAAAGTGGTGCCTCTACTGGTCTAGCCAATGCACCTCAATGCGCTTGACAATCTGCAAATATTATCTTGTCGATCACAGCAACACTTTGAATTTCTGGTAATTGCAGCGGATTTGGCAAGAAATGTCTGATCAGCATCATCACGAACCTAGGATACATCAAAAATCTTTCTCTTGCTGGAACTATTATTTGGTGAACAAACTCCGCAAAGAACATTTCACAACAGCTAAACCTTTGGTTGTAGACCAATGCTATCATCGCCGATTGTATCTTTGACACGATGTAATCAAATCCGGCTTTCTTCGGAGCGAAGCACACCATGAAGACATGTGATAATTATCTCCATTGACCAATCAAACCGCTCTTCATGTACGACGCCTTCGCCACATCAAGAGCATACCCCATTCTTAAGAACGCAGCTTTCCCAACTTCCAATGGAAAGTCTATTGGTCCAGCTTCTTGCTCTGCGGATCCCAACTGCAAGACTCTGCGCAATACATCTGCTGAGAACACAAGTGGCTGCCCGGCTATTCTGGTTCTTAACACTGTCGGAGTGACTGTGCAGTCGACCTGCAGATGATCCCAAAATTCCCGAACATAAGGCAGCACTATCTGGACATTGTGCGAAAGGGCATAAGAAACCCTTGAAGCAACCAAAAAATCCACCATCTAGCGGAATGCCTGATCTTCAGGCAGCTCACGTTCTGGAGACACGACCATATTGTGTTTTTGGATAAACACTCTATCCGCCATATCTGCACAATAAAGTATACAATATATTAGAATAAACAAAATAAAAATAAACTTGTTTAAATTCAAATTGTTTTATTTTGAACTTATGTAAGTTCAAGATCCAACACATATGAATTTCTACAAGTTTGATTTAAAATTTTGTCAAATATTTCGATTTTAATGGTAAATTCGAATAACATGTTCGAAACAAACCCTCTGAGTTTATTGGTTTGTTCGAGTTTAATGACAAACTCGAAGCCAATAACAAACTCGAAATGTCGGTATTTTAAAATCAAAACTCCAAGATTTAAACCATTTTAGACTTAGAAAATCACATCCATAAGTCCTAATGTAACATCCCAAATTTTAAGTACATGTAATTTGCAAATTTTAAGACTCAATTATTTGTATTAATGAAATATTATGTCAATTTAAGTTATTTTGATCCTTATATCAGTTAAATAAGAAAATACGAAGTTAAGGGGTTTAGTGTGCAAATAAGTTAAAATACAAATAAAAGGATGGAACACAAGAATACAAGAATCAAGTAGCATTTGAGGAACTATAATTACTACAGCCGACTCTCTCACTACTCTCTCTCTCTATAGCCGACTCTCTCTCACTCTCCCTCTATCTTTCGGATTTCAAATCAAGAACACAAGAATCAATAATTTCAAGTGCAAAAGTTGGATTCAAGTAGCATTTGAGGAACTATAATTACTACAAGCTTCAAATCAAGGTAAACATCATTCAATATTTGGAAATTTTGATGTTTTGGTTCGGTTTTTATAAGAACCGATTTCTAAGATTTACGATGCAAATGTTTATGCATGTTGAATGTTTTTATGGATTAGTTTAAATCTAGTATTGATGATGCAACATACAGAATTTCATATTCAGATTCATATTCCAAGTACGATTTTGAGATAAGTGTGTGTTTTTAGTGTGTGTGTTCATCGAGACATGTAGAAAAATGGACACAAATGGGTTTTTTTGGTACACAAGTGTTATGATATAAGTTGAAATGGTGTATTTAAGTTCATATATGCAATTTTAGTTACTCAAACATGCAAAAATGGTCAAAAACGTAAATCTGGAAAATATTTGAAATTTTCTAAGTATGAACTCGGATGATTAATGGTCCGAATTCGGACCTATCCATTTCGGACCAACAGTGACTTCGGACCCTCCCCATTTTGGGTCCATCCCAATTCGGATCCCCATCCTAATTCGGACCCTGTCAATTTCGGACAAATCCCCATTTCGGACCAAAACCCACTTCGGACCACACACATTTCGGAGCACCTCGATTTCGGACCAAGGACCCAAGTTCGGACCATCTACAATTCGGACCATCCGAATTCGGATGTGGTCCGAAATCAGACTCAATTACACTTAATTTTAGAATTTAAGTTTTAAACAATTACTGACATTAATTCACTATTACACTTACTTTACAGATCATTGTGGTGTTATCAAAACACACATTGATTCAGAGACAAGTCACACAATACCAACCACTGTGAGTAACAGATTGTCATTCGAACATTTATTGTTTTTGCATTCATGTTTATCCATTCAATGGCATGTTCACATTGTTCATATACATCATTTGGCACTCGTACATGATTTGTTGTTATGATGCACACTCGTACTTGACATGTAATACACATGTAGCCAGCGTTCAATTGAAAGTGCATTTATTTACATCATGCTTGCACTGCATGATGATTACTTCATAATCTGATGCGACCTGGACTGGGGCTGACAGCAGGCCACTGTCGGGGACTGATCATCCCACTCGTTATCCCGTCAGGTTCGGCACATCCCCGATCAGCATTTGAACTGCCAAACCCATGCTAGCAATGCATGGTTTACACATACATTGAGGCTTACACTGCCTGTTTTCACATACATGGGGCTTACACTGCCCATGGTTAAGCATTGCTTGTAAAGAAATATTTGTTGTTTGCATAATCTATTATCTCACTAAGCATTAGCTTACTGTTGACTCACAAATGTTTTCAGGCAAAGGCAAAAGTGTAGCTGGACCATCTACTTAAGCATATCAAATAAATATCCCGGAGACTATAGAAGCTATTGGTACTTGAATGTAATAGCTTTGGGTTGGGATTTATTACTTTCAAAACAATTATGATGTTGTAATAGGTAGACTTAATCACTGTAGACATATACCTTTATTGCTTTAGTGTGGATTTGCTTAATTCTGATTTAAGTTTTCAATTTCGATTATCATGTTACACATTGGGTTGTTTGTTGATCCTGGTGATTTCAATTATAATATCAAAGCAAGAGGGTGTCACACCTAATAGGTTCTAATCGAAGATATTAGTCACTTATTTGAAGTTTCACAGGTTCAAACTTTGTTATTTTGAATAACAAAGTTCACACCATTAAAACCTCAAAATCGGTAGATTTTGGTTCAAATTGAGTCTAAAACATCCTAAATCATGTATAATGATGTTGAATATACCTAGATTTGGTACTATGCTCGAACACAAACGGACAAAATCTGACAAATAGTAGAAAAACTCGAAGTCGACAAAGTCAAAGCAGTAAACTCGAAATCGCTCTGGATAAACTCGAAGCACTAAATTCGAATGTAGGTGAACAGTGAATGTTCACTGTTGACCTATTTATAACCTTCGAATTTGTCTTCAAATTCGAACTTACTGTCAAATTCGAATGTAATGTTCGACTTTGGCTTAAATTCGAATTTAATCTGAAAATTTTGAAAACTTTGAAATCTTTGAATTAAATTCAACTTTTTCAACTTTTTCAACTTTTCCAACTTTTTCGTGTAACGGAACAAACCATGCAAAATTATTTACCCTAAGCACAAGATTTTCACATAGTGTTTATTTGTTCAACTAAGAATGCATCCTCAGTAACTTTGACCCTTTTTCCTAAAAAATAAAATAAAATTAAAATTAAAAATAAAATAAAATAAAATAAAATAAAATTTTTGAACAAAATTTTGACTTAAACTAATCTACACTATTTTTAAAGTTACAGTCTAAACTTAATACTAACAAAATATTTTGGCGAGTATAGTCAAAGAAAGGTTCAATCAGATAGCGGTGTAAAATACGCACTTTCAGTATCTTACTTTCACACTTTGGAATTTTTGATTCCTTTTATTGTTTGTCGTGACACTCATTTCTAGATGATTGTTGGTATTATTTTTCCTTTAAACATGTTACACTTCGGAGGATCCCTTGGCCTTTTTATTTATCAAGAAATTACCTTACGTGACTCATACATAGACATACTTTTATGATCATGGCATACACACAATGATTATAACTTTTCGGTATTGCAAACTCTCTTTAAAAGGCAAACGTCGGACACAGGTATGTATTTATATTCAACAAAGTGCCTTAGATTGTCTTAAAGTTTATTTTTAAAGCTAGCAAGACAGCGGTGACAGGTTTGTACCGACGTACAACAAAGCGACTTATCTTGCTAACTCGAGTCAAACCAGAGGCAACAGGTCTGTACTTACGTACAACAGAGTTACTTGTTTTGACTCTCAACTCAGTATCATGATTTTTCTATTCTTTCCATTTCTTTAAGATGTATCTGATGTAGCTATACATCCTCCAGAAAGTTTGCATACCTCATTTAGAATTAATGTCTGTATGTCTCTAACATAAAAATTAAGACCAATTGGTCATACATCTAAGTTAGTGACACGTCTGACTTTTTCTTGAATATTTAATTAGCCTCGAGACTCCCTATATGTATTATGCCTACCAACACATCATACTAGATAATGTATAACACTTAGAATTTTAGGTGCATTATATGTGAAAGCTAAACACTTAGAGATTGTATCGACTGTGCTAATTTTCGTCACTTTGAACCTATGTATCTAAGACTTAACTCATTTTTTGATATTCTCTATTTTTTTATCTTTTTATGGTTTTCTCTTTTTTTTTGTTTTTCATAAATAAGAGTAAGAAAATAAAATTACGTACTAACTTACTATAAAAGGAAAGTATCCTAAACTACTAAACTTACTATAAAAAGAAAGAAACGCTACTGCTATAAAAGGAAATAAACTCTACTAAGGTCAACTTACTCTGGATTACGCATTACGTTTAGTTGAACTAAATACTCAAAACGTAACTTATTAAGCTTTGGTAAATAAATCCGCATTATTATCATCCGTTGCCACTTTTACCAGCTTAATTAAATTCTTTTTAGCACAATCACGTATAAAGTGGTGTCTTATGTCTATGTGCTTGGTTTTATTGTGTTTAACTGGATTATTGGTTATTGCAATTGTTGACAGGTTATCTATCCTAATTGGAGTATGAGTATAAGTCAAACCGTAATCTCGCAATTGTTGTTGTATCCACAGATGCTGTGAATAGCAACTACCAGCAGCAACATATTCGGCCTCGCACGTTGATACGGCTACCGAAGTCTGTTTCTTGCATTTCCAGGAAACGAGTCTCCCTCCTAGGAATTGACAGCCTCCATTTGTTGACTTGCGTGTCAAGCTGCATCCTCCGTAGTCTGAATCCGTGAACGCCTCCAATTCCAGATTGCCCTCCGCGTGATACCAAAGTCCCAGCTTCGGTTTCGACTTGAGGTATCGTAGAATCCGCTTCACATCTTTCATGTGCATCTCTTTTGGATTAGCTTGAAACCTAGCACAAATACATACAGCAAACATTATATCAGGTCTAGAAGCAGTTAAATACATTAGTAACCCAATCATGGCCCGATATAACGTCGGATCCACATCGGTATCACTTTCTATACCCGGTCTGAGATTATGATTCACTTGAATCGGCGTGCTGAAGTGAGCAGTCAACTTTGTTCCTTCCATCCCGAAGCGCTCTAAGATGTCATAGACATACTTCGTTTGATGAATAAACATGCCCTCCTTCATTTGTTCGACTTGCAAACCCAGAAAGAAGTTTAACTCACCCATCGCACTCGTCTCAAACTTTAACTTCATCACCTTTTTAAAATCTGTGCACATCTGCTCGTCTGATGATCCAAAGATGATATCATCGACGTACACTTGTACCAAGATGAAATGTTCTCCTTTTCGCTTCACGAACAGCGTACTATCTATTCTCCCTCTTTCAAACCCGTTGTCTAAAAGATGATTGGATAGAGTTTCGTACCACGCCCTCGGTGCTTGACGTAATCCACACAAAGCTTTATCTAATCGATACACTCTGTCGGGATATTTCGGATCGGTAGACCCATGCGGCTGTTCCACATATACCAGTTCCTTCACTATCCCATAAAGTAAAGTACTCTTAACATCTAGCTGATAAACTTTAAAACCTTTGAAGGAAGCAAAAGCTAGAAACAAACGGATTGCTTCAAGCCTTGCCACTGGAACGAACACCTCATTGTAATCGATTCCTTCCTCTTGGTTGAAACCCTTAACCACCAGTCTTGCTTTGTTGCGAGTGACTATTCCCCGATAATCTCTTTTGCACTTAAAAACCCATTTGGTTCCTATTGCAATTTCTCCTTGAGGTAACGGAACTAACTCCCACACTTCTAGTTTTCTAAACTGTGACAGTTCTTCCTGCATCGCTTCAACCCAAGAGTTGTCTTTTAATGCCATTTGCACATTTTTCGGCTCTACTTGCGAGATAAAACATGAGTAGAAGCAAGTGTGAAAGGCCTCGGAGTCATTGATCATCGACAACAACACCGTGTTGTTGTTCAAACTACTCCTAGTCCTCACACCAGTATTAGGATTTCCTATGATACTCTCAATAGGATGATTCTTGTTGATCCTAGATGTTTCTCTCTCGTCAACCCTAAGATTATCTCTCCAATTTGATCCTATCTCTCCTAACGGGGGAACGACTTCAGACTCCACATTTCCTTCCTCATGGACACTGTCTTCAGAGTTAGAATTTGTTGTCTGATTTTTGTTTGTAGGCACTTCAGAATCATTTTCTTCCGGAGATCTATCTTCAGTTGATGTAGGCTCGGATGTTGATGGAAATGTGGTCCTCGGAAAACTTTGACCCTCGTCATTCAAGTTTAATGACGACAAGTCCTGTTCGATTGTACATGCATTTCCATCCAAAGGAATGTTAAATGACTCAAACAATTTGTCATAATCAAATATCCATTCTGGACCAGTTTGGGGTTCATGTGTATAACTTGTGACTTCAATGTTATACACAATCTCTATTGTACCATTTGATTTGTTAAAAACCCTTTTATTTGGTGAGTTCGGCACATAACCTAGGAAGTATCCTTCGTCAGCCTTTTCACCAAACTTAGGTTGATGTTTAGTTTTCATTAAAGTACATGGTACCCCAAAAGGTTCGAAGTCAGTTAAATTTGGTGGCCGTTTATTCAAAACTTCATAACAGATTTTGTTCAAAGATTTGAAGTAAGGACCCGGTTTAAAACATGGAATGCGGTATTCACTGCCTCCCCCCAAAACATGGTAGGATGCTTTGAATCCGAACGCATGGTCCTTCCTGCCTCAATCAATGTCCTGTTTTTCCGTTCGGCCACCCTATTTTGTTGTGGCTCATAAGGTGCACTAAATTCATGCACTATGCCCTTTGATAGGCAATATACACCAATAACAATGTTTTTAAATTTTGTTCCGTTATCACTTCTAATTCGCTTAACCCTCATTCCGTAAGAATTTTCTACTTGGTCTAAGAACCCGATGAGCTTGGCAGCCGTCTCATCCTTTGTACCTAAAAAGAAAACCCAAGAAAAACGTGAGTAATCGTCAGTAATAACTAAACAGTACCAACTACCACATACTACTTTTGTTGATTGGTCCGAAGAGGTCCATATGCAACAAATCTAATGTGGCAGCTATTGAGTTCTGAGTCTTGGATTTGTGCGCCTTATTGTGTTGTTTTCCTTTCTTGCACGGTAGACACTTATCCTCGAACTAAAAACTCTTCATAGGAACACCTTGCACCAATCCATTTTTCGTAATGTAGTTCATTTTCCTTAGGTGCAAGTGTGCCATGCGTCTGTGCCATAAAACCAACTCAGTCTCTGAAGCTTTAGATAGCAGACAAATTGGTCTCATCGAAGATTCCGGCTTGTTCATGTCGAGCATGTACAGGTCATTCTTCCTTGGAGCCCTCATCAGTATCCACTGTTCAGGTACTTTGAACCCCGGTTTTAGCACTAACGCCTCAGTATCAGTAAAAAGTACTGAGTTCTTCTTATCACATATTTGAGATACACTAATGAGATTGTGAACCAGTTTATCAACGTGATAAACTTGATCCAGTTTGATAGTCCCGTAAGTGACCACTCCAGTACCAGTGATATTTCCTCTTTTATTGCCAGCGAATGATACAAATCCCCGATTCCCTCCCTGAAGTCTGCAAGGAGACCTCTTTCCCCTGTCATGTGCCTGGAGCAACCACTGTCGAGGAACCATTTGTTGTTTGGACCTGTAGTTATCTCCTGCAAAAGAAAGAAAATAGGTTATTTATCATGGGGAACCCAATCCATAACTGACTTGGTAATACCATTGTCGTCCACATACTTAAACTCTTTCAAATACCCATCTATCCGTTCAAGTGACTTGGGTTTTTGAATTGGAGTCTGTTGTGGTGCAGAGTGATGTAAGTTCACTCTCGGCCTTTGAGTAGGCATTTGCTGTGGAGCTCTCGAATAGTTACGATTATAATGCATTTCCCACTGATATCCCTGAGCTCTACCTGGTGTTTGATGTCTTACAGGAGTATGTGACCTAACCGGAGTGTAAGCTCTGCTAGGTGTGGTACTTCTATAATTCTATTGTGGTCCTGACCTAGATTGATTAATGAATCTATTTGGTGAATTAGTCCTAAGCACTTCTTTTGGTCGACCTGACACAGGCATTTGTTTCACAGCAGATTTTGGTGCAGGTTGCACAGTTTTCTCGGTATTCTGAGAACTACTAGTACTTGCAACACTTGGAGAAGGCTTATGTTGTTCCTGCTTTCCAGTCTTAGGTGTAGACTCTACCTTCCTATGTGGACAACTAGAAGCAACATGCCCCCGTTCGTGACATCTAAAGCAAGATATTTTGTAAATTGACTTTTTGTGTGCGCCTTTTGACTTAGGTGTCTCACTAGTGTCTGGTTCTTTTGTTTCAACTATAGCGACTGGTTCATCCTCCTGATCATTAAAGTCAATTTTGTGTTGTTCTACAGGTTTATCACTAGAGGATGGCACAAATTTAACCTTCTTAATCTTGATATTAGTAGCAGTCACCTTAGTTTCTTTTTCTTTACCAATTTCAGACACTGGTTCCGGTATTACCTCTGATTCAACTAACTTTTTAGTTTTCTCCTGAGGTTGAGGTACATAATTGTTATTGAAAGGTGGAGGACTCTCATGATACCCTAGACCTACAGGCTTCTTAGACTGACGCTGTGCATCTAAGATCTTCCCTAGTTTGAGTGATGAGTTCCTAAACTTTTCAAGTTTACTATTTACCTCAGCTACCTTTACCTTAGATTCTGCTAGCTCCACTTCTTTGGTTTTAAGCTCTTTTGTCAATGCCTCAACAAGTTCGAACATCAGTTCTAATCTAACACACTGTTCACTAAGTTTGTCCTTTAGAACTACGACATCTTGTGCATCAGTCTTAAGCTTATTCCTAAGATCTTCCTTTATATCTACTAGGCTAGCATTGTCTGATTTTAATGATTCATTCAGAGAAGATATTGTTTGATGTGATTCAAGTACTAAATTTAACCTATCATTAGATGTAGCACATGAAACACATAAATCATGGAAAAGAGAAAAGTTCAGAGTTACCTTGGGATGATCTGATTCCATGTTGGCCATCTGTGCGGCGAACTCCGAATTGTTTGATCAGCTGACTTTTCTACCCACATCGGACTGCTTTCATTCCGATTGATGTCCCCTGTAATTTCCACTGCTCCATCACTTCCAGTCTCAGTCACTTCAGCCATAAAGGCTCTAGCATTCGATTCTGGATGTGTACTCCAGTCATAAGTGCCATCTAGCTGTCTGTCTGATGTGACGTTGGATAACAGACCAGCTATATTAGCCTGACTGGTTGAACTACCCGGTAGATATCGCCCTAGCGATTGATTCTGATACTGGTTCTGGTAGTTTTCAACTTTCGGTCGCTGACAATTGTAACACTTAACCTTGGACTTATCAAACCCAATCGTATTGTTACTAACGTTGAGGTTTCTACCTGTCCTCTTGATGAACCTTTTAACTCTTTCTGAGTTACCGTGGCCAGTTGCCATTGCAGATCCATCTCTTCTAGATCATCAGGATCTACCTGATCGTAATCCTCATCCCAAAGCGCAGGATCGTTAATTTTGCCCTGAACGCAATTGCCGTAAGCGGCCATGAATGAAGCCACCAGATTCAGATGGTCTTCAGCAGATTTTGCGCTCATAGGCATCTTTGAATACCCTTGAGATGTAGATGTCGGAGTTCCTGATGCTGCTTTTCTTCTGGTCTAGCAAACCCTAAGAAAGCCCTACTTACTGAGTCTTCTGATTCAGCTGGTGTCGATGTCTCTCCCGAGAAGAATGCTGTAGCCGTCTTCACATCAGTTGCCCCTGAAGGTTTTGATTTCCCAAAGTACATATCCGGATCTTGAACTTGTTCATAATCCCTCTCCTTCTTCAGCAACTCAAAGTGATATGCCCTCAGCGTTCCTATAACACTGTCTAGAGTAAGAGTATAGAATTTATCTTCATCATGCTTTATCAATGCCACATACATTTCCCATTTGGCAGGCAAAGCATCTAGAATCTTGTTAATTTTCTCTGTTCACTATACTCAACATCATGGCTGTCTAACTCAGTCAATAAGTGATAAAATCTGGTAATAGTCTCATCCAGCTTTTCGTTCTTCAAGGCTTTGAAGATTGCGAACTGCTGCTTGAGCATTTCCATTCTATTCTTTCTGACCATCCGGTTACCTTCACACCGTTTCTCTAACGCATCCCACAGCTCTTTTGTTGTCTTCTTATTACGGAAAGTGTGCAGGATCTCCTGAGGTAACGCCATTCGAATGATAGCGAATGCACGGTTCTCGGCTTCATACAGTTTTTTATCGTCATCCTTCATCTTTGAATAAGGCACAACCTTTTGTCGTCCTTCAACCTCAGCTGTAGGTGGAATGTATCCTTCGTTGATACAAATCCACAACCGCATATCATTAAACCTCGCGAAGTCGGCAAACCTATCCTTCCACCAGTAATAGTCCTCTATTTTCATCAACTTCGGTGGAGAATTCTCCTTTCCAACCTCGTGATCAATCTCAATGAACCTCTGTAGACTTGTCATTGTTTCAAATATTTTTGAATTCAAACTGAATTAATTTAATTCGAAATTAATTTAAAGTAATTCTTTCGAATTTGAATAAATTCGAATTTAATTAATTTTAAACTGGTTTGGAATTAAATTCGAAATTAAGTTTGAAATCCAACTATGTTCGAAATTAATGGCAAAGTCGAAGGTCACTAAATTCGAAATCCTGAGCAAAGTCGAATTGGCCAAACTCGAAACAAACCCTAAGGTACCTCGAAAGGAGCGTATTTTCAGTCGAACTCGAAAATGAGCAAACCCTAATACCCTCTTAACAAACTCGAGCGCCGCAAGTTTGAAAAACGGCTAATACTTCGAGTTTTTCATGTTTTACAGATTAAACCAATATTTTTACAAGTAAAAATACTGATTTCGATCAAAAACTTGAACTACAACAAAGTATTTTCCGAGATTTAACTTGATAAGCGCGAAAAACCTCCAAAAACGTGATATTATCCGTCCAAAACGTCAAGAAACCTAGGATGTTGCTTATGAACACGAAGAACACCAGGAACACCCCAAAGGCTCTGATACCACTTGTAAGGTCTTGACTCTACGGATCTATCTCGACACGACACCGTCCAACGAGTGCGGAATCCTCGTTAGCAGCTTGACGGTAAGATCACACACACGGGAACATGGAGACTACCACGGTGTTATACGAACGACTACGAACGCACCTACACGATGATTCTCTCTGAAACAACTCTCTAGAAACCTGCAAGTTTGAGATCGCCTTTTGCTTAATCGCTCTGAAATTCTACAAAAAGTCTAATAATTATTCGAGTTAACCCTTAATTATACTAACAGATTCGAGTTTGTCTTGGGACAAATTCGAATCAGGCACAAGGCCCATTCGAATTTGTCCTTATGACAAATTCGAATCTACCTTAAGTACAAATTTGAATTTATATCAAATTCGAATTTCAACTATCAAACTTCTATTTGAACATATATTTTAACTTATGTTTGAATATATCTTTGAACTTTATGTTTGAACTTCTTGTAATACGTTTCACCAAGTTCAAACATACAATCAATAGATATCAAACACACATAATCACATATATCAAACACTAGTCAATATTCAATACTACGTAACTTGACTTACACAAAATGCTAACAATACTTAGACTGCTATCGTCACACAGGGTGTACCAACAAAACATTCGTCTTTTCTACGTCAATTCTTTGATCCAACGCCTGTTTATCGCTAAGGTTAGCAAGGTATACTCCTTAGAATCCCTTAAAACTTCATTCTACATCAGTTTCACTACGTTTTATCACGAATGCATGAATTGAGTTTTAGGGAATTATATGGTTTTTATAGAAAAAGGGTTATTAATAATTTTCAAATGTTCATTTAATTAATATAAAATTATTTTTGCAAAACTCTTGTAAAAATCATGCATTTTTCCATATTTATTATAAATTATAAACTTTTTGTCGTAAAAGGTGATATTTTTATTGATTATTTAAAGTTCATGCATTTGATAGGGTTAGATTGGGCTCACATTGTTGCTGAGACTTAGGATTAGTTAATTATTATTGAAAACGGGTGTTAAAATTATCATGCATTATTTATATAAAAACACCACATCTTTAATCCTTGTTTTTGCATTAATTTTAGATGTCAACCCAATATCATGCAAACGGTAACCGTCCTGGAACCTCCCAAAAACCTGAACCTCCCAAAAACCTAGAATGAGAACCCACGACCCTAGGGATGTCCGTTTCGAAAAACCACTTAATGTGGAATTCCCTGAAATTCCACCAAACACTAACAATGGTAAACCCCCCTAGGTTTCTCATAGAGCGTACCATAAAAGAGTGTGATTTTGACAATTTTGTAATTTTGGAGTGTTTTGAGAGGCTAGGATGGGCTAAAGCTATACAATGGGAACTCCATATATCCACACTAGTTTGATCCAACAGTGGTTCGCTACTGTTCGGAAAACAGAAGAGGAAGAAGAACATGACTTTGAGCTCACAGGATTAGTAGGAAACAAGAAAGTGTTAGTATCTAGGAAAATCCTTTGTGAGGAATTTTGTATAGACGCAGATAATCCAAGGCCTAGGGAATTTTGGTCATCTTTAGATCTTCAGGGGGGTAGAGCGAGGCAAATTGGTGGATGGTCTAAGAAATGGGATGGGATGTTAGCCACGGTATTTGGAATGACAATAGAAGAGGCGAGAGTTTTTGTCCATTATAATAGAGGTGATTTATGCCCATTAGCTATAGTGTTGTGTAAGTTTGTTACACTCAACTTGCTTCCTAGAAGTCAAGACTGGATACCCGACCATATCTTTAGGATACATAATAATGGAAAATCTTAGGAAGAATAGTTTCCCAGGGCAAAGGATGAATTATCCACACTGTCGTATGGTAACTGAGCTATTCATTATTAAGAAAGTGGTATCGGAGAAATTGCCAATTAAATACCTCAACGCAAACGAGATTTGGTTCACTGGAGTCACGATGTTAGGGCTAGTTTTTGAGAAAAACCATTTCGGTTATCAAATTCGTTGTCCAAAGACCTCTAAAGTAACCCAAATCCCATTCACTGCACCCGACAACCTTGAAGGACAAAACAACATAGAGGAAGAAAGATCATGGGAAAAAGCAACGATCGAAGACTTGATGAGATCTCAAATCAACATTCTCAAGGACGTCATGGGCAGCATGCTAAATGCAAACAAAGAATTGGTGAAGAATATTGAAAAGTTGCAAGAGGAGGAAAACAAGCATGCGAAGCTGTTCCAAAGTCACTCAGACTGGCTCACCAACCTTCAGATCACTGTCGGAGAGTTGGAAGAAACCGTCACATCTCAGACCGAATGATGAATTTTATAATTATTTGAATATTTGTCTTAATTACGTGTGCTAAAACATTAAGTATGGTTTGTATTTTTTTTTCTTTTTCCTGATGTGGTGGTTTGGTTTGTTGGGTTTGTTTATTTATGTTATTTGGATTGTAATAGTACTTTATTTTAATTTTAATTTTAAAGTGTGATGTTTATTTAAGTTGAATTATAAAAATTGAATTTTGTTTGTTTTATTATTTGTTTAATTTTAATTATATACAATAAAGAATATGTACCGATCTATCTTTCTATGTTCTTAACCGATAAATTCATCTTGATTTGACGAGGACGTCACAAAAGTCTAAGTTGGTGAGGGTACGTTATAATGATAAATTAATTAATTAATTTAGCCATTACAAAAAAAATTTTAGACTACATTCCATATAAAAAATTTAAAACATTTACAGCCCCGCGTACCAAAACTGTAAAAAATTGAAATTTCAGCAGAGTTGGGCACAGGGGGGGCGCTGGCCTGCGCTGGCCCCGCGTCCCGATGAGTTTAAAATCATTTTTGAGCCCCAATTCACCATATTCACAACCCTAGAACAAGATACCACGGTTGGGTGTGCGTCTTTCTCCCAAAAACATCATTTTTGCCCAAAATTTGCAAATTTAAGCTTCAAAACACCTAAATTTTCTAAAATATCAAAGATCTAGGTTAGAAATCACCTCTTTGTGGTTAGTTTCATCCATTTTTGAAGATTTTTGGGTAGAGAAAGTGTGGAAGAAAAAAGCTAGATTTGTATCAAGTAAAGCTTCCAATCACCAAGATTAGCGTTTTTATAGAGTTATTGCAACTTATTTCATACTTTTTGAGCAAAAATGAAAGCTTGAGCTTCATGGTCATCCATGGAGTTTTCATGGTGATTTTGAATTTAAGACTTCTTAAAGTCAAAGTATGTAAAATTGCATTATTTTGATGACCTCCTTGATGTATGTTTCATGAGATATGTGTTTATTTGTTAAGTTTGTTAATTTGTCATGATTAATTTGTAGAAATTAATTTGAAGTTATAAAGTTGGTTTCCTAAATGTGCATATATTGTTAAAATTATAAAACTTAGGTGACTAGCTTAAAAATAAATTTTATGTGCTAAATGTTTTTATTAAAGTCTGATAAATGTTTAGTGCTTAAAATAATGGCAAATTATAGACTACATATAGAGGATGCAAAATGTGAGCGTAAAAGAGACTATATATATAGTGCATCTTTTTAAGTGAGTGTAATTGTGAAAATTGCAATTATAGGTTACATTATTTAATTTATTTCATACATATTGTGGTTGTTTGGCACAAATTGGAGATGACAAGGAGTACAAGACAACAAACCCAAAATGTTGATATCCCAATAGATTGGTATCCAAACCTCCTTTTATCCCAACAGCCCGAACACATTAGAACACATTTGTTTTTATATATGAAATATTCAAATAAAGTGTTGACTGAAAAGAGGGTTAAGAGGAGTGATTTTGAGGATTACGGGATCCCATATCTTTTTGACTATTTGGGGTGGGAAGGTGTGTTTGAGTTGGGTGGTAATGATATTTATCAATCTGATGTAGTCGAGTGGATGTCTACCCTACGAAGGGAGATAGGTCGTTCAGCAAACGACTTTAGGTTGATAGGCACCGTCCATGGGGACGTGGCGATGGATGCACAAATCCTTCGCCAACTATTTAATTTAGATACTGGGGTAGGCTACGAAGGGTCTTACCAACAAGATTACGACTATAGGAATGAGGCCCAATTGGCCTTCACTGATATGACTTGGTCAGGGGAGTAAACGGAGCAGGTTAATAGAGTCTTTATCCCATCCATTTTGGAGTCCGAGTCCTCCACTTCCTACAACCGAAAGGCTTTATCTCCGAGGTGTAAGGTGGTTCACAAGATTCTTGTGAATAACATCTTACCTCGTGATAGTGACCTGACCTAAGTCAGGCATAGGGGTATCACTATCCTTCACGCCCTTCTTAAGGGTAGGCCCAGACTGTCCTTTGCATGGACATATGGGCCATGTACGACACGAGAGAGAGGACAATCACCCCCCTTGCTTGGTTGATCTCCAAGTTCCTTGAGAGGATGGGCTCACTTTCGCCCGATTCCCTGCTATCCCCCATTTCGGCGACATTCATTACGGCCGCCATGTTCCCTACCTTGATTTTTAGGGAAGTTGACGAAGGGTTCGAGATATTCGACAAAGTGACAAATAAGTCGTATATCGAGGACTATACTGAGGATGATAGGAGAGAGAGAGAGAGAGAGAGAGAGAGAGAGAGAGAGAGAGTGGAGAAGGCCGCCAATGAGGCAGAAGTTTGGTTCGGGAAATTAAGGAGGAGAACTTAATCATGTTTTAGCCTCAAAAGTAATTTAATTGTAGTCTAGAAGGTTCGGGAAATTAACTCCGTAGGGGTACCTGTAACATCCGGCATTAAACCAGGTTAGCAACTACGACCTAATCAGTATTTAATAGCCAATTATAACCTAATCAGTGGTCATTAGAAATTAATCAAAGTGATTAACAAGTACATAATTAAATTAAGATTAGTAACGCTAATCATGCATTAATATACTTACTTAACATTAATGATGCAAGACTAAAACAAATCATTAAACAATTGCATTCAAAAGTATTTATGAATTTACTTAAAAAAAGAAATACAAGAATGCATTCTAAATAAATTTATACAAAAAAAATGAAAATACATCAAAATATATTCTAAAAATCTGCCCATAGGGAGGTACAAGTAGGTTTTGACTTCATTTTTATAATACACACTTCCATAACCCATCAAAATCAAATCCTTTTCATCATCTTTTTTTCATCTCATCTAACACTCCACTCAACCTCCATTTGAAAGACCAATACTTTTCCTATAAATAGAGAGCTTCCCTTTCATTATTTTCACACCAAAACTCTTCCTTTTTCTCTCTAAAAACCGGATCCCACACACACACACACACACACTACAAGCATTTTCATTCAAGTGTTCTTGGTCCAAATCTTGCAAGAGTTCCAACTTCTTCTCAATTTCATACTCCAAATACATCGAAGTAAGTAAATACTATCTTATTTCATCATACATTTATGTTTATATAAGTTTTGCATAATATATATAATCACCAACAACAACAAGTTTCATAAAAACTCAAGTTTATAAGTTTGTAGTTTTTGTTTTTAAGTTGTTTCTTTAAATGCGTTTATGAATATATAAACACATCATAAAAGTATTAATATTATGAAAACAAGTAATATATATGTGTTTTATAACTTGTATACAAGTAGTCTTTGAATAAACAACAAGAATCATAAGTTATTTCAAGTTTATAAACTGCGGATTTTCGGCAGAAAATTTATATCGACTTTGAAAAATCATAACTAATTCATAACTTAACGAAATGAGTTCATTCTTGTCTCAAACGTTAGATCTATGTCTTAACTATAGATTTGGAAGTTTTCATAATTTATTTTGGACTTTAAGACCTCCAGAAATTATTTGGGAAACCGAAAGTTTGACAGCTCAAAAATGGCCAACATAGTGTTTTCAACAAGCTTTTTCCCTAACCTAAACATCTCAAAAAATTGCCATTCTTGTAACTAAAAATCCTTTGTATATAGTAGTTTAATGTCCTAAAAACCAAAGCCTAAAACGTTTTGGAGCTTGGTCAAAAACAGCCTCAAAGTAGGCCGGAAAACCTCCGAAAAAGCTGGAAAATTATATATATTTAAACTTGACGTTTTAAGCGGGTTTTATTTATAAACTTGTAATGTTGGGTGATTTATGACATAAAAATCTACAAATATATATATTATCATATATTAGAGATATTAAGTCCCTATTATCATTTAGGGCTCGATTAAACTCACTCGGTGCATCATCCATCCACTTACGTTAAATAGCATATTACGCTCGTTATTGCCATCGCAAGTTCGATGAGTCCTCATAGCCCCTATTTTCACACTGTTATGTTTTGGGGTTGAAATACATGCTTCGTTTTTATATGGACACGAAAACAACTTCATTTCTATTATGTATTACACATGTGGTTCCATCAGCCCTTATATCATGAACCGTTAATTGCATTTATTTGTGAGCGCGAATATATTATGGATAGATCTATCGGGAGTCATGTCCCCCATTCGGGTTAGTTCGGGTCGGCTAACAGCGAATGCAAATATATTTAACACGCGGTATTTTGTATGGGAATACTGCACAGGGCAAACTCATTTTTAATTAAGCTTCGGTTGCATCATGGTTTATATGTAATACATAACATGGAATTTATGATTTTATAAATTCAAACTCTACTGTTGTTATCCATACAAGTCAGATTACGTGTAAACCTATGAGCTCACCAACAATTTCTGTTGATGTATTTTAGCGTGTATTTTCAGGAAATTAAGGCAAGTGTGCCTTCGGACGTATTTACTTTCAAGTTTCCGCATCCATGGAGTCGCATTCATATTCAAAATTAACGGATATTTAGCTGCATTATTTTGGATATTTTAATTATGTAATTAAATCTCTGTATTTTGCGAACTTCTTTTCTCATATCAGACTATGTAAAACATTGCTATATTTTAAAGTTTTAACGATGTATTTTAAAAACGTCAATATAGTGGTCGTTCGTTATGGTTATGGTTATGCTTCCGCGACGTCGCGTTTTGTTGCCAACTGGGGTAACGGGGTGTGACAGTACCACTCATCCCTAATCCCCTAAGACCATTTGGTTTGGGAGCAGTTGACCGAAATCTCGTTACATAGACCATCTAGCTAATATAGTGGAAAGAAAATAGATAGAAGCATGGTATTAAAAAGAAAATTTGTTGTAAACATGCAAAGAGGAAAAAGATGGTCGGAAGACCCACATGTTTTAAGTATCGTAAGCTTGAGCTAAAAGGGTATTTTCAAAAGTGAGATACATTATATAAATTCTAAGAGAAATATATTTTAACTGAAAACGTCTTCAATTTACGTGTTAAAAATTTTAATGCATTAGTACGAGGCTAGCTTGACATAAAATTCCTAGACTCACTGCCAATTCTTGCTCGTTACATAGTTAGTTTTGATTTCAAAAGCTTGTTCGGGGACGACCAAGAGTTAAGTTGGGGAGATTTGATAAGTCTATAATTTATGTGGTTTCTGAGTCATATTATGATCATTTTAAGCACTGATACTTCATAAAATCCATATTATTACTCCAAGTTTGTATTTCAGGGCCAAGATGATAAAAAGAAGCAATCCGAGAGAATTCAGAGCAAATCGGGCTGAGGGGGGCGCAGGCCCGCGCCACCCTGCGCTCCACATAGCGCCCAAACTGTCCAGATACGTTCCAGCGCACGCCAGCTAAACCCTAGCCGCATCCGGGCGCAAGGGGGGGGGGGGGGGGGGCAGGCCTACGCTGGTGCGGCGCCAAAACGCGTTTTTCAACCCTGGAAACCCTAATCTCGATTCCCTATAAATATGAGTGAAGGGGCAGATTTGGAGAAGAGTCCCGACGTGTGTCCAAGTGTGCCGAAGCTCTGCCGGAGTGGATCTACGATACGAGCACGAAGATGGTGGTTCGCAAGCTACCCAATGGCTCAGATCTGTGATTGTGACGAGCATACGACGAGCGGCTAATCCCGTTAGCCATTTACGGAGGATCTACGGCTAAGTTTACTTTTCTTTAATTTCTTATGTTTTGATGGATTCGTATTGAGCTACATTTATTATGTGTATGCAAATGATAAACATTTGGCTATGATTATGATTATGTGTTGCAATTGGTAAAAGCAAGATAGTTTATAGTGGTGTTACTATTCGTGCCGAGTCCATTAGTTTAGGGATTAATACGAGTATTAATGTTGCATACGCTATGCCGAGAGTTATTGGTTAAAATACATTTGATTAATTTAGTCACGTAATTGATTATGTCTATGTGATCGTTGCATGAAATTATAGTGAGTAATACTTATGTCGTGGTGATTCCGTGAATGGTTATTCGTCTCTTGACATGTACTTCGTTAGTCACTTCGTTCTTAATTTTAGTTACAACCAATAGCAAATCATTACTCTAAACAACTCATTCAAATCCACAATTTCACAATTTAAATGCTTTCAATGAAATTAACTTGTAAGGCTTATAACCTAATCCTAATTACGACCACAATCCCTGTGGATTCGACCATTACTTCTCTAGCTAATTAGCGGACTTAAGGATTAAATCTGCGGGTCCCAACGACGGCCCGTCAGTGCTTTAAGTCTGTTTCTCTCTTTTCTTCTAATAAAATTGTATTGATGCGTTTTACATCATCAAGCTCAGTTTTCAACATATGAAAACTATCAAATTCATTAGATGTTATTTCAAGATCAGTTTTTAACTATGAGATTTCAAACTTGAAAACATCATGCTTCTCAATAGCAGCTTTTAAATCCACGAGTAAGTAATCAAACGTTTTTCCTTTTTCATCAGAATTGTAATATTTAAAGCTTTGTACCTTATACGTCATTGTGGGATTCCAATTCCCCAAAGAGCTGAGAGCTTCAGCTATCGCCAGATCTTGTTTGAAGTTACTTGTTGAAGGAACATCAGTGTTGGCTACCAGACAGTTTTGTCTTCCTCATCAGATGATGAGTCAGAGTCCTCCCAGTCACAGGTTTTAGCCATTAGTCCCTTCTGCTTGTTAGAAGCCACTTAGTCTTCTAACTTTTTCAGCTTGGCCATGGCCATAAGGTGCTTAACCCTATAGCCATCGTCCCAGTTTGTCTTGTAAGGTTTAGAGGAATAACCAACAGATTTAGACACACAGTCAGCAGCTATATGCCAGTTTTGCCACATTTTATGCACTCTGCTTTTTATTGAATATTCTAACAAGCATGGCAATCATTTGCTCATCATCAAGTGCAGTAAGATCTTCACAGTTCTCGTCTTCTTTTGAGATCACCTCCAGTTCATCATCAGCCTGTTCATCAGCTTGTGTGAACACATGACACACCTGATTAACAGGATGTCTTACACTAGCCACTAAAGTTGCACCTCTCATGGACATTTCCAAGACATTTCTCTTTTGTTTCCTTGACTGCTCATCATTCAGCAGAGATGAATAAAGATTGACTAGATCCATGCCTTTGATGGTGCCTGAGTTTCTGAGGATAGTAGAGAAGTTCCATTCCTCAGGCAATATGTCCAAAAACTTGTTCACCAGGGTTAGGCGGTCCTTAGTGATCCCAACAGCTTTGAGATCATTGATTAGAGCAGTAAACCTGGTGTACGTTTCAGTATGACTTTCCATGGGCTTTGCAAAAAATAATTCATATTGTCTAACAAGATTATTGATCCTGTTATCCAATGTGATAGTGGGACCATCATAAACGGTACACAAAGTTTCCCACATTTCCTTGGCAGTTTTGATCTTCTCAACCTGTTTGAACACATCATTAGGTAGAGAGATCACAAGGTTGTTCCGGGCATTTGCATCAAGTGCCACCAGTCTTTTGTCTTCATCAGTGAGTTTTTTGCTTTCTCAATGGTCCTGACCTCAGAAACAACACCTTCAGCAACAGGAGTGATAGTAGTAACAAGTGTAGGCACATAAGGACATTCCATTACTATCTCTGGAAATTGCACTTCCAGTAACTCTAAATAGAGAATCATTCTACACTTCCAACCAAAAAAGGGATAGCGAATGTAAAGTAAAAATCATTTTGGTTTCTAAGATTGAATTTTGGAGGCTTAGCCATTGATCCATTGTCGTAGTACGAAGAGGAGTTTGTTGCACTGTTGTCCATGGTGGGAAAATGGGAAGCTATGAGAGGTCTAGAGTTAACACACACTCTAAGGTGCTCTAATACTAGTTGTAGGTCACAACAGGTTTCCCAAGTATGTTACTAGAGGCTGTAGAGGGGGGTGAATAAAACTAATTCGTTTTAACACACTTTTTCTCAAAGTTTGTATATATATTAATAAGTGTTAATTACAAACAGGTTTGGACTGCAGATAAATCGAAACAGAGATGACAGAAACAACAGATGAGAGACTAGTTACAATGAATTCACTCATTAAGATGTACTTACTGTTTACAAGACAGAGATAGACAGCTTTGTACTAGAACAACTTAGACATACTTTCACTATTCTATTTATCAGTTGAAGGCAGAACTTGCATGCATGAAAAACACAATTTCTTACTTGCACGTTCTGAACTTCTGGATGTCTCTCTTGGTTATCTCTCATTCCTTAGAAGCTTGTTTATATACTCACTCAGTGAATCTCAATGAAACTTCCTCATTGGTTGCAGAGATAGTGGAGTTCCTTTACAAAAAGACAAGAATACTTTTCTGCACGTTTGACAAAACAGAATTTGTCCCTATGTAGTAAAATCTTTGTCTTTTCTTTTTTGTCTCGGTATAGCTTTACATTAAAGAGGAATGTCAACTTTAAATCTTTCCTCTTCATGTATAGCCATTTTGATATTAGAAATGGTCTGTCACCCATTTCAAATATCCTTTTTGCCTTCCTGCATTAGAACAGCTTTGGCAGAACTGGCAGCTTCTGATTTTCCACTTTGCCTTGACTTATAAACTGATCTTCACGTCCAACACTTTGCATGAGGATATGGAAACAAATTCCATAAGGTGTTAAACCTGTTCACAAAGAACAGGTTCTGTTCACAAAGAATAGAACACTTAATTTGGATCAAAGTTGTCCAACAGTCATGAACATCGTAGACAATTTATGCAAAACCTTTCCAACAGTTTAGGACATCTTTGGCAGTCTGCCAAGTTACAACGAATGTAACAGTGTAAATAGATTTGGGCTTATATTTCAAATCACTTACGAGGTTTCAATAAGGTATTAATAATCCTTAATTTCTTCCCTTAAGTGTATCAAACAGGTTTGATTGGAAATCTCCCCCCTATGATATAGAATAGGTTTGATTGAGGCCTTTTTGGGCTTAATAGTTACATATGCAAAGCTGCTCATTTCTCAACAGAAGCATAGATATATAATAGGTTTCACTAGATCAGTACTTAGTTGTTTCTTAGAAATAGGAACAGGTTTGACATCTAACAGATTTCAAAACTAAGTGTTTTCAACCAAACTTGTTCTGATGTCTAAATCTCAAACCTGCTCACTTAGTAATCTGTTTAGCAAAAACTGACCAGTTCCAGAACAGGTGTCACTATGTAACCTGTTCAAATATCACTTAGCAGTATTCATGCCCAGGTTACACATTGAACAGCTTTGATGACACTACATCATCACATTAAATGATAATAGCTTTGAACATCATCTTTGAATTAACATTTCTTCATACTTACGTTATGCTAATTTTGTAATTATATAACTTAATTACCTACAGATAATGTTTTTGTTACATGTTAAAGAGATAAGCAAACGGGTCAAGTGGGTCCGACACACGTGCTGACGTGGTAAACGATACGTTCCGTTAGTCACCCCCTTTTCAAATCAATCGCCCTTTTCTCTCTCCAACCCTCTCAAATTCAAATCCTATATATACCTAACGTCACTGTTTCATCTCCCCTCTCCCTATTGCGGCCCTATACCTCCATACTTCCTGTACACTCCCACTCTTTCTAAAAAAGACTTAGTGTCTGCCTTTGTTGAATTTCCATCAACCCTAAAATGGCTTCCTCAAATCCTTTTGTACCAGTGTTTCTAGGTGAAGATGTTATCAAACATCCATCAGTCTACACCACTCTCATCATCAAACCCACTAACTATGTAGCCAATCTTACTATTCCAAAGAACTACATTGGAAAAGGGTATGATCCCATGGCAGAGTTCATCAAAGCTCACCCATTGCACTATGCCATGACTGCCACTCCTCGTGTCATGTATCTGTAAATGGTGTATGAAATTTGGTACACCTGCTCCTATTACCCTGCTACCAAAGTAATTTGTGGTACCATTCTTAACAATACAAAAACTGTTGAGATTTCTGTTGCTTTACTTCAAGAGGTGCTTCATCTACCTGTAGTTGAAAAATATGAAAAACCTCAACCTGAAAATCAGTATTTGGGATATTGTTGCACTACTGTGGTGTCTCTGAGCCAAGAGTTGGAGCAACTCTCATCAGTTTTCTCTTTACCTCTGAGGTAATGAGTCTGAGTTGTTAGGTTGGTTCCTTTGATAAGCTCAGCAGAGATGAAATACAAGTGGCTCTACAGTTTGTGGATGAGACTACTCTAAATATGGCAAAATGGATCTTTGGCAATCTCAGGAACTTTGTGGATCAAGACCACATGGCACCATCTATAAGGTACCCAGACTCCTTAGTCTCATATTCAAGCATGTCTGTGAAGAATCTTTGTAGACCCCTTAGCCTCTCTTGAAGTCTATGGAGTGTCCAGTCATTGGAAACAACGTGTTCCATACACCCGTAAGTGCTCAAGAGCGTCCTCTTACAACACCTATAAGGAGATTAATTGGTTTGGTGGAAGGACTTTCTACAATGGAGGTGGATCCAGTTGCTGCTCCCACTGCAAAATTCAAAGTCCTAGGTAAAAGGGCATAATGTGCCCTCAGGCCTAGTGATGCAGGGCCTGTCTTCAAGAAGGCGAAAAAGACAAAGTTTGCACCTTCGGTTTTTGTGACTAAGGGGGAGTAGGCTGTAACCCAAGGTTCGTCTGTCGAACCAAATGCCTCTGTGACCAGTGTCTCTGTGCCATCTGAGACTAGAGAACAACCTACACCACCTGTTTCCAGCACAGTGTCATAACCAGTCCACTCCCATGACCCTGCCATTTTCCCCTCCTCCTCCAAGCTAAGGAAGAAATCCTTAGCAAAGAAAAAGAAAATAAGTCTTCCCACCCCCGCCCCCCACCCAAAGTCCCTCTGGTTCCTCCAACAAGAGCCAGTTGTAACAGAGGCTAACCCTATTACCTCACCTCCACCTTTCTTGGAGAGTGTTGCAACCCCTGTAGAGCCTGCCTCACTCCACAAAGTTGTTGGGTTTCCCATACCCTTGCTAGGTTAAATTAAAACTTTGCGGAAAATTAAATAACCTAACTATGCAAGAATATAAAACCTTAAGGATCTAACCAAACAAGCTAAGCAACTAATTATTAAAATAAAGAGATGAATAAGAAAAACTAACCTTGAGAAAATTCGCAATTTTCTCCACGAAAAACGATTTCACGAACAGCCTCTGAATCGAGCAACAAGCGTCTAAAGCAAGATCGCCTCTGGTTGTTCACACCCAATGAACAAAAGAAAAGATAATTATAACTTTTCTAAGCTCAGATCTCAGAGTCCCAAAAACTGGTATCCCTTGTGATCGTTAGAGACCTTAGAATTGAATGAGCGAGGAATGAAGCAGGCAGGGGCTGCCCATTTATATATTTTAGAAACCTACAAATTTTTGACCCCAAATCCATGTGGGATGGATTGGTGGCCGGCCCCCCTATTAGGGTTTAGGGGGTTTCCTGTTGACTATCAACTAACTGCAGTTTAGCCCCTGTACTTCCTCAATTAATTCTATTAGCTTCCGGTTAATTTATTAACTATGAATAAATTAACAAAGTAACCCATTAATCAAATATAATCAATTATTTAGTTTCTAATTAATTTATTAAACATAATAAATTAACAAACTAATTAACCGTCTATATTTAAGTTAATCATCTTCTCTTTATAATTGATTGCATGCACCCAAAAAGGATCCAGCCTGATAACAATATGTTTACAAATAATTGTGACTTGGACACTAATTCCAATAGTCTCCCACTTGGACAAGTTGGCAACTATTTGTCTAAAACACATTCTATTACCAGCCTTCCTAGCTCTCGATACAGCTGCCGGACTCTGAATCATATAAGAGCTAATCCCTTAGATAAGGGATCAACTATTCCTTCGTTCTCTGATATCGTATGAAACTAAGACATGGATTATAATCAATCTTTGGTTTCAAAATTATGTTTCTGATTTTCGATTAATATGACTATATGAGACTTATTAATTAAACACTTCAATTTTGTCTCGGTCGGGCCCGACACTCTAGAGTCAACGTTTAATCATCAGAGGGCCCATAGATATCGCTTTTCCATATAGGCAAAAGGAACGAATAAACTTCGCATACACAACGCTAGCTAACTAATAACATCGTAACTAGATACATCCGTTATAACTGGCAGTTACGCACAGCGTTTGAATGCACTAAGGTATGACGGACTAGAAAACCGCAACTTCAATGTATCTCCGTCTGAAGAATAGAGGATATTATCATCTTGGAAATACTTATGATTTGATCCATGAAGTATCTTTCCAAGTGCGAGTGCCCTATACTTAAATCTCCATTAAGTACCCATGAATGTTGCAGCAATCTCTATGCTATGTCAAACTCTTGACAGTCTACTAACATTCCATGACAGTCTTTATTCAATACTAACTCCCGGTAGTGCGAACGACTGAGGTATTTGAATAAAAATAATTACTCTGGGAGTTGGTTCTAAACATGCAAAAGGAAACACAACGATAAATTAATAGAAGATGGCAGCACTTTGCGAATAAATAAATCTCCATTATTTAATCACCAAATCCATTACAATTTCAAATCATTGTTACAATGTTTCAAATTCAAAACTAACTACTAAACTTTACATTATCTCGTAATCCTATGCTAACAGCATGACTACAGTGTTTCGGTTGAGAAAGCGGCTTTGTGAACGGATCAGCTGGATTCTCCTCTGATCGCACTCTTTTTCACAATCACATGTCCTTCTTCAACCTTGCTACGAACAAAGTGGTACTTCCGATCAATATGCTTGGACTTTCCATGATCCTTGGGTTCTTTAGTCAACGAGACAGCACTTTTGTTGTCGCTGAATATTTCGATGGGGTCTTGAACCGTTGGGACAACTCCAAGATCTCCAATGAAATTCTTCAACCAGATGGCTTCCTTTGAGGCTTCTGAGGCCGCAATATATTCTGACTCGCAGGTAGAGTCTGCCACGGTTTCCTGCTTCGAACTCTTCCATGTCACAGCTCCCCCGTTCAATAAGAACACCCAACCAGATTGTGACTGACAGTCATCTCTATCCGTTTGGAAACTCGCATCGCAATAACCGGTTACTTTGAGTTCATCCTGTCCACCGTAAACCAAGAACCTGTATTTAGTATTTCTTAAATACTTAAGAATATTCTTGACCGCCGTCCAATGACCTTCACCAGGGTCTTGCTGATGTCGACTCACCATGCTTAAAGCAAATGAGACATCAGGCCTCGTACATGTCATGGCATACATTATAGATCCTATCGCCGAAGCATATGGAACTCGACTCATTCTGTCTCGTTCCTCCTGTGTCTTCGGGCTCATGTCTTTAATAATCTTTATGCTATGAGCAAAGGGAAGGTTCCCCTTCTTAGACTTCTCCATACTGAACCTTTTCAGTATTTTGTCCAAGTACGTATCCTGGCTTAGTCCTATTAGACGTCTCGTTCTATCTCTATAAATCTTTATACCCAGAATAAAAGGTGCATCTCCTAGACCCTTCATAGCGAAACATCTTCCCAACCAATCTTTTACACTCTGTAATGTTGGGATGTCGTTTCCTATAAGTAATATGTCATCGACATATAATACCAGGAAGACTACAGTGCTCCCACTGACCTTGACATATATGCAGGACTCATCTTCGCTTCTAGAAAATCCAAACTCTGTGATTTTCTCATGAAAGCAAAGATTCCAGCTTCGAGAAGCTGGCTTAAGTCAATAAATGGACTTCTGAAGCTTACACACTTTCTTAGGATACTTGGTGTCTACAAAACCTTCAGGTTGTGTCATAAACACATCCTCTGTCAATTTCCCATTAAGGAAAGCGGTTTTGACATCTATCTGCCAGATTTCATAGTCATGAAACACAGCTATGGCCAGAACTATCCTTATGGATTTAATCTTAGCTACCGGTGAAAAGGTTTCCTCATAGTCAATCCCGTAGGATTGAGTATAGCCCTTTTCCACCAGCCTAGCTTTGTAAGTGTGTACTTTCCCGTTCATATCCGTTTTCTTCTTGAATATCCACTTACAACACACCGTTTTTAGACCGGGTGTGGGATCAACCAAGTTCCAAACTTGGTTGCCATACATGGATTCAATCTCGCTATCCATAGCTTCCTTCCATTTGGCTGCCTCAGGGCCTGCCATCGCTTCCCGGTAGTTAGCTGGTTCATCTAAGTCGACTAGTGTACTTTCACTAATCATATCATCCTGTTCAATATGGAAACCATAGTAGAACTCAGGAGGATTGCCAACTCTACCGGATCTGCGCAAAGGTAAGGATATGTCATTGGGTTCAACAGGCATCTCAGCCTCATGTTGATGGTCAGTGTTTGCAGTTGGTTCTTCATCGGTAGTATCTTGAATCTCATCAAGATCGATCTTACTCCCACTGTCCTCTTTAGATATTATCTCCTTCTCGAGGAACACTCCTCTTCGAGATACAAACACTACGTTTTCACGTGGTTTGTAAAATAGATATCCAAATGACTCTTGTGGGTAACCGACGAATAGATACTTTTCAGATCTTTGACTGAGTTTGTCAGAGGTTTCTCTTCCAACCAAGACTTCACAACCCCAGATCTTGATGAGACCAAGGGAAGGATGCTTTCCCTTCCACATCTCGTAAGGTGTCTTTGAAACTTTCTTGATGGGTACTAGATTTAGAATATGTGCCGCAGTTTCTAATGCATAACCCCAGAAACTTACTGGAAGTGTTGCTCGACTCATCATAGATCGGACCATGTCTAACAAGGTCCTGTTTCTCCTCTCCGCAACTCCGTTGAGTTGTGGTGTTCTAGGAGGTGTTAACTGGGAAACTATTCCACAGCTTCTAAGATGATCGAGAAACTCGATACTAAGGTACTCTCCTCCCCTGTCGGAGCGGAGAACCTTTATCTTTCTGCCCAGTTGATTCTCTACTTCACTTTGATATCTTTTGAATGTCTCAAAAGTGTCGGACTTATGTTTAATTAAATAAACATATCAAAATCTACTATAGTCATCTGTAAAGGTGACATAGTACCGATTTTCCCCTTTTGTAGCACATCGGAATGGCCCACATACATCTGTGTGGACCAAATCCAATAGTCTTCACCTCTTTCACACGTTCCTGTGAATGGTGATTTTGTCATCTTGCCCAGTAAACAGGATTCGCATACATCATCCGATTTTAGGTCGAATGATTCCAAAACTCCATCCTTTTGGAGTTGGGCGATGCGTTTCTTGTTAATGTGCCCAAGGCGACAGTACCACAATTTGGACTTCAATTTCGTTGGAATCAATATTAAATAATAGGTTGTTATCACACTCAACAGTTTCATATATGCCATTATAAGGACAAGCTTTGAATATAAAAACATCATTCAAATAAACCAAAATACTTCCATTATTATTATCAAAGCTGAAATTGTATCCATCCTTATACAAGGCAAACAAAGAAATGATGTTCCGATTCATATCGGGTGAATAACAGCAATTATTTAAGCTAATCTCTACTCCTGATCTAAGCACGAGCTGGAACCTTCCGACTTTCTTCACAGGCGTGATCTTTCAATTCCCCATGATTAGGTTCAGCTCTCCATGCTTCAAGCTTCTACTTTCTCTTAGTCCCTGGAATACAGAGCAAATGTGAGTACCACATCCTGTATCAAGAACCCATGAATTAGAGATAGAAGTGTTATGGAGTTCGATCATGAGCAAACCTGAGGTGCTGGCCTTTTCGACTTTGCCGTCTTTAAGGTCCTTCAGATATGATGGCCAGCTTCTCTTCCAGTGCCCCTTGCCATTGCAGTAAAAGCATACTGCTTCCTTCAGATCTTTAGTAGGCACAATACCGGACTCTGTTCTCCCTTGAGACCCTTTCTTGGACTTTCCTTTTGGGGCCTTCTAGGATGACTTCCGTTTCTTTGAGGCCTTACCGACAGTAAGCACAGGGGCCACAGCGGTCTCATCTTTCTTGATGCCCTGTTCAGCGGTTCGGAGCAGATTATGCAGTTCCATAATTGACGTCTCCTTCTGATTCATGTTCATCTGATAGGAGAGTACGAACTGATTATAGATGGTGGGCAGTCCAGAAAGAATGATATTGGTGGAGTCTCAGAGTCAAACACCATATTGACAGCCTCAAGCCGGTCGAAGTACCCCTTTATCTCAAGGACGAAAGTGCAGATAGATGTTCCAGGTTTTGGTTTGCAGGCCATGAGGGATCTTACCACATCAAGGCGCTCTTTGCTCGCCTTAGCCTCAAACATCTCTCGCAGCTGCTGATTCATCTCAAAGACCCATGTATTCTCGAAGGCTTTAGCAAGCTCAGGAACCATGGATGACGCCATGATGCAGGATACTTTGTTTGCATCATCGTAATGTTTCTCGTGTGTGTCCATTTCCTCCTGGGTGGGATTCTCATTCAGTGTGGGAATTTGTTCATCGAGAACATACTCCTTGTTCTCGTACCTCAGCGTAAACTTGAGGTTTCTCATCCAGTCCACATAGTTCGGACCGAATAGTTTTTCCCTACCCAGAACGGAAAGGAGTGAGAAGTTGGATGCGTGGTTGGGAGCAGGAGTGGGAGTACCAGTAGAAGTAGACATCTGTGAGATAAAGTTTTAGTTAGTATGAAGTATTCCTTAAACAATTTACCCAATTTGAATTAAGGCTAGGATCCATATTTTTGATTCGTTTTATGAAAAGGGTCGCCGTAATCACGCCACGAATTTATTTTAGGTGGACAAACACTTGTCGATTTCAATCTCTATGAAATTCCTAGATCTTTTGAGATTAATTGAATCTTATCAATGGCATGTTAATCTCGGTTATGCTCAACTACTATCCGTGACTGGGTTGCCGAGGATCACGGACAAGATGGTGAATCTAACCATGCAAAACTGCGTAAGACCCGACACGGATCAGTCCGGGAATCGTGAGTCCTACATCACCTCCTAATATGTCTCTCATTAGTGTGCCGGTCAATACACACGCTCCACTAACAGTGCATATAGGAGATGTGCATTTTTCATGGATTTGCATACTAATTCACTTTTGATATATCTAAAACGGGATTTTTTTTGTTTTAGTACTTTAGATTATACTTTTAATCTGGACACCATCCTATCAAAAGTCCTCGGTAGCTCCATTGAACGCACAGCGAAGCGGAGGAGGTAGGTCAGCGCGAAGCTGTTAAAAACCTACTCCTTTAGGGAAGCAGAGCGACCCGCCTTATACCTCGTTTATAGTTTGTTCACTATGGGTGAGCCGATTTATCAATTGACTTACGATGTAATTAGATTCAAATGATATATATATATATATATATATATATATATATATATATATATATATATATATATATATATATATATATATATATATATATATATATATATATATATATATATATATATATATAATCAATAATAAATATATAAATTTTTTTTAAATATTAGGGGTTTAATTTTAAACTTTTAAAATTAAAGGGTCTATTTTAAAAATTTTAAAAATTCAGGGTATATTTTAAACAATTTAATATATTAGGGTTTAAATTAATATTTATTTATATATATATATATTTCGGTTTCAATATTTAAATAAAATAAGAAACATTTAATTATTAAATATATATATTAAATCCGAAACCTATATATATAACCATATAAATCCTCAAAATTTAAACCTACGATAATACAAGTTTACCCTGATAAATTATGATATTCTAAAACCTTTAGGATAAGCACTTAATTTAAATTAAGGTAATTTCTAGATAAATAGGATTTAGGATAAACCTAGAAAATCAAGCTTATCTCTAAGGCATGTTTATCTAAAACCCCAATAATCAAACCCTTAATTAAATTAATAAAATCTTAAATTAATAAAATAATAATTTATTTAATATTTCAGATTTATCCATTTAAAACTTTTTAAAAATCTGAAAATTTGAAGATAAATATGAAAAACAATTTTCGAAATTTAGACAATTAATTTAATATTTAAATACTATTTTAAAAATTAAATAATTATCAAAAACGAATTTTACTCAAAAAATTTCGAAAAATTAATTTTTAATTAATTTTTCAGATTTATTTAATATTTATAAATTAATTTTAAGTTTAAACAATTTAATTTAAAATTAAAAACACCATTAAAATTAAATCAAAATTCTGAAAATTAATCAAAACAAATTTTGAAATTTAAGAACAAGATTATCATCTCAAAATTAGTGCAAAGCTCGTTAGGTTAACCTGTCTCTGATACCACTGTTGGGTTTCCCATACCCTTGCTAGGTTAAATTAAAACTTTGCGGATAATTAAATAACCTAACTATGCAAGAATATAAAACCTTAAGGATCTAACCAAACAAGCTAAGCAACTAATTATTAAAATAAAGAGATGAATAAGAAAAACTAACCTTGAGAAAATTTGCAATTTTCTCCACGAAGAACAATTTCACGAACAGCCTCTGAATCGAGCAACAAGCGTCTAAAGCAAGATCGCCTCTGGTTGTTCACACCCAATGAACAAAAGAAAAGATAATTATAACTTTTCTAAGCTCAGATCTCAGAGTCCCAAAAACTGGTATCCCTTGTGATCGTTAGAGACCTTAGAATTGAATGATCGAGGAATGAAGCAGGCAGGGGCTGCCTATTTATAGGTTTTAGAAAACTACAAAATTTTGACCCCAAATCCATGTGGGATGGATTGGTGGCCGGCCCCCCTCTTAGGGTTTAGGGGGTACCCTGTTGACTATCAACTAATTGCAGTTTAGCCCCTCTACTTCCTCAATTAATTCTATTAGCTTCCGGTTAATTTTATAACTATTAATAAATTAACAAACTAACCCATTAATCAAATATAATCGATTATTTAGTTTCTAATTAATTTATTAAACATAATAAATTAACAAACTAATCAACATTATATGTTTAAGTTATTCATCTTCTCTTTAAAATTCATTGCATGCACCCAAAAAGGATCCAGCCTGATAACAATATGTTTACAAATAATTGTGCCTTGGACACTAATTCCAACAAAAGTGTCCACCCAGAGTCAGCCTGAGCCCTCTTATTTCTCTCAACATGAACCAATTGTACAAATGGAGACAACCACATCCACTATCCCACCATCCAAACAACGTTAGGACATTTGAAAGACGTGAGCTCTCTCCACTCCACACTGTCCCCCACTCATATTTCTCCTATACCATCTGAGTCTGCACTAGGTGTCAAAACTGTTGGTTCTAGCCCACCAACTGATCATCCTTCCATATATGTTCTTCATTATGCTACTGGTACATCCCCACCAGTTGTTGAAGGACGAACTCCCCAGGATGATGAACCACAGGGTACTTACCAGCCCTTCGGTGAAGGCTTCCCTAATCTGCAAATTTCATCACCAGTTTTCAGCACCGATGATGTTGAAATGAATCTACTGCCCCATGAAGAGGTGCCTTAAGACCAAGGCACCACTAAGGGTCATACCCATGAATTCGATGAAGGAATCACAATACTAGTGGTTGAGGGTATCATTGCCCCATGTTGAAATGAATCCAACCACTTCAACCACCTCACCCCATGATGCAGGTTTAGCCACTGCTGAGGGTAACATTGACCCCTCTAAATTTGGTCATCTTTCATTTGCACAGGATATGGAACTTCTTTCTATTGTGCCTCTACCATCACCAAGTGAACCTTGTTCATCCCCCGAAGGTTTAACTCCTTCCTCACCTTCATCCCCTTCTACACAATCCAAACAATCCACTCACACTCCTCCATCACTAGAGGACCTTTTTTTCAAAGATCAGCTTAATGTGCTGTCTAACAAGGTTGATACTCTTGACAAATCCATGTCGACCCTGCCATCCACCATTGCAGACTTTGTGTCTACACAACTTACAGGAGTTATTGATTCGTTCAAATCATCCTTTCCCCAGCTCTCTCCTTAACCTGATTATTCTTCTCAGCTGGTTGCACTCACTACACAGCTGCATCAACTCTCATTTTCCCTCTCATCCCTTCTCTCTCATCAGCATGACTCAGTGTCCAGCTTGACAATTGTTTCTCAACAAGTGTCAAGTATTGCTGAAGCCTCTGATGTCTCTCTACACTCCACCTTAGCCTTTCTAAATACCTTAGTGGTATTTCTGTCAAATTCAGTAGTATTTAGCTTTGAAGATGTGCAGGAGTCCACATATCTCACTCTTGCACAGCTTAAAAGCCTCATTTTCAATGATGCTGACAAACTGCAATTTCCAATCTTTCAGCTGCCACTACCTCTCAGTCATCCTCTCTAGAGAAATTCTATACCAAGATAGTTGAGGTGAAGGACAGCTTGGCTTTCTTAGTGCATAGCCTGGTTGGTCCAACACCTAACAAACATGCTGCAGCAAAGCCCATTGGATCTGTTCCTTTAGGCATCACTGATGTTGAAGGCTCTGTGCCATCTCCTTCAAAGGGGGAGAAGAAGTCTGCCTGAAAGGCAAAGAGGGAAAAATCTTCATCTATGTCTAAGGGGGACAAATCCTCATCTCTTTCCAAGGAAAAATTGACTTCAATTGGGCAAGCAACAGGCCAACTAACAGCTGGTTTCACTGCAGGTATATCTCTTGATTCCAGGACTACTGAGCCTACTCAGGCTAAGTCTCCAAGCGTTGCACCATCTAAGGGGGAGGAACTTATGAATGAGGCCAGGCCCAGCTTAAGAAGACAATTAGTCTTGGAATCATCAGAAGAAGATGAGCAGGTTGAGATTGCTCCATCGACATCAGCCAAAAAAAAGGCAAAGCTATTGCAAATGTGGATGTTGAAACGGAGCTTCAGCTTAAATATGATAAAGCCCAAGCAAAGGAAATCAAAATTCCACTAAAAACATACTATGAGTGGAAACAAAAGCAAGCCGAGCTCCTCAAGGAGCAAGAGGGGAAGTAGTGTTGTAGTGGTCCCAAACAATAATCAAACACGCATATAACTTTCTATAATATAAAATGATGATTCAAGCAAGAAAACAAAGAGAATGAAGTACTCAATCGATGTCAATTGCAGAGAGAATGCAGCCGTCATTTTCAAAATAATAATCAAAAATGAAAAAAGTGACAAGGGTGTGAAACCCTAGGCCAAACATTCCTCTTAAATACCTAAGATAACTTTGAGTGGTTTACATAACATACCCCTCAACTTTCTATCGAAAAGAAAAGATTACAAATAACAAAATAGAAATACACAGAATTAACTTAAACTCAAACTATTAAAAAAAGAAACCACAGGATTGAAATTACATATCTAAGAATCTTCCACATTTTCAATCACTGTGGAACGTTGGAGACTCAATCAATTGAAGTTCTAATACCCAGTCACACATCAAACCTTCTAATCACCTGGCGCATGTGCAATCTGTCATTATTGAGTTCCATTGATTCTCTGATGATTAACCCTTCTTAAGGACGCGTATGAAGTTCGTTGTGTTCTTTCTTTTCATCCTCTATGAGGCATTCATTCTGCTTTTATATGATTAAGCATAGTGTACCATCAGAATAGTGGGCAATCTTTCCGAACCTCATGAATCTCTTGTCTTTTTTTTTTTTTTGCATTCAGATACACAACACCTTGCTCAGGTTTTTGTAGGACTTCGTAGATAGGTTAATGATCGATCATTAGGAAGCTTTGGTCTGGAGGAGTCAATCCAACTCTTACAGAATTGTTCTTAATGGCTATCTGAAAATCTTTGATGCACATCACGATCGATTGTGTGTTTATACATCTACCAAGTGCGCACAGAGCATATTTAATAGGCTTGAGTGATAATGGCGGTTTGACACTGCAGTTACATTGGAGAAGAAGCGTAGGGGAGAAGGAGAAGGATTCGCGCCTATTATAGTGATGGTCGGACCGGGTCAGCCCAAGACAAATTTTTGCTTTTATTTTAAAAAATGGTCTTTGATTTAATTTTTACTAAAAATTTTAACAGAAAAAAAAGACAAAACTAATTTAACAAAATAAATGTGACCATAAAAAGTAAACTGTTTTTGTGATTTTCAATTAAAACAAATTCAACACCTGAGCATAAAATAAAATGAAAATGGAAATGAAAATAAAACTAATAAAACTAAAATAAAAGATAATTAGACATAAGGAAACAAAAATGAAAATCTTTTTGAATTTTTGGGGTATTTGCAAATGAAAGAATTAGATAAAATCTTTACATATGTTTTAAGTTTTTTCAAAGTAAGACACTAAAAAGGAAATAAGAAAAAGTAAATTGAGAATACGTTTCATCTTTTGTCCACCTCAATTGGACAATTACTCTTTTAAACTGAATCCAGAGTCCCTATAGAATTTTGACAATCCGACAAACCTGGATATTGAAGCTTCCCACTAAATAATGAACATATCACATAGCAATTGTTAGGTTCACCAACATTAAAGACATACATAGATAAATGAACACCGAAAATAATTTTTGACACATCCTCTAAGTTGATGTACGAGATGTTTTCTAAATAAAGGAATTTCAAGTAAATTTTCCAATTGATTGAAACAGAATGATTTAAAGAAAATCTGATATTCAACGAAATGGATCATTAACATGCCAATTTGGGATACTAAGAACCAAAAACGAGGTTCCTCTAGAGCCTTAGTAAATATATCAGCAAGTTGAATTTCGTGCCAATAAAATATCTATTGTCCCTTTTTCAACGTGGTCTTTAATGAAGTGATACCTGTTGTCTATGTGTTTTGTTCTTGAGTGCTGCACGAGATTGCAAAATATAGAAATAGCACTTTGGGAATCACAGTATATTGGGATTTTGGTGCGTGAAAATCCATAGTCACGTAACTGTGTTCTCATCCATAGCAACTGAGAGCAATAGCTTGCGGCTGCTACATACTCATCTTCGGATGTGGATGTGGATACACAGTTTTGCTTTTTGGAAGACCAACTCATCGGTCTGTCACCCAAAAAAATGAATCCCACTTGATGTGCTTTTCCGGTCTACTCTGCAACCTGCAGAATCAGAATCAGAAAAGGCGGTAAGATCGAAGTTGGTTCCCTTTGGATACCATAGACCAAGATTGGGTGTACCCTTAAGATAACGAAATATGCGTTTAACCGCATAAGGTGTGATTCTTTTGGCTCGGCCTGAAAACGAGCATAAAGACATGTAGATAACATTATATCCAGTCTATTGGCCGTAAGGTAGAGTAAGGAACCAATCATCACTTTGTAAGTTGTGTTGTCGACACTTTTCCCATTACGATCAGTGTCCAACTTACAGTTTGAACACATGGGAGTTGTGATAGCTGTGCAAGAGTCTAACTTATACTTCTTTAGAATGTCAAGATTATATTTCGACTGGTTCACAAATATCCCATTTTCAAGTTGTTTGACTTGTAATCCGAGGAAAGAATTCATTTCCCCCGTCTTACTCATCTCAAACTTGGGCTCCTTTAGGGATGAAAAATTCTCACTAAACCTAGGGTCAGTAGATCCAAATATGACATCATCAACATAAATTTGCACGAGCATTATATGTGGGTCTTCCCATTTTGTGAATAGAGTTTTTTCCACCACACCCATGCAAAATCTGACAGAAGTAAGAAACTTCGAGAGGCTGTCATACCAAGCTCGAGGTGCTTGTTTCAAATCATAGAGAGCTTTATCTAGCACATAAATATTGTGTGCATCAATAAAACCTTGTGGTTGTTCAACATACACCTCCTCGTTTAGTTCAACGTTTAAGAAGGCGGACTTGATGTCCATTCGGTACACTCTGAAGTCTTTGTGTGCCGCATACACCAAGAAGATTTAGATAGCTTCAATCCGTGCAACTGGAGCAAAGGTCTCGAATCAATGCCTTCTTTCTGTCGGTAGCCTTTAGCATGTAGTCTCACCTTGTTTCTTACAACAATGTCGTTCTCATAACATTTGTTCTTGAAGATCCATTTTGTCTCGATTATAGCTCGGCCTTTGGGGTGAGTTGATATTAAGGTGTCAAGGCGCTCGAAGAAGGCCACAAGTGGAAGCAACCGATGCTGTTCAAACTGCTTGAGCTCTTCCTGCATTACCAATATCTAGTCTGGGTCTTTCAAGGCTTCATCCACACAAGCAGGCTCAATCATACTAAGGAATGATGCAAAGATACATTCAATAGCAGATGACCTTCAAGTTTGAACCCCAATGGAAAGATCACCAATGAATTGTTTTGTTGAGTGATTACGGATCCATTTTATTTCATGTGGCAGGGGTGAACGTAAGGAAAAATCAGTGGTTAGTGTGGGGATGGATGAATTGTTTTGATCAATTGTTTCGAGTGAGGGTACCACTGGTTCCGGTTCAGATTCTGAGGATCTTGTAAAGGGATAATGTTCGATACAATCTGGGAGGGTATTATGGGAGTACATTCAACTGTTGGGATGTCTATGGATGATGTTGAAGGTAGAGAAGATGGTAGAGGTGTAGAAATTGGTGTCGGAATTGGTGGAGGAATTTGTGGATCCGAAAGTGGTGGATGAACAGTTGAATCTTATGAATTTGTATTCACTGCAGAAGTGGAAATAGAAGAAGAATTAGCATTAGGACCAAAAACTTCTGTATAAAAAGGATCAAATAAATTTATTAAATCAGAAGAGGAAAAGAGGTAGGTTTAGAAGTGTCTCCAGGAATTTGAGTAATGCGAGGTCCTGATTGGTCAACTTCGAGAGCCATTTCAGCCATTTCATTGAATGTGATGTTCACACTCTCATTGACTGATCTGGTGCGAGTGTTGTACACATGATATGCCTTTGAATTTGATGAGTATCCACTAAATATCGCTTCTTCCGGTTTCTCGTTCTCCTTGTCATTAAGCACACATCACCTGCAACCAAAAAGTCGTGAGTATTTGATATAAGAAACCTTATTTAAGTAGAGTTGATAAGGAGTTTTGTTATAGCGCTTATGAATGATTGAGCGGTTTTGCGTGTAGCAAGCTGTGGACACGGCTTCAGCCCACAAGAACGGTGGTAGCTTCGAGTAGTTTAGCACGGTGTGAGCAGCCTCCATAAGGGTACGGTTTCGTCTTTCAACAATACCATTCTGTTGAGGTGTTCGTGCGGCTGAGAATTGATGATGAATGCCTTTGGATAGCAGGAAACTTTCTACTACCGAGTTCTTGAATTTTTTGTCGTTGTCTGATCTGATTGTACTGACAACTGTTGTTGGATCTCGACACTCTTGATGAAATCGATGATTTCTTGAGCTGTCTCCTCCTTGGATCGCATGAACCTAACCCAAGTATATCATGAGTAGTCGTCAACAAAAACCAACACATATCGCTTCCCATTTATGCTTTGAGTTTGCATAGGACCGCATAAATCCATATGCAACAGCTCCAAAACTCTCTTCATCGATGGTTCGGGCTTTGGTTTGTGAGAGGATCTCTTCATCTTTCCTTTCTCACATGCTC
The DNA here is from genome assembly GCA_020465985.1 of Centrapalus pauciflorus. Classification (NCBI taxonomy): domain Eukaryota; kingdom Viridiplantae; phylum Streptophyta; class Magnoliopsida; order Asterales; family Asteraceae; genus Centrapalus; species Centrapalus pauciflorus. The sequence goes on along the minus strand of JAANYP010007862.1, from coordinate 65,733 downwards.
CACACAAGTGACCCTTTTCATATCGGAGTTCTGGAAGTCCCTTAACCAGATGTTTTGAAGCCAGCTTGTTCATATTTTCGAAGTTCAAGTGAGATAGTCTTCGATGCCATAACCATTAGTCCATTGAAGAGGCTTTAGTTAGCAAGCAAATACTATCTTTACCATTACCTTGGCCACATCGATGATGTAAATATTTGAGTTTCGAGAACCAGTTAGGATTTCATTACCGTCACCGCTCTTAACACTGCTACTTTTCGCTCTAAACGTTACTTCTAGTCCTTTATCACAAAGTTGATCTATGCTAAAACGATTATGAGATAACCCTTAAACATATTCAACGTCCTTGATGACCTGATTGTTTATGTTGGACATCAACTCTTTTCTCCCAGTCATGTTCTTGCAGCAACCCGAATATACCAAACGGATTTTGCGTGGGATATGAATTGTGTTAAGCTAATGACTTATTTAGATCAGATATCAGGCAGATGAAATAAATCCATGATGATAAAATTAAAGCGACATGCACACCGTGTTCTGAACCAAAATGTTCACAAAACATGTTGGGTTTATAACGGGTTCTGAATTAGTGTACAGGAGCCAAACACATCGGTTTTTGTAGGAAGTCGCACATAAACCGATTCACTCGGGTCCTAGTCTGAGTTAACTAGAAGCCTTTCTTATGTGCGGGTCCTGACTTTGGTTACCCCTTTTAGGATGGGTCCATTTTTGTTAGGAGTTCCAAATACATCTATCAAATTCACAGTCTTAGGAACCCATATAGCAGTTTTGTGTGGTCCAGATGCAGAACCTATTGGAACCCATTTGTATGTGTGTCCAGCTGACTTTGAAACCTTAGGCAGTGAAGTTACCTTTGGTTTGGAAAACTTTGAAATCTGTTTTGTTTTTTCCTTTGGTGTAACCATTGGCAGAATACATGATTCAGTTTTTGATGAGCCCAATGATGCACTGTATTTATTTTTCTTTCTACGAACTCATTTTTCTAGACATGGCACGTACTTATTCATTTCATGTACTTGATATCTAAACCGAGTAGGACATAAAGTGAACATTTGTGCACAAGAATATTTCAAACACGATTTGAATCTATTCCAGTACATTCACTGTTTATAGATATTACATCCTTCCTATCACTAGAAGCAAACACACTTGGCATTACAGCCTTCTTCACAAAGAAACTGGAAAAGTCTTGCATTGTCGTTTTTGGAACCCTTCTTATATGATCTGTAGGTACAAAACAAAGAGAGTCAGTACTTTTGGAAGTCTTGAAGTTAGAGAGATTTCCCTGGTGAGCGGGTTTCTTGAAGGACTTTGATTTACTCTTAGTCTTCTTGGAAACCTATGTTTTTGAGAATTTTGAACACTCACCCTTTGGAATCGTGTTATGGAATTTCAATTTTTGTTTTTCCTTTGACAAATGACGTATTTAGGACATTAGAAGAAAAAGTGGTTTTTAAATCTTTTAAATGAGAACTTAACCTTTCTGAAACTGTGTTAAATCATTCTATGTAAATGGTTGGTTCTACATTATGTTTAAAATTTTGTATTTCTAACTTTTCCTTGCTTGTGAGAAGAGCTCCTTGACAGGAAGAGGCTTTCTCACGAGCTTTCCTTGATTCCACTTTTAAAACATTGATTTTACGTTGAAGAACAGTTGTAAGAATACAAGGATGGGGAATTGATTTAACCTGTTTGGCTTTCATTTCTGTTACTGAATAGCTCACGATGAAATCATCCTCAAGAGTGGGTACTCTCTAAGGATAACTGTCATTTAACTTTTCATATGTAAAAGAAATTTGCCTATTTTCCTTTTGATTTCTCTTCTCCTCTTCTTGGGTCAGGACTTCTTACAATGAGTGATGAAAGAAGGCCTGATACCCGCGTCCCATAAATCATCTATCAAATAACATTGGTAAAACTGATTGAGTCTTTTTCAAAATCTTAGGATTTTTATGACCGAATCCTTCTTTGGAATGATAAAACCAAGTTTCATTTGATTGATTTTGATGAATAGTTTGTGCAGTCTTACCCCATCTTAGAAATTGATCATCAAGGGTTTTGATTCGTGAGTACAAACCTATTCTTTCCTTTTCAATCATTTTAAACTTTCTCTCATTTTCTAAGTTTTCCACGTTTAAAAACTCCAATCGTTTTGTAAGAACAGATAGTTCTGACTTTAAGAAACTTTTTTCCTCAGTAATTGTATCATTACAATTCTTAAGTGAAGTGTTCCTATCCTCAGCCATTACTTTTTCGCGTAAAAAGGTTTTGACAAGACTATGCTTGTTTAACCAGATCCTTTCAAACGTGTCAGATGTTTCTTTTAGTGACTGAGCCAATTGTTCCACTTTGACACACTTTTCCTTTTAGGCGTTATATTTTTCTTCTAACTCAAGAATTTGTGTGTGCCATTTACATTCATTCTTTACAAATTTAGCATTTAAAGACTAATAGAAGTAAAGGGAATGTACCTCATTTGCCTTAGTGTCTGATGTGGTGCATTCTAAATCCCCGGATTTTCCCATCAAACAGGTTGTAGTTTCTTTAATGTTCTCCCCCTCTACAGACTTGTCTGGTTTGGTGTCGGAGGGAGTAGTACAATCCGTGGACCCAATTCTCTTGGCCATATATAGCAGTTTCAGCCCCTGTCTTCCTCATCCTCAGACTCTTCATCAAACTAATAATCTTCATGGGCTACAAGGGACATAGCACCAACCCTCTTCTTGATGACCGCTACCTTTCATTCATAGTAGCTGAGGTCACGCTCGAACTGATTTTTACCTTCTCGAGGAAAGTGATCAGGTTCCCAGCATTTGTAGCAACCACGGTCGTCATTCGATTCGGGCTCATCAGTCCTTCAGCGGTCATCTCTTCGTTCCGGCCTCTTGTCAGCTCGGTGGGAGTCCCGACTATCCTCACATCGGTGAGTCTCCCACCTATCATCATCTCTTCTATCATCACATCTTTCATAGCGGCGATCATCTCGATAGTCTCTCATCTCCCTCCTGTCATCATACCGTCTGTCATCCCTGTCATCTCTCCTCCAGTCCTCTCTTCTCCTATCATCTCTCTCCTCTCTCCTTCGTCTCTCCTATCATCAGGATACCTCCGTGGACCAGTGTCATATCGGAGCTGATTGTTGGTCTTCTTCTGATAGAATCGCTTTTGTTGAAGGCGATTCGATGAGAAGGCCATTTATTCGTGTATATCAGCCTCTTCTGCATTTAAACACTCAGGCATCTAGGGTAAAGCATATGGGTATTGTGAGGAGGAACCGGCTTAGTTGTTGTAGGGTGTAGGAGTTGAAGTTGGCAGTGGTTCAGGGACATGTGTTTTGAAGTTTGATGGAATCCCTGGTATTTCTTCAGTTTTTTAAACAACACACTTATGGAAACCACATTGATTTCCAGATCTCTTTATGTTGCCCTACATGCAATACCCCATTAAGAAGCCAAAGAAGATAGGAACAAGATGTTGATATCATCCCGGTCTTTGTTGATGTGGAGCTTATTCAGATCGTCCCCAAGCATTTGCATTCACGTTCATCCCACACATCTTTTGAAAAAATTTACTGTTAACACTGATGAGTTTATCCGTGGGAAGGGCTGGTATAGAAGGTATTCTGCTCTGTGGTCTGCTGCCTGTCTCTTTCTTTCTTTCTCATCTTGAGGACCTCGAAATTCATTTGCTGCCAGAATGGGAGGAACGGCAAATGAAACTGTTGGAATGTCTGAGTAGAAAATAGCTGGTCCCTCATTTTCACACCCCGTTACCCCGGTTGGCAACGAAGCGTGACGTCGTGCAGGCATAACCATAATCATAACGAACGACCACTACATGGACGTTTTCAGAAAATACATCTATTTAACTTTAAATTAAGGAATGTTTTACAAACCAACAAGAAATGTAAACAGTTCGCAAAAATACAGAGATTCGAATACATAATTAAAAGATTTATAACAATGCAAATAAATCTCTGTTGGTTGATGAAAATATTTCAACTCCAAAATATTCGGAAGCCTCAAGTTGCTACCGATGAATGCGCATGTCTTAATTACCTGAAAATACATGTTAAAATACGTCAACAAATTGTTGGTGAGTTCATAGGTTTACACGAAAAGACCAATTGTATGAATATTAACTGGTGAGTTGATTTTCTAAATGCATAAATTCCATGTATGTATTACATAAACCATCATGAAACCGAAGCTTAATTAAATGAGTTTGCCCTGTGCAGTATCCCCGATAGTAATACCGTGTGTTAAATATATATGCATTCCACTGTTAGCCGGTAAGACTAACCCGAATGGGGGATATGACTCCCGATAGATCTATCCACAATATATTCGCGCTTACAAATAAATGTAATTAACGGTTCATGATATGAGGACTGTTGGATCCACACAAACACATGTGTAATACATATAAGAAACAAGCAGTTTTGATGTCCATATGAAAATAGTGCATTTATTTCCATCCCAATAGATAGTGAAAATAGAGGATATGAAGACTCACCGTAAGTTGATGGTAAAATCGAGCGTAAAAATGAAGGTTTGCGTTGTTGATGAGTGACGACACTGGACGCGTTTAATCGAGTCCTAAATGATATGAGGGACTTAATAACTCCCATATATATGATATCTGTATGTATAAAGGTTATTATGTTTTAAATCACCCAACTTTACATGTTTATAAATAAAACCCACTTAAAACGTCAAGTTTATATATATATATATATATATATATATATATATATATATATATATATATATATATATATATATATATATATATATATATATATATATATATATATATATATATATATATATATATATATATATATATATATATATATATATATATATATATATATATGTACATTTCCAGCTTTTCAAAGGTTTTTCGGCCTACTTTGTGGCTGTTTTTCACCAAGCTCCAAAACGATTGTTTTCATTGTCATAAAACTACTATATACAAAGAATTTTTCAAGTTAAGAACGGCCATTTTTCGAAGTGTATAGATTAGGGAAAATGTTCGTTAAAACCCCTATGGTGGTCATTTTTGAGCTGTCAAACTTTTGGTTCCCAAATCATATTTGGGGATTCAAAACTCCATATTAAATTATGAAAACCTCCATATTTGTAGTTACGACGTAGATCTAACTTTTGAGACAAGAATCAACTTATTTTGTTAACTTATGAATTAGATATGATTTTTCAAAGTCGACGTAATATTTCTGCCGAAAATCCGGATTTCATAAACTTGAAACAACTTCGGATTCTTGTTGTTTATTCAAAAACCACATGTATAAAAGGTTATGAAACACATTTGTATAACTTATCTTCATAATACTTATACTTACATAATGTGTTAGTATATTTATAAACACATTTGAAGAAAACGAACTTAAAACAAAACCAGTGATTTATAAACTTGAGTTTTTATGAAACTTGTAGTCGTTGGTGATTATATATATTATGTAAGACTTATATCAACATAAATATAAGAAATAATAAGTTAGTATTTACTTACTTTGACGTGTTAGAAGAATGAAAATGAGTAGAAGAGTTGTTCTTGAACTAGTTGTACCAAAGAAACTCTTGAAAAGCTTGAATTCTTGAAGAATAAATAAAGAAAACAACTTTGGTTGTGAGTGTGTGGCTATGGCCGATTTTTTTGAGAGAGAATGAGAGGTTTTGCTCTTGCAAATGTGTGAGGATGAATGAGAAATGATCTCCCTATTTATAGAGAATGTTTGGTCTTGAAGAGATGCAAGGATGTGAAGTTTGAGTAAGATCTTGGATGATATGAAAGGAGAAGATGTGATTGTGATTGTGTATGGAGTTTTGCATTATAAAATTGAAGGAAAAAGCTAGTTTGTACTAGCTAGAGAGCCAGCCATTATGATGTATTTATGTTGTATTTTTATTTTTATTTTTTTGTATAAAAGTATTTAGAATGTATTCTTGTATTTCTCTTTTTATGTAATTTCATAAATACTTTTGAATGCATTTGTTTAATGAATTGTTTTAGTCTTGCATAATTAATGTTAAGGAAGTGTATTAATGCATGATTAGTGTCACTAATCTTAATTTAATTATGTACTTAGTTGAATTAATCCATCATATCGCAAATCAATTGGATAATTAATTTATCAATTCATCACACGGATGAAACTGTTTCTAATTGACTTTAATTTTCTTATTAACTTTGATAATCAACTTGGTTAATTGTTAATGATCACTAATTAGGTTATAACTTGCCACTAACTACTGATTAAGTTATAGTTGCTAACTTGGTTTTATTACGGATGTTACAGTCTCCCCCTGTTAAGGGAATTTCGTCCCGAAATTAGCTCGCATTCTCCATTGATTGAGCATTTGAGAATAACTGATGGTATTTTTCGCGAAACTGGTCTTCGCATTCCCATGTAAACTCAGGACCTTTCTTAGAGTTCCATCTGACTTTTATTATCGGAATTCAGTTGTGCTTTAGTTTCTTGACTTCTCGATCCATAATTTCTACAGGTTGTTCAATGAAGTTCAACTTATCATCTAGCTCAAGTTCGTCCATGGGTATGATGAGTGTATCGTTAGACAAGCATTTCTTTAGGTTGGACACACGGAAGGTATATGTACATTACTTAGCTCTGGGGCAGATCGAGTCGGTAGGCTACCGAGCCAATTCCGTATCTGTACTATCTTTTAGGTGGTCTCAAGCATGGCTTCTAGGCCAATGACTTGACTATCCCCGACTTCGGCCCAGCAAAGGGGTGATCGACACCTTTGTCCTTACAGTGCCTCAAATGGAGCAACCTTAAGACTTGTGTGATAGCTTTTGTTGTACGATAATTCCACTAAGGGCAAATGAGTATCCCAACACTTCCCAAAATCCATCACACAGGCTCTTAACATATGTTCTAGGGTTTTGATCGTTCTTTCACGCTGACCATCGATCTGAGGCTGATATGTGGTACTCATATCCAAGTTTGTACCCAAAGCTTGCCGTAACGATTGCCAAAATCTAGATGTAAAACCAACTATCCCTATCCGAAAGGATTGAGACAGACACCACGTGTCTGGAGACGACTTCCTTTAGGTACATTTGGGCTAGCTTATTCATCCTGTTGCTCTCCTTGATTGGTAGGAATGCGCGGATTTTGTTAGGCGGTCGACTATTACCCAAATGGTATCATACCCATTGGATGTCTTCGGCAGTTTCGTTGTGAAGTCCATGGTTGTCTGTTCCCACTTCCATTGGGAAATCTCTGGTTGTTGTAATATCCTAGATTGTTTATGATGTTCTGCCTTAACTTTGGAGCATGTTAAGAATTTGCTGACATATGTGGCAATGTCAGCCTTCATGTTAGGCCACCAGTACAGCTCCTTAAGGTCATGATACATTTTATCGGATCCGGGGTGAACCGCATATCTTGAATTGTGTCCTTCATCCATAACCATCTTTCTTACTTCACCAAAACAGGGTAACCAGACTCTATTCAAGAAGTATCAATTTCCATTAGCCCTTATCTCAAACTGTTTATCCATTCTTTGCTGGGCTGCATTTTTCATATATTCCTCCTTAACAGCTTCTACTAAGCTAGTGCATCATGAACTAAGGAAGGAAGGTTTGGTTGAATGGTCATAACTAGGTCTCGTACACTTAACGGCTTAGCTCGTATCTTTCGGCTCAGAGTGTCTGCAACCACATTAGCTTTACCCAGATGATAACGAATTTCATAGTCGTAATCACTTAATAGCTCCATCCAACGATGCTACCTCATATTTAACTCTTTCTGGTTCAAGATGTGTTGGAGGCTCTTATGGTCCGTCAATACAGTATACTTCGTACCATACAACTAATGTCTCTAAGTCTTAAGGACAAAGACTACTGCTCCCAGCTCTAAATCATGCGTTGTAGAATTCACCTCATGAACCTTAAGTTGTCATGAAGCATAAGCAATGACCTTATCAACACACATCCCAACCCATTGTGCGAAGCATGAAAGTAAGCTACAAATTTCTTGCTTCCCTCGGGTAAGGACAAAATAGGTGCGCTGCACAGTTTGTGTTTCAATAGATGAAATGTTGTCTCCTGATCCTCACCCCAATCACACTTAATTTCTCTTTAGTTCAACTTTATTAGAGATCCGGCGATCTTTGAGAAATTTTTGATAATCACCTACAATAAGCGGCAAGTCCTAAGGACTGGCGTATCTCTATGGGGTTTCTAGGAGTTGACCAACTCTTGATAGTCTTGATCCTTGTGGGGTCTACTTGGATTCCTTTACTATTGGTCACGTGGCCGAGGGATTTCTACTCTCTTCACCAAAAGTCACTGTTAGTGCATCCTGTGTGACGATAACAGTCTAAGTGTAGATAATCTTTTGGCATACAGTTGTTCTTTATCAAACAACTCCAGAATCAGTCTTAAATGTTGCTCGTGCTCCTCCTTGTTTCGTGAGTAGATTAAGATGTCATTCATGAATACAATCACGAATTTGTCTAAATAAGGTTTGCACACCCGATTCATGAGGTCCATGAATACTGCTGGAGCACTGGTTAATCCAAACGGCATTACTAGGATTTTATGATGACCGTAACGGGGTATGAAGGCTGTCTTCGCAATATCTTCCTTGCTGAATCAAACCTGATGATAACCAGACCTCAAGTCGATCTTCGAATAGAAGCTTGATCTTTGGAGTTAGTAAAAAAAAGTCATAAATCCTTGGGAGTGGGTACCGGTTCTTTATGGTTAGCCTATTTAGCTCCTGGTAATCCATGCACATTCTGAAGGTTCCATCCTTCTTCTTTACGAACAAAACTGGAGCTCCCCAAAGTGAGACACTCGGTTTAATAAACCCTGTATCTAAGAGCTCCTACAGCTGGTTGGACAATTCCTAGATTACTGATGGGGCTAATCGGTATGGTGCTCGAGCCACTGGTGCAGCACCTGACTCTAGGTCGATTTGGAATTCGAATTTCCTCGATGGTGGGAGTCCAGGTTAGTGTTCTGGAAAAACGTTGGGGTAATCACAAATAGTAGGAATATTTTCGAGCCGCTTTTCCTTCGGCTCCTTCTCCGTCATGTTGACTTGGATTACCTAACAACCATTTCGTAGACACTTCAGGGTCTTAATGCTGGAGATGATGCTTACTTTTGTATTTCTTGCATTGCCTTGGACAATAAGGACCTTCTTATTGGCTAAGGGTATGTGAACTGTCTTCTTGTAGCACACTATTTCCCCATGGTTTTTTGTAGTAAATTCATGGTTATGAGCACGTCAAAACTCCCGAGTTTGACGGGCATCAAGTCTATTTCAAAGAGTGGATCTACTAATTCCAATGAGCATCCTCGTATTACATTATTTGTTTTAAGCCACTTACTGTCATCAACCTCAATAGCATAAGTGGCACTTAATGGTGTAAGAATGAAATTTATCTGCCTACTGAACTTAGTGGATTTAAAGCTCCTATCAGCACTAGTATCAAATAGTATAAATGCATAAGTGGTATCTAATGGGGTAAGAGGATAAGTCTATGGGTTTGAAATTTCTTAGGCAGAGAGTCGTACTACATATCCTCATGCATAGATTTATAGTTAAAACTTAATTTCTCCATTAAAAGTGCTTGATACCTAATCTTTATACATGATATGGTTGGGAATTTTTGTTGGTACATCCTGTGTGACGACAGCAGTCTAAGTGATCCTACATTGTGATTTTAGCAAGTGTGTGATATATATGTTTATATATGGTTGATATTTATTAGTGTTTGTATGTTTGAACTTGATGTAACGTGTTACAAGAAGTTCAAACATAAAGTACAAAGATAAATTCAATCATAAGTAATAACGTAAGGTTCAACACTTAGTTGTTTATGTAAAAGGCTAGATTCGAATTATATATGGGTTGACATTCGAATCTGTGATAGATTCGAATGTAACCATAGATTCGAAAGAAGGCTAGATTCGAGACTGTCAATATGGACAGACTCGAATGGGCCTTGGGCCAGATTCGAGCTTGGCCCACAACAGACTCGAATCAGGGTCTATAATTAGGGATAGACTCGAATAATTAGAGGACTTTTTGCAGAATTCGTGAGGGATTAAGCAAAGGGCGATCTCGAGTTTATCAGCTAGGTGAGTGCCGTTTCGGAGAGAATTAGTTCGTAGGATCGTTCGTGTGTCGTTCGTTCAGCGTCTAATAGTCTCCGTGTTCCGTTGGTTGAGAGTTGTCCGTCTAACCGTCAGCGAGGATTCCGCACTCGTTCACGGAGAGAATTAGTTCGTAGGATCGTTCGTGTGTCGTTCGTTCAGCGTCTAATAGTCTCCGTGTTCCGTTGGTTGAGAGTTGTCCGTCTAACCGTCAACGAGGATTCCGCACTCGTTCACGGATCCGCGTCTAGATAGATCTTGCATTGGTAGACCTTACAAGTGGTATCAGAGCCTACGGAGTGTTCTTGGTGTTCTTCGTGTTCATCAGATACATTCTAGGTTTCCTGATGCTAGTTGGACGGTTTTGCTCTCAAAAACGTGTTTCTGAGCTTAGCAAATTCATATTCGGGAAACACTTTGTGGTTTTTCACGTTTTTGATCAAAATCATTATTTTTCGTTTGAAAAATAGTGCTTTAATCTGTAAAATGTCAAAAAAATCAAAGTGTTAGCCGTTTTTCGAGTTTGCGGCGCTCGAATCTATAGGGGTAATTAGGGTTTCACTCTAGTCTCGAGTCTAACCTAAATACGCTCCTTTCGAGTCAATTTCAGTAAGTTTCGAGTCTACTTTGTTTCGAATCTGTTACTTCATTCGAATTGGATCTCGAGTCTGTGTTGTTTCGAGTTTATTTCGAGTTTGTTACTGTTTCGATTCTGTGCTTCGATTCTGCTGACATTCGAATCTGCTGTGCCTTCGATTCTAAGGACCATCGAATCTAAGGAGTTGTTCGAATCTGACATAATTTCGAATCTAATTGACTTTTAAGACTTAATCGAATTTAATCTCAAAAGATTTAATATTAATTAGTTTCGAATCTATCTAGATTCGAATAAGTTAGTCTAAATCAGTTTCGAATTAAATTAATTAAGTTCAAATTCAATTTCTTTCAGAAAAGATGTCAAATCTTCAGATGATGAAGTTGAAGGCCGTCAAAAGGTCTTGTCATATCAGATGATGAAAGAGGATGACAAGAAACTATTTGAAGCTGAAAACAAAGCTTTCTCCATAATTCGTATGGCTTTACCTCAAGATATTTTACACACATTTCGGACTCAAAGGACGTCGAAGGAACTTTGGGAGTCTCTCCAGAAAAGGTGTGAAGGTAATCCACGGGTGCGTAGAAAGCGTACAGAGCTGTTGACCCAACAGTTTGCGATTTTCAAGGCAATTAAGGATGAACAGTTGGATGATATTATCACAAGGTTCTATCATCTGATAACGGAACTTGAAAGTCATGGAATTGAGTATTCGGACACTGACAAGAACAACAAGCTTCTTGATGCCCTACCAGCCAAATGGGCTATGTACGTGGCAATGATTAAGCTGAATGAGGACAAATATTATGCTCAATCACTTGATGACATTGTGGGAACGTTGAGGGCATATCACTTCGAGATGATTAAGGCTGAGACTGATTTCTAGCAAGTCCAGAATCCGGCTATGTATTTTGGAAAGACATCTAAATCATCAGTGACAGCTGAACCGAAGAGTGCTACAGCGTTTTTCACCGGAGAAACGTCATCGCCACCAGAGTCCGAAGACTCACTGAATCGCGCGTTCTTAGGGTTAGGAAGATCGGAAGAACCGCAACCTCAAGTCCATCAGGCACCGACAAGTCAGAACTATTCAAAGATGCCGATGAGCGCAAAGTCCGCAGAAGAACATTTGAATCTGCTTGCTTCCTTTGTGGCAGCTTATGGAAATTGTGTTCAAGGGAAAATCAATGACCCAGCTCTATGGGATGAAGATTACGATCAGGTCGACCCTGATGACTTAGAGGAAATGGATCTTAAGTGGCAACTGGCCATGGTGACCTAGAGGGTAAAAAGATTCATCAAGCGAACTGGGAGGAATCTGCAAATGAACAACAAAGGGATAGGATTTGATAAGTCTAAGGTCAAATGCTACAACTGTCAGGGATTGGGACACTTCGCCAGGGTGTGTCAAAGACCGAAGGTAGAGTCATACCAAGGACAGAGTCAGCATCAAGGACAGTACCAAAATCAGTCCCAACAAAGATACCTTCCGAGTTCCTCAACTGGACAAGCCAATCTAGCTGGTCTATTATCGAACGTCACTTCAGATCGACAGCTAGATGGTACGTATGATTGGAGTTCACATCCTGAGTCCAATGCTAGAGCCTTCATGGCTGAAGTTACTGAAACTGGATGTGATGGGGATGAGCAGACTACACGGGACAGCAGTCCGATGTGGGTAGAGAAGGCGAATGATCAGACCGTGCTGGAGTTTGCTGCTCAGATGGCCAACGTGGAATCTGATAACTCTAAGGTTAGTCTTTCTTATTCTCTATTTTCAGAATTATGTGCTTTGTGTGCTACTTCTAATGATAGGTTAAATCTAGTCTTAGAATCACACAAAACCATCTCTGCTCAAAATGAAAACTTAAAAATAGAAAACGCTAGCCTAAATGATATAAAGCAAGATTTAAAAGAAAAGCTTAAGGCTGATGCTCAAGACGTAATAGTTCTAAAAGACAAACTGAGTGAGCAGTGTGTTAGGATAGAGCTTATGTATGAGCACGTAGAGGCCTTGACCAAAAGTCTGAAGGACAAGGACATAGAGCTAGCCGAGACCAAGGTTAAGGTAGCAGAGGCAAATAGCAAGCTAGAAAAATTTAGGAATTCGAGCCTAAACCTAGGAAAAGTCTTAGATGCCCAAAGACAGTCTAAGAAGCCTGTAGGTCTAGGATTTCACGAAATTCCTCCACCATTCAATGCGAACTATGTGCCTCAGACTCAGGAGAAAACTGACAAGTCAGTAGACTTAGAGGACCTACCTGAACCGACACCAGAGCCTACAGTTGATAATACACCTAAGGTGGTTGACTCAACCGTCAAGGTCAAGAAAGTGAAATTTGTGTCTTCCTCCAGTGAAACACCTGCAGGAAAACAGAAAATTTCATGGGCTGACCAGGTCGAAGAGACAGACACTGTAGATGTACCAAAGGAAGTAGACACTAGTGAGACACCTAGATCTAAGGGAACAACCAAAAAGTCCATGGATAAGATGTCTTGCTTTAGATGTCACGCGAAAGGGCATGTTGCTTCTCACTGTCCAATAAGGAAAGCAGATGTTACCCCTAAGACAGTGAATCCAACACCAGTTAAGCCCTCACCCAGTGTGGCAAGCAGCAGTAGTTCTCAACCTACCGAGAAAACTGTGCAGGCCGCACCCAAACAAGTTGTGAAAAACACACCGGTTAAGGTTGGACCAAAGGAAGTGATTAGGACAAATTCACCGAATCGTGTCAATAATCAATCTAGGTCAGCACCACAACAAGTCTATAGAAGCACCACACCTAGCAGGTCACACACTCCAGTTAGGTCTCATACTCCAGTTAGACAGTATGCATCGGTAAGAGCTCAAGGATCACAGTCAGAAATGGCATATAATAGGAATTATTCTAGAGCTCCACAACAAATGCCTACACCAAGGCAAAGAGTGAACTTAAATCACTCGGCACCGCAACAGAATTCAGTTCAAAGGCCCAAGTCACCTGAAAGGCGAGATGGGTACTTGAAAGAGTTCACGTATGTGGACGAGAATGGTATTACCAAGTCAGTCATGGCTTGGGTTCCCCGTGATAACTAACCTATTTTCTTTCATGTGCAGGAGATAACTACCGGTCCAAACAACAAGTGGTTCGTCGACAGTGGTTGCTCCAGGCACATGACGGGGGAAAGAAGTCTTCTCACAGACTTCAAGGGGGGTAATAGGGGATTCGTATCATTCGCAGGTAACAAGGGTGGAAATATCACTGGAACTGGAGAAGTCACTAATGGGACGATTACTTTGGATCAAGTTTATCACGTTGATAAACTGGTTCATAATCTCATTAGTGTCTCTCAAATCTGTGATAAGAAGAACTCAGTGTTATTTACTGACACTGAGGCGTTAGTGCTAAAGCCTGGATTCAAGATACCTGAAGATTGGATATTGATGCGGGCGCCAAGGAAGAATGACTTGTACATGCTCGATATGAACAAGCCAGATACTTCGATGGGTCCGATCTGCTTACTATCAAAAGCTTCAGAGATGGAGTCCGTACTGTGGCACAGACGCATGGCTCACCTGCACCTGAGGAAGATGAATTACATTACGAAGCATGGACTGGTGCAGGGTGTGCCCATGAAAAGTTTTCAGTTCGAGGATAAATGTCTACCTTGCATGAAGGGCAAACAACACAAGAAGACACACAAGTCCAAGAAGCAGAATTCCATAGCCTCAACATTCGATCTGTTGCACATGGACCTTTTCGGCCCAATCAACAAAAGGAGTATCGGAGGTTGTTGGTACTGCTTAGTTATCACCGACGATTACTCACGTTTTTCTTGGGTTTTCTTTTTAGGTACGAAGGACGAGACGGCTGCAAGGCTCATCGGGTTCTTGGACCAAGTGGAGAACTCATACGGAACTAGGGTTAAATGTATTCGTAGTGATAATGGAACTGAATTCAAAAACACTGTAATTGGTGTATATTACCTATCAAAGGGCATCGTGCATCAATTCAGTGCACCATATGAACCTCAACAGAATGGGGTGGCCGAACGTAAAAATAGAACTTTGATTGAGGCTGCAAGGACTATGCTTTCGGATTCAAAGCTTCCTACCATGTTTTGGGGGGAGGCAGTGAATACCGCGTGTCACATTTTAAACCGAGTCCTTACTGTCAAATCATTGAACAAAACATGTTATGAAATTTTGAATAAACGGCTACCTAACTTAACTGGATTCGAACCGTTTGGAGTACCATGCACACTTTTAAGAACAAAACATCAATCGAAGTTTGGTGAAAAGGCTGACGAAGGATACTTCCTAGGTTATGTGCCAAACTCACCAAACAAACGGGTGTTTAACAAAACAACTGGTACTGTGGAAATTGTGTATAACATTGAAGTCACAAGTTATACACATGAACCCCAAACTGGTCCGGAATGGATATTTGACTATGATAAGTTATTTGAGTCATTTAACATTCCTCTGGATGATAATGCAGGTACAATCGAAAAGGACATGGTGACGTTGCATCTGAACGACGATGGCCAAATCTTTCCAAGGACCACGTTCGAATCTACATCCGAGCCTACTACGACTGTAGATGGATCTCCATCTACATCCGAGCCTACTGCGACTGTAGATGGATCTCCAGAAGTTGCTGATCAAGAAGCACCTACCACTGAGAATCAGACTCAAGCATCGAGTTCCAACTCTGAGGAAAACGTCCGTGAGGAGGAAAATGTTGAAGCTGAGACTGTTCCCCCATTAGGTGAAATAGGATCCAACTTAGGAGATAATCTAAGGGTTGATGAAATAGAGACCTCTAGGATTAACAAGAACCATCCAATAGAAAGCATCATAGGAAATCCTAACGAGGGTGTGAAGACTCGGAGTAGTGTAAATAACCACACCGTGTTGTTGTCGATGATAAACGACTCCGAGGCATATCACACATGTCTTTATTCATGTTTCATATCGCAAGTAGAGCCTAAGAATGTGCAAATGGCACTTAAGGATAACTCCTGGGTTGAAGCGATGCAGGAAGAACTTTCACAGTTTAGGAAACTAGAAGTGTGGGAGTTAGTTCCGTTACCTCGAGGGGAGATTGCAATAGGAACCAAATGGGTTTTTAAGTGCAAAAGAGACGATCGGGGTATAGTCACGCGCAACAAGGCGAGATTAGTTGTAAAGGGTTTCAACCAAGAGGAGGGAATCGATTACAACGAAGTTTTTGCACCAGTAGCAAGGCTGGAAGCCATTAGGTTGTTTCTAGCGTTTGCCTCCTTCAAAGGCTTTAAGGTATATCAACTGGACGTTAAGAGTGCTTTCCTATATGGGAAAGTGAAGGAGTTGGTGTATGTAGAACAATCGCCTGGATTTACAGATCCAAAATATCCTGATAGAGTATATCGCTTAGATAAGGCTCTTTATGGATTACATCAGGCACCTAGGGCATGGTATGAGACTTTATCCAACCATCTTTTAGAAAACGGTTTTGAAAGGGGTAGGATAGATAGTACTCTATTTGTGAAGAGGAAGGGTGAACACTTTATCTTGGTACAAGTGTACGTCGATGATATCATTTTTGGATCATCAGACGAACAGATGTGCAAAGATTTTGAGAAGGTGATGAAGTCTAAGTTCGAGATGAGTGCTATGGGAGAGTTGAATTTCTTTTTAGGGTTACAAGTTGACCAAAAGAAGGAAGGGATGTTTATCCATCAAACTAAGTATGTCTATGACATATTAGAACGGTTTGGGATGGAGGGAACTAAGTTGACTGCCCATTTCAGCACGCCGATTCAAGTGAATCACAATCTCGGGCGGGTACTGAAAGTGATTCCGATGTGGATCCGACTTTATATCGGGCCATGATTGGGTCACTTATGTATTTAACTGCTTCAAGACCTGACATAATGTTTGCTGTGTGTATTTGTGCTAGGTTTCAAGCGAATCCGAAGGAGATGCATATGAAAGCTGTGAAGCGGATTCTACGATACCTCAAGTCGAGACCGAAGCTGGGACTTTGGTATCACGCGGAGGGAGATCTAGAGTTGGAGGCGTTCACAGATTCTGACTACGGAGGATGCAGCTTGACGCGCAAATCAACGACTGGAGGTTGTCAGTTCCTAGGAGGGAGATTGGTGTCCTGGCAATGCAAGAAACAAACATCGGTAGCCGTGTCAACGTGCGAGGCCGAGTATGTAGCTGCTGGTAGTTGCTGTTCACAGGTTCTGTGGATACAACAACAATTGCGGTATTACGGTTTGGCTTACACTCAAACTCCTATTAGGATAGACAATCAATCTACAATTGCTATAACTAATAATCCAGTTAAACACAGTAAAACAAAGCACATAGACATAAGGCATCATTTTATTCGTGATTGTGCTGAAAAGAACTTAATCAAACTGGTAAAGGTGGCAACAGAAGATAATAATGCATATTTATTTACCAAAGCGTTTGATAAGTCACGGTTTGAGTATTTAATTCAACTGAATGGAATGCGCAACCCAGAGTAATTTGACCTTAGTAGTAGTAAGGTTATTTTCTTTTAGAGTCGTAGTACTTCTTTCTTTACAGTAGTCTGCTAATTTAGGAAAATTTCTATTTTTAGTAAGTTAGTAGGTTAGCTTATTTTACTGCTTTTTCTTATGAAAAATAAAAGAAAAAAGAGAGAAAATTACAAAAATACAAAAAAAGAGAATATCAGAAAAAAGAGTTAGGTCTTAGATACATAGGTTCAAAGTGACGAAAATTAGCACCGTCGTTACAAACTCTAAGTATTTAGGCTTTCACACATAATGCAACTAAATCCTAAGTGTTATACTTTACTTAGTTTGATGTGTTGGTAGGCATAATACATATAGGGAATCTCAAGGCTAATAAAATATTCTAGAAATAGTCAAGCGTGTCACTAACTTAGATATATGACCAATCGGTCTTAATTTTTATGTACAAGACATACAAACATTGAGTCTAAATGAGGTATGCAAACTTTCTGGGGATGTATGGCAACATCAAATACATCTGAAAATGGAAAGAATAGAAATATCATGTAAAACTGAGAGTCGAAAACATGCAACTCTGTTGTACGTAAGTACAGACCTGTTGTCTCTGTTTAGATTCGGGTTAGCAGACATGTCGCTTTGTTGTACGTCAGTACAGACCTGTCACCGCTATCTGCTAACTTTAAAAATAAACCTTAAGTCGAACTAAGACACTTTGTTGTATGAAAATACAGACCTGTGTCCGATGTTTGTCTTTTAAAGAAAGTTTGCAAATACCAACAAGTTAGAATCTTTGTCTGTGTGCCTTGATCATAAAAGTATGTCTATGTCTGCGTCACGTAAGATAATTTCCTGATAAATAAAAAGGCCAAGGGATATTCCGAAATGTAGAATGTTTAAAAGGGGCAAAATACCAACAATCGGCTAAATAGGTATGTCACGACAAACAAACAAAGGAATAAAAAATTCCTAAGTGTGAAAGTTTAAGTACTGAAAGTTAGTATCAGACATCGCTATCTGATTGAACCTTTCTTAGACTATACTCATCAAAAATATGTTGTTAAGTATTTAGCTTAGATTGTAAATTTTTCTTAAGTCTAGATTAAATTTTTTGGTCAAAATTTTATTTTACTTTATTTTATTTTATTTTTACCTTAGTTTATTTTATTTCATTTTAGTTTAGTTTAATTTTTACTTAGGTAAAAGGTCAAAAGTTACTGAGGGTGCATTCAAAGTTGGATAAAATAAACAATGCGTGAACTACTATCTTGAGCTTAGGGTAAAAGAATTGGCATAGTTTATCTGGTTACACGATACCGTAGAAAAAAGTTGGAAAAGTTGAATTTATTTCAAAATTTTCAAAAATTTTTCTAAGTATTGGTGGTTTCGATTCTAAGACAGACTCGAAGCAGTAAGACTTCGAATCTGTCAGTAGATTCGAATCTACACTTAGACTCGAAGGTTGGTAGTATATATGGGTCAACAGTGAAGTCATTTAATACTTACTGTTGTCGAATCTATACTCTCGAATCTATATTGGCGATTTCGAATCTGTTCTCGAGTCTACCTTTTCTCTCCTAAACGACATTTTGTCGACTTTGAAGACGTTGTGTTCGATTCTACAGACACTTCTAGGTATAATCAACCGGATTACACAAGATTTGTGTAGTTTTATACACAATTTTAGGCTAAAACATCAAATTTTGAAGTTTTGTGGGTCAAAATAGGGTGTTTGCTAAATTACCAAGATTGGACCTATAAAAGATCAAATTAAAGGCATAAATCATTGATTAGAACCTAGTTGAACTGATGTATGTGATTTACCAAGTTCAAAATGGTTAAAATCGTGGGTTTTAGTTGAAAAATCAGACGTCGGGGCTTCGAGTCTATTCCAGGACCTTCGAATCTGTTCATGGGTTTCTCGAATCTGTCATTAGATTCGAGATGACCCTGATATTCGAATCTGTCCATTAGACTCGAAAAGGGACTCTTCGAATCTGTCCATTACACTCGAATATGGACACTTCGAATCTGTTACTTTCGAATCTGTACTTTATTTACTTTGTTTAATTTAAATTTTATTAAACTTGTGGAAATTTAATTGTGTTAGATTTTGTATTTAATCAAGTACAAAATAAAACAAATTTTGAATTTAAACAAGTTTATTGATTTTTAATGAGTCTAACAGTTTTATTTATTGTGCAGATATGGCAGTTCGCGCTTTTGTCCCGAAGCATAATATGGTCCTTAATCCAGATAATAATATCCCTGAGGCGCAGGGTTTTCGCGAAGTTTTGGACTTCCTAGCTGAGTCTAGGATTAGCTATGCTTTGTATCATAACATTCCAATTGTAATTTCGTATGTACGCCAATTTTATGATCATTTACAGGTGGACTGTACTGTCACCCCGACAGTTATCAGAACCAGAATCGCTGGCCAACCTCTAGTCTTCTCAGCAGATATGTTGCGCCAAGTGCTACAGTTGGGTTCTCAAGAACAAGAAGATGGGCCTATTGACTTTCCATTAAGTATTAGGCAGACTGCTTTTCTGAGAATGGGCTACAGTTTAGATGTGACAAAGTCGTCATACATGAAGAGTGGCCTGATTGGGCAATGGAGATTCCTGGTGCACGTATTCATGGTCTGTTTTGCGCCAAAGAAAGCTGGCTTTGATTACATAGTATCAAAGATCCAATCTGGAGTTATTGCATTGGTATATAATCGGAAGTTCAGCTTTTCGCAGATGTTCTTCTTGGAGTTACGTTCATCAAATTACGGCTCCAGAAAGGGAACGATTCTTGTTGTACCCAAGGTTCATTATGATGCTGATAAGGCATTTCTTGCCAGACTTGCCGCCGTCAAATGATTCTCTGAGTGTTAACATTATGGACAAACGGATTTTCGCTGATTGTTCCTCACACCGAGGAAGATTGGCTGTTCCTGTTGCTCGTCCATTGTTCGGAGCTATAGTGGATAGGGATTTTCAAGCCCCGGAAGTTGCCAACTGGGCAGGGGTCGTTGAGTTTCCACAACAACAACAACAGCAACAACATCAACAGCAACAACAGCCTCGTGCTCGGCCGCGTGACCCAAGACGCCGACAGAGACCAGCAGCGAGTCAAATTCAGGCAACCAGGCCTTCTACAAGCCAGCAACCAGAAGTTACAGAAGCCGGGCCCTCAAATATTCAAGAAGCTGGGCCCTCAAATGTTGCGAGAGAAGCTGAACAGCTAAGCCAGACGCTTAATGAAATTTGGGAGGCAGGGCCTCATGCCAATGAAGACGTTGCAGCAGCATTGGTTGGTGAGCTGCTTAGTCCACCAGCAGAGGAAGATGATATTTTTAGAGATGTGGAGGAATACGAGCCAGAAGGGGCAGATGACGGATTAACATTCTCGGAATCCGACTCAGAATTCGCGGACGTTCCGGCAGCTGCAGTTCCAGATATTCAAATTGGAACTTATGGTTCAAGATTGATTATAAATGAGGGTGGTTCGAGGAGGCGCGTGAACAGGGAATTGGAAGAGTCTGATTTTGAAGAAGAAGAAGTTCCTCAACTAGTGACAAGGCAACGGGCCAAACGTCACAGGTTCATGCAAGGATCGTCTTCAGCTCCTGTAGATCAACCAGAAAGTCCACAACATCAGGAACCTCAAACCACCACTCCACCACCACCACCACCTCAAGATGAACCGTATATACCATCACCGTTCATTCCTTCTCCTATACAGTCCATTCCATCTGCCTCGACCACATACACTGACAATCAAAGGTTTCTGCAGCTTAAAGCTCGCGTTGACTTCCAGAATGTCCAAATCTTAAGCCTAACCAAGGCGATCGGAGAAATTCAGACTCATAATGCAAATCTTGATAAAGAAAATGCCGATTTGAAGAAGATTGTGGAGCAAGTCCAGGAAGAGAACGTAGAAATCAAAACTTTTGTTTGCGATCAGGCGGCTGAGATAAGGTCGATGCGCTCCCTAATTGAGCAGTTAATGAAAAATTTACAGGCTCAGGGGGAGACATCGTGCCGAGATCAGGAGGTGCAGAGAAGAGATGATCATGAAGGCGATGATCCCGGTGCGAATAAAGAGTTTGAGTCTGTAGATTTTCCTGCAGCTCAAGTTACACAAGTTGAGGGGGAGCCTAGTCAAGGCGAAGGAGAAAGGGGTGAGGCTAGTTCATCTAAACAGCCTACAGACTTTGAGATCAGCGAGATGATTGAAGCGCTCATGGATCTTGAAGATGATCCACTGGATGTAGGTTTTGATAATGAAGATGAAGAGCTGGAAGAAGGGGAGTTTGTGCCAGGGGAGATAGTAGACTGGCGGTCGGATGATGAAGTACTTGCTGATGAGGATGATGAAGCTGACGAGATAGTTGTGCAGCAGAATCCTATCACTGATACTTATATGATTGATGGAAATAAAATTGTCGATGCAGATATAGTTAATGTTGCATTAAATCCTCAGCCATCGACAGAAGAACCTGCAAGAGAGCTAACTAATGAAGAAAAACGAAAGCTATGGTTCAGGGCTGAAGAGAAAGAAGCAGCAATTAAAAAGACAATGAGAGTTCCAGGTACTGGGAAGCTGTCTGAGCGAATTCTAAGCTGGTTCTTTGACAGAGATCTGCAGCTATTTATAATAAAGAGAAAAGACGGGCTTCAGTACATGAGGCGAACTTTAAAAGCGTTCAACTCCCTGCCAAAAATCGAAATCACTGCGCTAGCTTGGAAAGATCTTATAAACATTGGCAATGATCCCTACGCGAGCGTAATCGAAAGAATCATAAGAAAGGAAGGGAGATCAAGGAAGTTCGAACGTTTGAATCCAAGGGTCGGGAGAAGAGTAGAGGATCCGTCTCGTATTGATCCTCTAACTGGTCGACCTTGGATGAGGATTCACTATAAGCCGGCTAGATGTCTTAGGAGGGTTCCTCTCAAGCCAATGCCACAAAATATTCTGAAGAATCTGAAGTGGTGGTATGCTGACACGGAAACTGGGGAAGCGGTTATGGAAGACTTAGAAGAAAATGTTATTCTTAGAGTCTATGACCCGCTTCACCTGGTAAACCTATCTAAAGAAGATCTGCAGATTTTGTATAATTGTAAGATTTCCAGTGACGCACATATGGATACTGAGGCTAGTAAGTATGAAAATGTGGTCAAGGTATGCGTCGAGAAAGGTCTGTATGCTGGTAGTGTTTTGAATCAATAAATAAACCAAGTTCTTAAATCAAATGTGTGAATTATTAGAAGCTATCGTCAAGGGGGAGTCTGTTGGTACATCCTGTGTGACGACAGCAGTCTAAGTGATCCTACATTGTGATTTTAGCAAGTGTGTGATATATATGTTTATATATGGTTGATATTTATTAGTGTTTGTATGTTTGAACTTGATGTAACGTATTACAAGAAGTTCAAACATAAAGTACAAAGATAAATTCAATCATAAGTAATAACGTAAGGTTCAACACTTAGTTGTTTATGTAAAAGGCTAGATTCGAATTATATATGGGTTGACATTCGAATCTGTGATAGATTCGAATGTAACCATAGATTCGAAAGAAGGCTAGATTCGAGACTGTCAATATGGACAGACTCGAATGGGCCTTGGGCCAGATTCGAGGTTGGCCCACAACAGACTCGAATCAGGGTCTATAATTAGGGATAGACTCGAATAATTAGAAGACTTTTTGCAGAATTCGTGAGGAATTAAGCAAGAGGCGATCTCGAGTTTATCAGCTAGGTGAGTGCCGTTTCGGAGAGAATTAGTACGTAGGATCGTTCGTGTGTCGTTCGTTCAGCGTCTAATAGTCTCCGTGTTCCGTTGGTTGAGAGTTGTCCGTCTAACCGTCAACGAGGATTCCGCACTCGTTCACGGATCCGCGTCTAGATAGATCTTGCAGTCGTAGACCTTACAGTAATTACAAAGTTCAAGCTGTTAGTTGAGAAAGTTCGAACTGCTAGTTCAAAAGTTCAAGCTGCCAGTGTTCAAGTTCAAGCTGCTCAACAGATAGTGTTCAAGCTGCTCAACAGCTCAATAAACAGAAAGTGCTGAAATTCAGGAAAAGATATATATTCGAAGATTCAAGCATATCTACTACCAGAAAAATCAGAGTTTTCCAAGGAAACAAATCAGAAGGCTTTATATATACATAGAATAGGTTTTTCTATTGTAAGTCTGCGCGTACATGTTTTGATTCAGTTGTAATTGCCTTTTGATTAAGTTTTCATAAGCCTCTAAGGTTGTAAAAATGCTAAGAACAATCTGTGTTCTTCGTCTAATCAAACAGATTAGAGGTGATTGTAATCATTGAGTTTGGCAATGCAAAAGATTTGATTTTTATTATATTTATGTGTTATTTGTTTTGAAAGCTTTTCTAAAAACAGTTAATTGTTATTCCGCAAACTTCTTAATTGGACTTTGATTCAATACAAGGTTATTGGTTTTATACTCTGATTGATTCAAACCATTTAATCTTAGGTAGTGAATTTTGGTCTTGACAAGTGGTATCAGAGCCACAGGTTTTTCTTTGTTTTCGAATTCAGAAGCTTTCTTTTAAAATTTTTTAATTTTCTGCAATGAAATTTGATAATAGCAGTAGTGGATCTGGGCAAGGACTCAAAGTGCCTATGCTCAAACCCACTGAGTTCGAGATGTGGAAACTCAGGATTCAACAGCACATTCAATTTATTGATTATGTCATATGGGAAGCTGTTGAATTTCCTCCTGTAGTTGATCCTGAACTTGATGCTGAGGGCAAGCCTATAAAAACACCTCCAAAGACTAAACTTGAAAGAAAGGCTAGAATGAATGAAGTGAAAGCTCTTATACTTTTACAGATAGCCATTCCTAATGCTTATCAACACCAGTTTAAAAAGTTCTATACTGCTCATTCTCTTTGGATTACCTTAGAGAAAAGATTTGCTGGCAATGCTAGCACCAAAAGGAATCAAAAAGATCTTCTGAAACAGCAGTATGAAAACTTTTCTTGTGGCAAGAATGAAAACCTTACTCAAATCTTTGACAGGTTTAATAAATTGATAGGTGAATTGGAGAGTGCCAAAGTCAGCTTGGATCAAGATGAAGTAAACAGAAAATTCCTTAGATCTCTTGGTGAAGAGTGGACAGTCTATGTTGCCCAATGGAGAACAAAAGATACTCTTGATGAAATAGAGTTGGATGATCTGTACAACAGTCTGAGAGTGTTTGAAACTGAGATTGAAAATAAAAAGAAATCCTTTTCTTACAATTGTGAAGACCACCCCTTACGGGGCAGTGCTCACCAGTCTAGGTCCCACATCATGCAATACGATATCAACCAAACTAAGATAGGGTAATTAATTGCGGAATTAAAAATTACATGTACATTACAGATTAGGATTTAAGTTTACATATTTCAAAATAAAATTATAAAAGGGTAACATCTAATCTATTCATAACATCAATCATCACAACAAGTCTACCCAGAACCACCACATTAGCTGTCTTCCAATCAGTACCAGAAAGTTTGTTGAGAAGTGGTCTAGGAAAGCTTCAAAACTTGGATCTTGAATGACCTAAATACTAGGTCCTGCAGGTGATTTTCCTTTGGCTTTTCCTGTAAAATTTTAAAGCAACATCTGTAAGCAAAGCTTAGTGAGTTTATAGATTTTCAATATTAACATGCGTGTCAAGCGGAGTCATAATTCTAAGCGTGATAAGTCTTGGCTGCCGCTACAGCCCTCATCATGATTGAGATATAGTATCTTAAGATCGGATGATGTTCAAACCACACTCACGCTTATATCGTGGGGATCAGCCACATACTGGGCTAGCTACCAGTAGGTCAACATGGCCGAACATCGGAGGTCATTACCAAGTTCGTGAGAACTGGTGGAATAGCCGGGTCTAGAACAATAGACCATAAGGGCTAGTCAAGCTGAATAAATCTTATCAAGTCTGATCAATGAAGTAAGCATAAGTCTTAGAAGTCATGATAGCAACGAATCATAAAGCAAAGTCTGAAACGCTAATAAATGCAATATGAAATGATAAGCAAATAACTATCATGATTCACTGGGCATCACCCATCCATGGTGTGCACAGGTCTCAATCCAGCTGATAAATGAATGTCAAATAATGTAACAGCATCAATATATCTCAACCGGATCTTTGCATGTTCAATTTGAATATCTATAACTCACAGTTTGGGTCTTGGTCAAACAGATATATGAATCTGCCACCTGAGTTATCTCAGGATTTTATCAATCTCTTCTTTGTCAAATCAAGTCTCTGACCCGCTTTAAATCTTTTAAAATCTTTGTCTAACTGTTCAGAATTTCACTGAACCTGTCCAGAATTATCATATCATACCATATCAATATCATATCATTATCATCATTTCTTTAGTCGTTAAAATCTTTATTTTATCTGATTCTGATAATTTCTTTATTCTCAAATTATTCTCTGTCTCAATATTTCTCAAAAAGTCCCTTATTTGTACATTTAACAATGTATATAATCATATATTAAATATCAATTATATAAATGTTGGGTTTCGGATTCCTCTATTTCGGATCTACCCGAATTCGGATCATCCGGATCCGGATTCGGATTGCTCGGATTCGGACACATCCGAAGTGGTACATCCGGATTCGGATCATGACACAACCGAAATGATAATTGAATTCGGACTATTAAGGACCCGAAATATTTCATCCGAATTAGGATCAATATAGCATCCGAAATCAGAGCACCATCCGAAATCATCCACTCATCCGAATTCGGTTTCAACCGAATTCGGATCCTAATCTTCATAATTTTCCAGAAATTTGTTCTTCATGTTCATACTTGTGTTCATACGGATTTTATCAATAATCAACAAATTCTCATATTTATTAACATGCAATGTAATATTTTGTTGTAACAACATTATTTGAGTATTTTTATACTAATTTCCTAATCAAAAACACACTTATTTGATCAAGATCATCCAAAATATGATATTTTTGCCAAGAACATTATTTTTCATAAAAAATTCCGATTTCTACATAATTTGAATGATCCAGGCATCAAATTTTGTTTCTGTTTCTTTTATTTGATTCAATTCATCATAATCTATCAAAATTTTACACATGCAACAACATTTTTCACAATTAAAATTCTTGGTTTCGATTTCTCATAATATCCGAACCAACATACTAAACTTTCGAATTTAAATGGAATATTACCTTGAAATTTCTGTAGATTCTTGTTGATTGTTGTTAATTGTAACTCCCTTTGGATTGAATCTTCAATTGATTATCAATTTATAGTGAATTATTGATGAAATCTTGGGTTTGGCCGATTGCTTTAGTGAGAGGTTAGAGAGAGAGAGTTTAATTGTGTTTAAATGATCTTAAATGATCATTTTTTTTCTAGGCTTTTATATATAATTTTGGTCTCATTTGTTATTTAACCCACTAAACTTTTGTATTTTACATCTCTTTTATTTTACTCAATCATATCATAAATATAATTTAAAATTATATTTACTTAATATATTTTTATTCTTAATCAATATTTGAAAATTCCAAATAATATAACAAAATTATATTATTATCTCAAAATAGTCATTACATAACTAATCAAAAGTTAGGTTGTTACAGAATGGGCTCCACCACGCACAAACTTCGTCCCCGAAGTTAGCTATGTTCGAACAGACTGGGATATGTTGCTTTCATAACATCTCTAGATTCCCAGGACTGATGCGAACCTTTGTGGTGTTTCCACTAGACGAGCACCATCTGTATCTCTTTATTTCTAAGCTTCTTAGTCTTCGAATCCAGAATACGTTCTGGCTCTTCAACCACTCGAAGCTTTTCATCTATCTGCAGGTTAACGTGTGGTAACTGTATTTCTCTTTCGTCAGCTAAGCTTTTCCTTAAATGACTAACATGGAATACAGGGTGTATTCCAGCTAAGTCAGCCGGTAGTTCAAGACGATAAGACTGATTCCCAATCTTTTCGACGATCTTGAACGGACCAATAAATCTCGGAGCTAACTTGTTTCTTTTAATGAACCGTACCACATTCTTCATTGGGGATACTTTCAGCATCACCCAATCGTTAACCGCAAAGCTTATCGATCTATGCCGATTATCATAATATGACTTCTGCCTGCTTTGAGCTTCAAGAATATTCCTTCTAACGAGTTGAATCTTTTCGTGAGTCAACTGTAGAAGGGCAGGACCTGCTATTGGTGATTCGCCTGTTTCGCGCCAACAGGTAGGAGTTCTGCACTTTCTTCCGTATAAAGCCTCAAAAGGAGCCATCTTGATTGTTGAATGATAACTGTTATTGTATGAAAATTCGACCAACGGCAAGTGGTCATCCCAGTTACCACCTAAATCAAGAACGCAGGCACGAAGCATATCTTCAAGAGTTAGAATAGTACGCTCACTCTGGCCATCTGCATTTGGATGATAAGCAGTACTCATGGATATCCGAGTACCCATCCCTTCTTGTAATGTCTGCCAGAATCTGGATGTGAAGCGACTATCATGATCAGAAACGATAGACTTTGGCACACCGTGACGAGAAATAATTTCAGAGATATACAGCTGCGCCAATCTATCGAGAGAATATGTTTCTTTCATCGGAATGAAATGTGCTGATTTCGTTAATCGGTCAACGACTACCCAAATGGAGTCGTGCTGTCTTTTGGTCTTTGGCAGCTTCGTAATGAAGTCCATTGTTATATGCTCCCACTTCCACTCGGGAACTGGTAGTGGTTGCATATCCCCGAAGGGTTTCTGATGTTCTGCCTTAACCATCTGACAGACTCTGCAGCTTTCAACACACTTACCGATATCTTTCTTCATTCCTGGCCACCAGTAGTCAGCTTTCAGATCAAAGTACATCTTTGAGCTGCCAGGATGAATAGATAACTTGGACTGATAAGCTTCGGACAGAAGAGTGCTACGAATAGAACCATATTTAGGAACCCAGATTCGGTTTCCCTTGAGACAGTGAAGTCTCAAATGGTTCAGAGTTAGAAATTGTAGTTGCCCTTTTAGATTTTCAGAATCTATGTTCTCTTCTTTCAGCGCTTCAGTTTGAGCAACTCGAATATTTTCAATAAGATCAGAAGAGAATATAACTGGAGTTAGGGCATAACAGCACTTTTCTGGATATACTTTTCTACTCAACGCATCCGCGACAACATTTGCTTTGCCGGGATGATATAAGATCTCGCAGTCATAATCCTTGATAAGCTCCAAGGATCGACGCTGTTTCATGTTCAGATCTTTTTGAGTGAAAAGATATTTGAGACTCTTATGATCGGTGTAGAGCTGACACCGAGTCCCATATAGATAGTGACGCCAGATTTTCAAAGCAAAGGTAACGGCAGCCAACTCAAGGTCATGAGTTGGTGCACTTTTCTCGTAGTCTTTTAATTGCCTTGAAGCGTAGGCAATTACTTTTCCCCTTTGCATAAGAACACATCCTAAGCCAGTACCAGAAGCGTCGCTGTAAACAACGAAATCGTCGTTACCTTCTGGCAAGGCTAGGATCGGCGCTTGAATCAACTTTTGTTTCAGAATATCGAATGCCTCTTGCTGTTTATCGGTCCAAACGAAAGGAGTATTCTTCCGTGTTAGCATTGTAAGCGGCACAGCAATCTTTGAGAAGTCCTTTATGAATCGCCGATAATAACCGGCCAATCCAAGGAAACTTCTTATCTCTGAGGCATTGCGAGGTGTTTGCCACTTCTGAACAGCCTCGACTTTTGAAGGATCAACGGAAATTCCTTCGCCAGAAACAACATGGCCAAGGAACTGGATCTATAAGAATTAAGATAGAATTTCAAATTCTGAGGTGAATCATAGAATAGTTAAGGAAACAGCTCAAGACTTATATAATAGATATTATACCTGTCTGAGCCAGAATTCGCACTTAGAAAACTTTGCATAGAGTCTTTCTTTTCTTAATAACTCTAGCAATTGTCGTAGATGAATAGAATGATCAGCCTCCGTTTTGGAGTAAATCAGAATATCGTCTATGAACACGATAACTGATTTATCCAACATTGGTCTGCACACACGGTTCATGAGATCCATGAATGCCGCTGGTGCATTTGTCAAGCCGAACGGCATCACGAGAAATTCGTAATGGCCGTATCTTGTACGGAAAGCTGTTTTTGGAACATCTTCTTCCCTGACTTTTAACTGATGATACCCAGAACGGAGATCTATTTTTGAAAAGTAACTGGCTCCTTGTAACTGATCAAACAGATCATCGATTCTGGGCAGAGGATACTTATTCTTTATTGTAACCTTGTTCAACTCGCGGTAGTCGATGCACATACGGAAGGTTCCGTCTTTCTTTTTGACAAATAAAACTGGTGCACCCCACGGAGAAGAACTCGGTCGGATAAACCCCTTCTCCAACAGCTCTTGCAGTTGTTTTGACATTTCCTGCATTTCTGCAGGTGCAAGTCTGTATGGAGCTTTTGCGATAGGAGCCGCACCAGGAACCAAGTCAATACTGAATTCGACTTGTCGTTCCGGTGGCACTCCGGAAATATCGTCAGGAAATACGTCTGGGAACTCACAGACGATAGGAATATCGGATAAAGGTTTCTTTTCAGAACTGGACTCAGATAGAGCATAACAAAGGTAAGATTCGTGACCTTTAGACAAGTATTTGTGAGCCTTTTCTACAGATATAAAGCAATGCGCACCTTTCCGCTTCTCGCCCTTGATCTCAAGTACTCGGCCGTCTGAAGATTTGATTCTAATGGCTCGCCGGTTGCAGATAATTGTAGCCTCGTTGTTCATTAGCCAGTCCATGCCGATGATGACATCGAACTCTTTCAACGGAATCGGGATGAGGTCGAGATTGAATACAATATTATCAACTAGTAGTGTGCAGTTTCGATAAACAGAATCAGCCATAACATAGCTGTTACTGGCTGTCTCAATGTCAAGTATAACAGGAAGCTTCGATGGGGACTTAGATAATCTTGATGCAAAAGAAGTCGATATGAAGGAACGACTAGCGCCAGAATCAAATAACACACGAGCAGGTATCGTATTTAATAGAAACGTACCGGTGACTACGTCAGGTGTTTCTCTCGCCTCTTCAGCCGTTATTTGGAACGCACGTGTCCTTGCAGTTGGTGTTGCAGCAGAACTTTTCCCCGAAGATCCTCCTGCAGATGATTGAGACTGATAACGTGGCCCGCTTCGACACTGATGCATGAAGTGTCCTCGTTTCCCGCATTTTGCACATCCACGTCCCTGCTGTGGACATTCCTCGCTGCTATGACCTATCATGTTGCATGAGAAGCAAGTAACGTCATCCGGATTACATAGTCCCATGTGAGACTTTCTGCATCTCTTGCAGAATCGAGGCTCGTTTGTCAGTGAGTAAGCTTGCGCTTTCGGTTGTGAACTGTGCTCATGTGATTGCTGAGATTGTGACGGAGACTTATTTGGCCTAAAGAATCTGCCAAATCGCTGTTTCTTTGGAGGAGACGGGTTCATCGGATTAGTAGATGGAGCGTATAACTGATCACCATACTCTAAGTACCCTCGCTCAATCTGTCTCGCTGCTTCTACCATTTCCAGATAGCTCTTATATTTGATCGCACTCATCGGATGTCGATATCTGGGATTGAGTCCTACTCGGAACCTATTCATCTTTCTTTCTTCGGTAGCAACTTGGTATGAAGAATAACCGCATAATCGCGAAAACTCGTGCTCGTATTCGTCGACTGTCTTCGTTCCCTGAGTCAGCTGCATCAGTTGTACTTCCATTTTATCTCGCTGGTTGACCGGGCAGTATTTCGCATTGAACATTTCAAGAAACTGCTCCCATTCTAAAGTCTGAATCACCTCCTCACCATAGATACTTCGCTGGGTTTTCCACCAGGCACGGGCAGCTCCCACAAATAGTGCAGACGCATAGCTTACTTTCTTCGAATCTAGACAATCAGAAATCCTGAAGATTTCTTCAGTATGACTAATCCAATCCATCGCCTGGATCGGATTCACTGTACCCTCAAAGTTCAGGGCACCGCTCGCTTTGAAGTCCTTAAACTTGCAGCCTTTTGGCTGAGCTATTTGGGTTTCTGGGTTAGATTTATCAGAATCAGATTCATTGGTCTGGACTTGCTTTTCTTTTCTCTTATTTTTCTTTTCTTCACGTCTTTTAGCTTCGACCTCATCTCTGGCACGAAACTGTTCTTGCATCATTTTGTTTTGTTGTTCTGAGTGTTGGGCTAGAAATTGTTGCATCATTTCAAACATTTGTTGTTGGGTCATATTGTTGGGAATATCACCTGATCCTGATCCTGACATCTTCTACTGAAAATTAAAATCAATTAACTATCAGTTTATAGGCTTAGATCTATGTACCCTTTTCCCATCCTAACAGTCTGTACATCCTATCTCAGTTCAAACCACCTAAATGATTGATACATATGTATTGCTTCAGTTTAAGATCAAGTATACTCACGTAATACTTGATTCACTCAAACTATGGGCTCTGATACCATCCTGTGAAGACCACCCCTTACGGGGCAGTGCTCACCAGTCTAGGTCCCACATCATGCAATACGATATCAACCAAACTAAGATAGGGTAATTAATTGCGGAATTAAAAATTACATGTACATTACAGATTAGGATTTAAGTTTACATATTTCAAAATAAAATTATAAAAGGGTAACATCTAATCTATTCATAACATCAATCATCACAACAAGTCTACCCAGAACCACCACATTAGCTGTCTTCCAAATCAGTACCAGAAAGTTTGTTGAGAAGTGGTCTAGGAAAGCTTCAAAACTTGGATCTTGAATGACCTAAATACTAGGTCCTGCAGGTGATTTTCCTTTGGCTTTTCCTGTAAAATTTTAAAGCAACATCTGTAAGCAAAGCTTAGTGAGTTTATAGATTTTCAATATTAACATGCGTGTCAAGCGGAGTCATAATTCTAAGCGTGATAAGTCTTGGCTGCCGCTACAGCCCTCATCATGATTGAGATATAGTATCTTAAGATCGGATGATGTTCAAACCACACTCACGCTTATATCGTGGGGATCAGCCACATACTGGGCTAGCTACCAGTAGGTCAACATGGCCGAACATCGGAGGTCATTACCAAGTTCGTGAGAACTGGTGGAATAGCCGGGTCTAGAACAATAGACCATAAGGGCTAGTCAAGCTGAATAAATCTTATCAAGTCTGATCAATGAAGTAAGCATAAGTCTTAGAATTCATGATAGCAACGAATCATAAAGCAAAGTCTGAAACGCTAATAA
Organism: Centrapalus pauciflorus; assembly: GCA_020465985.1. NCBI lineage: Eukaryota > Viridiplantae > Streptophyta > Magnoliopsida > Asterales > Asteraceae > Centrapalus > Centrapalus pauciflorus. The sequence goes on along the minus strand of JAANYP010007862.1, from coordinate 33,172 downwards.
ATGCAATATGAAATGATAAGCAAATAACTATCATGATTCACTGGGCATCACCCATCCATGGTGTGCACAGGTCTCAATCCAGCTGATAAATGAATGTCAAATAATGTAACAGCATCAATATATCTCAACCGGATCTTTGCATGTTCAATTTGAATATCTATAACTCACAGTTTGGGTCTTGGTCAAACAGATATATGAATCTGCCACCTGAGTTATCTCAGGATTTTATCAATCTCTTCTTTGTCAAATCAAGTCTCTGACCCGCTTTAAATCTTTTAAAATCTTTGTCTAACTGTTCAGAATTTCACTGAACCTGTCCAGAATTATCATATCATACCATATCAATATCATATCATTATCATCATTTCTTTAGTCGTTAAAATCTTTATTTTATCTGATTCTGATAATTTCTTTATTCTCAAATTATTCTCTGTCTCAATATTTCTCAAAAAGTCCCTTATTTGTACATTTAACAATGTATATAATCATATATTAAATATCAATTATATAAATGTTGGGTTTCGGATTCCTCTATTTCGGATCTACCCGAATTCGGATCATCCGGATCCGGATTCGGATTGCTCGGATTCGGACACATCCGAAGTGGTACATCCGGATTCGGATCATGACACAACCGAAATGATAATTGAATTCGGACTATTAAGGACCCGAAATATTTCATCCGAATTAGGATCAATATAGCATCCGAAATCAGAGCACCATCCGAAATCATCCACTCATCCGAATTCGGTTTCAACCGAATTCGGATCCTAATCTTCATAATTTTCCAGAAATTTGTTCTTCATGTTCATACTTGTGTTCATACGGATTTTATCAATAATCAACAAATTCTCATATTTATTAACATGCAATGTAATATTTTGTTGTAACAACATTATTTGAGTATTTTTATACTAATTTCCTAATCAAAAACACACTTATTTGATCAAGATCATCCAAAATATGATATTTTTGCCAAGAACATTATTTTTCATAAAAAATTCCGATTTCTACATAATTTGAATGATCCAGGCATCAAATTTTGTTTCTGTTTCTTTTATTTGATTCAATTCATCATAATCTATCAAAATTTTACACATGCAACAACATTTTTCACAATTAAAATTCTTGGTTTCGATTTCTCATAATATCCGAACCAACATACTAAACTTTCGAATTTAAATGGAATATTACCTTGAAATTTCTGTAGATTCTTGTTGATTGTTGTTAATTGTAACTCCCTTTGGATTGAATCTTCAATTGATTATCAATTTATAGTGAATTATTGATGAAATCTTGGGTTTGGCCGATTGCTTTAGTGAGAGGTTAGAGAGAGAGAGAGTTTAATTGTGTTTAAATGATCTTAAATGATCATTTTTTTCTAGGCTTTTATATATAATTTTGGTCTCATTTGTTATTTAACCCACTAAACTTTTGTATTTTACATCTCTTTTATTTTACTCAATCATATCATAAATATAATTTAAAATTATATTTACTTAATATATTTTTATTCTTAATCAATATTTGAAAATTCCAAATAATATAACAAAATTATATTATTATCTCAAAATAGTCATTACATAACTAATCAAAAGTTAGGTTGTTACAACAATCATAACACTGCTCTGCTGTCGTCACCATTAACTGATAAATCTAACTGTTGTGATTCTTTTTCAGGTGCTGATGGTAATTCTACTGAAGTTCATTATGAAGCTTTTGTTGCCAATGATGGACTGTTTGCTTTAAATGCTGAAGATTTAGAACAAATCCATCCAGATAATCTAGAAGAGATGGACTTGAAATGGCAGCATGCAATGTTGACTATGAGGGCTAAAAGGTTTCTGAAAAGAACTGGCAGATCAAACTTCCAAGCCAGACCAGAAGGCAGACCAGCATTTGATAAATCAAAAGTTGAATGCTTTAAATGCCACAAGTTTGGACACTTTGCCAGAGAATGCAGATCCCAAGGTCAACAACCACCAAGACCCCAGCAAACTAATCAAGCTTCATCATCATAAGCACTTGTCTCTCAACAAGACAATGTGTTTGACTGGAGTGATCAGACAGAAGAGGAGTTTCAAAATCAAGCTCTCATGGCAGAAACATCTAATATCACTTCCACTGAACTACCATCTGAGGTAAATGCTAAACTCTGCTCTCAAACATGCAAAAATATGGTTAAAAACTACAGAGATCATAATGAGAGCATGTGCAAAACTCTAGCTAAGATGGAAGAAAGGATATATGAGTACATGCAGGCCATAGAAGATCTTGAAAAACAGATCAATGACTATAAAGATAATGAGATTCAAATGGGACATGATAGAACATATCATGAGTGGGAGTAAAAGGAACTGAATAATTTAATAATAGAGTCCCTAAATAAGAAATTAGATGAGGCTGAACAGAAGGTGTTAGAAGCTAACAAGAAAATGGAATCTGTCAATATAGATTTTGGAAACTTCAAATTGACAAATCAAAAGCTGGAACACCTAATGGAAGTTCAATTTAAAGATATGGTAAAATCTCAGCTAAATCCCAAAGAAGGTATAGGATACAGAGCCACTCCACCCCCATACAACAACAAATACATTCATCCCATGAGTGAAGTTGCTGATAGGCTTGGTAATGAACCATTAGATGAGTCAATGACAACTGTAGATCCTCCTTGAAAACAGTCCTGAATCTACAGAAGAAATGATTCCAAATGAAGGCTGTGAGTGCAAACAAGTTGAGAGAGAACACAAAACAATGAGTGCACCTATAGAAACCTCTAACCCCAGTAAGAAAGGAAAAGAGAAGATGAGTGTATGCAATGCTGCTCCACATGTTTCTGTACCTTCTAACTGTAACATTGCATCTTCCTCAAAAGGTAATAAAAGGGGTAAGACTGTTTCAATCTGCACTTGCCAAAAGCATGGTGTCCAAAAGTTTCCCAAACAACAACAGGTAAGGGGAAATCAAACAAGAACCAGTTATGGTCCAACAAAACTGGTTCTCCAATCAAAACAGTCAAAAGATGTTTCCATTGTGGCAGGAAAAACCATTTGGCCAGACATTGTTTGTATAAACCATATGTTGCAAAACAGACTGTGCTTCAGAAACAGGCATTTGTTCAAAACACAAAAAATTCAAAGGCCAAACCTCTTGTTGCACCAGTTCCAAAGAAGACAGTTGATCACAGGTTCTTAAAAGTCAATAAACGCCAGTCTACACACCAAAAACAAGTTTTGGCAAAGTCCAAATCAAATTTTAAACAGATATGGTGTGTTAAAGGCAAAAACTCAGATCAAACTGTTGATACAAAAGTTGAGACTGCTAAGCCTAAAGTTGGAACTGGTAGTGCAAACTCTGAAGCTGTTAGCAGTAAAAACCCAGTTCAAACTGCTAAGCTTAAACTGGTAATGGATCATCTGAGACTGTTATTACAAAGGTCGGAAAGAACACCTGGATACCTCATGTCATAACTAAATATTCTTCACAGAATCCACCAGTGGATCTCACTAAGTATAAAAAGTCACAAACAGTATTTAGTTATGTCAATGCACAATGACAGCCCAAAACCAACGTGGTTTGGGTTTACTCCACTACTAACTAAGCTTTTATTTGTGCAGGGCACCCAAAGGTCACAACATAAAACAAGATGGCATTTGGACAGTGGATGCTCTAGGCACATGACAGGCAATTCTGAATGCTTGTCAAATTTCAAAGGCTTTGAAGGACGGTTTGTTGCATTTGGAGGAAATTCCAAGGGAGGTAAGGTCACAGGTAAAGGTACTGTCAAAGCAGGCAATATGCTTTTCAATGATGTTTTGTATGTTGAACAGCTGAAGTACAATTTACTAAGTGTGTCTTAAATATGGGATAAACAAAATATTGTTGTATTCACAGATTCTGAGTGCATTGTTCTTTCAAAAGATTTTAAAATTCCTGAAAATCTTGTTTTACTTAGAACACCAAGAAAGGACAATGTCTACTGTTTGGACACAGATCTTTTATACAAATCAAGTACTTTAAGCTGTTTGATATCCAAAGCATCATCTAATGAGTCTGCTCTGTGGCACAGAAGGATGTGTCACATCAATTTCAAATCTATGAATGTTCTAGTCAAAAAGAATTTGGTAAGAGGTTTACCACAAAAGGAGTTCATCTGTGATGATCACTGTGTAGCATGTCTTAAAGGCAAGCAACACAAAACTTCTCATAAGGCCAAAGAAGTAAATTCAATCTCATCTGCTTTTCATCTTACTCATATGGATCTCTTTGGTCCAAAATCTGTTTTGAGTTTGAATAAAAGAGCTTACTATTTAGTCATTGTTGATGATTTCACCAGATTTACATGGGTCTACTTTCTTAGGACTAAAGATGAAATTGCTGAGCTAGTTAAATCATTTATCCTTAAGATAGAAAACCAATCCAACTTAAAATTTAAGGTGATCAGGTCAGACAATGGAACTAAGTTTGAAAATCATATCCTAAACAGTTTCTGTGAGTCTAATGGTATTGCAAGGCAATATAGTGCACCAACAACACCACAACAAAATGGTGTAGCTGAAAGAAAGAACAAAACATTAATTGAGGCTGCTAGAACCATGCTAGTTGATTCTAAACTGCCAATGACCTTTTGGGCAGAGGCAGTCAATACATCTTGTTATGTTCTAAATAGGGTTCAGGTTGTTCAATCACAAGGGAAAACTCCATATGAGTTATTCCATCATAGAGTCCCCTTAATAGCCTTTCTAAAGTCTTTTGGTTGTTCATGCACTATTCTTCACACTAAGACTCACTTAGGAAAGTTTGAAAGTAAGGCTGAAGAAGGTTTCTTTGTAGGATACTCTACTCAAAGCAAAGCCTATAGGGTATATAACAGTGGGTCTAAAACCATTGAAGAAAGTGCCAATGTTGAGTTTACTGAAAACACTGCAAATGTCAAAGACACTGGTCCTGATTGGTTGTTTGATCTAGATTCACTACCAAATTCTCTGAGCTTTGTTGAGTATACTACAGACACTAATGAAAACAGGGTTGAAGCTGCCAACACAAATTCTCATGTTGGTAACACAAATGCTCAAGCTGTTGGCACAACGTTTCAGACTGTTGAAGATTCTGGTCAATGGGATGAGTATACTGTTCTACCACTTCTATCTTGTGATCCACCAGGGGTACTGGATGCTTAACATGATTCAAATCTAAATTATGAAGTGCCAATCCCAAGCCCTGAGGTAACAACTCCATCACATAGGGCAACAGTCTCATCTTCTGGTCAAGCTGTTCCTGAAGTGGAACCATCAAGTGGTCCTGAAGGAGATGATACAAATCTAGGAACCTCATTTCAGACAGACAGAGAGCCAACACTCAGAGTTCACAAGTATCACCCTCTCAATCAGATATTGGGTGATCCACACACTCCTGTACAGACAAGGACAATGGTTCACAAGGAGTCTACTAATGCTGAATCAGCAGTTCCTGAATTCAGTCTAGCTGCCTTTGAACATGCATGTTTCATGTCACAATTAGAACCTAAGAAGGCATCTGAGGTTTTGAAAGATCCATCTTGGATTGAGGCAATGCAGGAAGAAGTACTGCAATTTAAGATTCAGAATGTATGGAATCTAGTTGATCTTCCTAAAGGAAAGAGAGCAATTGGTACAAGATGGGTATTCAGAAACAAGAAGGACGAGAGAGGGATAGTAATCAAGAACAAAGCAAGACTGGTAGCACAAGGATACACTCAAGAAGAAGGAATAGATTATGATGATGTCTTTGCTCCAGTAGCAAGAATAGAAGCCATCAGACTGTTCCTAGCCTATGCAAGCTTCAAAGGGTTTAAAGTGTATCAAATGGATGTGAAGTCTGCTTTCCTGTATGGTACAATCGAAAAAGAGGTCTATGTGTGTCAACCCCCTGTATTTGAGGACTATAAGTATCTAGACAGAGTCTACAAATTAGACAAAGCCCTCTATGGACTCCACCAAGCCCCAAGAGCATGGTATGACACTCTGTCATCATACCTTCTACAGAATGAATTCAAGAGAGGTACTCTGGACAAAACATTGTTCACAAAGTCCATCAAATCTGAGATTTTGCTTGTTCAGATTTATGATGATGATATCATCTTTGGGTCTACAAATGACAGTCTGTGCAAAGAGTTTGAGGCATTGATGCATAAAAAGTTTCAAATGAGTTCAATGAGAGAACTCACCTTCTTTCTAGGATTGCAGGTCAAGCAGAAGCCCACAGGACTTTTATAAGTCAATCAAAGTATGTTAAAGACATTCTGGAAAAGTTTGGTTACAAAGATACCAAAGTTTCTAGTACTCCAATGGACACTCACAAGCAGCTTGATGCAGACAAAGATGGAGTAGATGTGGAGATTCACCTATACAGATCCTTGATAGGTTCATTTATGAATCTCACATCTACTAGACCTGATATAATGTTTGTTGTTTGTGTTTGTGCCAGGTTTCAATGTGCTCCAAAGGACTCACATCTGTTTGCTGTTAAGAGAATTTTTAGATATCTAAAAGGCCAACCACATTTGGGTCTATGGTATCCTAAAGACTCTCCTCTTGAACTAACAACCTATTCTGACAGTGTCTATGGAGGATGCAACATTGACAGAAAGTCCACAACTGGTGGATGTCAATATCTTGGAGCAAGACTGGTCTCTTGGCAGTGCAAAAAGCAAACAACTGTCTCCACCTCATCTACTGAAGCAGAATATGTAGCAGCTACCAGCTGCTGTTCCCAAGTGATGTGGATTCAGAATCAACTGAGAGACTATGGTATGAACTTCTTATCTACTCCTATTTACATTGACAACTCAAGTGCCATAAGCATTGTACAGAATCCAATGAAATTTCCCAAGACCAAGCATATAGACATTAGATTTCATTTTATAAAAGATTGTAATGAGAAGAAATTAATCCAAATTACCATAATTCATACAGATGATCAGTTAGCTGATCTATTTACAAAACCATTTGATGTAGGAAGATTCACCTTCCTAGTGTCAAATATTGGCATGGTTAATATGAATTAATTTGTTTTTCATCACTCTCTCCTATTTTATGAAGAATATATTTATTTCATATGCTTGATTAAGGGGGAGACACTGTTTTATCAGAATATGCTTAATTTTCAACTAACAGCTTGAGTCTTTTCTCAAGCTGCTAGTTCATTTCACTCGGACTGTTAGTTGTTTTCACTTGATCTGTCAAAGTGTGCAGGGTAATTCGGTAAATTCTTATAAGTGTGTGCGCGGGATTAGATATTTTCGAAGCCCTCAAACCTTTAAAGGTCCCAGTTTAGTTCAATTGCAACTACCAGTTGCAAAAATATCTTCCACGACCTTCCTTTTTCTCTCTGAGCGATTCACACACTTCTCTAAAACCCTAAATCACCGTTTGATCGTCAATGGAGTTTGTCAAAGAACACAACTGTCTCCCCTTTTCTCTCAAACACACTGACCTTCAACCATTCCACGACATGATGGACTTCCTTCGAAGTTCCCATATCCATCATGCGTTCTCTATAAATCCCACTATCTATATATCCCATATAGAACAGTTCTGGAAATATGTCTCAGTCAAAACCATCAACGGAGTCACTTCTTTGACATCCAAAATCGATGGCAACACTATCACTATCACTGAGGAAACCATCCGCCAACACTTGCATCTTCAAGATGCTGCAGGTATAACAGATCTATCTCTTACTGCCTTACATGAAAGCCTTTTTGCTATAGGGTATAGGGGCCCTACTGATTTTCTTTCACTTTCTTTAAAGCACATTTTGCCCCTAAGTGGAAATTCCTTGTGCATGTTATACAACAGTGCATAAGCCCTAAAAGAACTTGTTGGTCAGATGTTTCTTCGAATATAGCCACTGCCTTAGTATGTTTTTCAACGGGCCAACAGTTCAATTTTTCAAACATGATTTTTCAGGGTATGCTAAGGCATCATGCCCTAAAGAATGGGAAAATTTTGATGTATCCATGATTTTTGGCTGAAATAATTGCAAGAACTTGCAATAATTTCAATATACATAAGAGGATACATGTTTCCCATAGGCACTCTTTACCATCAATAAAAAGACTTTTAAAACCTAGTGCCAATTTTTTGAATATAGATGTCCAATTGCCTTCTGTAATGCTGGGCGTCAATCCAATAAACAGAGGAGAGGGTCCTGAGTAGGCTCAGCCTTCCATCACTGCTTCACCCCCCAGGACCCCAACCCACTCCTCATGATACAAATACTCCATCTGCTCCTTCTATCAAACCCACTTCCCCACTCATACAATATAAAAGACAAAGGGTTTCAGGAGCTCCTTCCTCCTCAGCCCTATACCAGAGCCAGGTATCCCTGTGCAGGAGGACACTTCTGCACAGAATATCCAAAGGGCACCCACTAAGGACACTCCCATCCTCAATTTTGAGGTGGCCATCCCAACAGAGGATGTCCATATGGGTTCTGTGGCTGACACTACTGATGTCTCTGCACAAGAGGCACAGGCCAGTGTCAACATCAATAAGACCACACCTATGGCAACAGAGGGTGTGCAGGCACCCTCTGGAAGTCCCCAGTACCAAGAACAGAGGGGCCCAGATGTTTCTACTTCTGGAATTCATGCCAGTGATAGATCACAAGTACCACTCTCATTTGATGATCTTGAGGCTAGTCTGCAACTAATGATATTGACGGATCCTCAGCTCAAACCTATTGTAGCAGTATTGGAACATTACAAGTCCATCATTGCTACACAGGGGGCACAAATCATAGCACTCCAACAGACAGTAGCAGCTCAACATCAGAGAATGGATTATTTTCATCAAGGGTTCACCCTCTGTGGAAATAAGATCATTCAACTTGAGAAGATGATTCAAACCCTAATGGCAAAGGTTGTAGGTCCTCCTGGCTAAACCAATGCATCCAAAAAGGGGGAGAATCAGGAGATCCCTATTTCAGTCCAAACAGCTTCAACTCCTGTTCCAACAGTCCCAGATTCTAGGCTAACAGTCCTAACAGCTACTCAAGCTGTTAGCCTAGAAACTCAAGCTGCTCCAATCAGAACAACTGGGGTTGTTATCAGAGAAGGAACTCAGGCTCCAGTCAGTACAGTCCAAGCTACAGCAATTGCATCCAGAGATAAGGGTAAGGGCATACTCATTGAATCTTCAAAGATTAAATTTTCTTCTAAAGAAGCCCAGGTTGCTCATGATGCTGAACTTGCAAGAAAATTAGCAGAGGAACATGATGATCTCTTAGACCAGCAATCTCATGCTCCAATGAAAGATGATGAAACCTTAGGTGATTACCTAAGAGGGTTTGTGGTCAAGCAGATTCAGAAGAAAAGGAAAATGCCAACAGGGCATTCAAAGGCAGAGCACAGAAAATTTTTGATCAACCTCTCTGCATCAGTTGGAATTCCTAGAATAATGGCTCAGTCATGGCCAACAGAAAAGCTGCAAGATATACATGACAAAGAGATGAAGAAACAGAAAGCAGCCAAAGTCTCCCAACAAGTCCAAAGTCAACAAGAACCAGTTCAAGCTGGTGTCAGTGATCCTTCTCCTCCTGTTCAATCTGTTGCTAATGATCCTTAATCAGAAACTATTCAACAAGCAAAGCTTGATCAGGTGAAAAGGGTGTTGTTTGAGTATCAACTTCAAAAGGTGATAGAAATTGAAAAGACCCTCGATCAGCATGACTTCTCCAAGCCTCCTATTACATACTGGTATGCTAAGTCAATGGATGACATTGATTTAAAATATCATTTTGTAGTTAAAAGAGAAGCTGGTCTTGAGGAAGAATACAAAAGCATAGTTCACCTTGTTCAGAAGATGACCAGAGAAGAGCTGACTCAAATGCATCGGATTGGAACTGTTAGTCAGTCTAGGTCTCCACTTCTTTGGGTCAAGCAGAGTGTAAAGGATCTGAAAAGTATTTTTGATCCAGAATCTATCAGAAGAGATATAGAAGATGCCAAGGATATGAACATTGCACATGTTGATCTATATGTGAAATCAAAGACATACGGACTCAAATTTACAAATGGATCCAGCATGTTATTCAATTTTGAATTCTTTGATCTTCCAAGAGCATGGTTACCGCAAATAAGCTCAGTGAAGATATACTTTGATAAAGAAAAGATGAAAAGAGAATTTTTAAAGGCAATTAAGCAGAAACTTTCACAACTGTAAGTTTTTGGATGCCTTAGTTTGTAGATAACAGTTTTACTTTGTTTTATTTCCTTATTTGTACAAAAACTTAAAGTCTTGTGTAAAGAATTTAAGTTAGGGAGAGATTGTTGGGAAATATTCTAAGTATGTCAAGCTGTTAGTTAGATTTCTCAAACTGTTAGTAGATTTTCTGTGTAATTACAAAGTTCAAGCTGTTAGTTGAGAAAGTTCGAACTGCTAGTTCAAAAGTTCAAGCTGCCAGTGTTCAAGTTCAAGCTGCTCAACAGATTGTCTTCATGCTGCTCAACAGCTCAATAAACAGAAAGTGCTGAAATTCAGGAAAATATATATATTCGAAGATTCAAGCATATCTACTACCAGAGAAATCAGAGTTTTCCAAGGAAACAAATCAGAAGGCTTTATATATACATAGAATAGGTTTTTCTATTGTAAGTCTGCGCGTACATGTTTTGATTCAGTTGTAATGGCCTTTTGATTAAGTTTTCATAAGCCTCTAAGGTTGTAAAAACCCTAAGAACAATCTGTGTTCTTCGTCTAATCAAACAGATTAGAGGTGATTGTAATCATTGAGTTTGGCAATGCAAAAGATTTGATTTTTATTATATTTATGTGTTATTTGTTTTGAAAGCTTTTCTTAAAACAGTTAAGTGTTATTCCGCAAACTTCTTAATTGGACTTTGATTCAATACAAGGTTATTGGTTTTATACTCTGATTGATTCAAATCAGTTAATCTTAGGTAGTGAATTTTGATCTTGACACCGGTTCGGGTTCAGAATGTTTAGGTGAAGGAAGGATGTTTGGCATGATATGCGAGGGTATTTCTGGAGTAGATTCAACTGCGGATGTATCAGTGGATGATGTTGATGGATGAGGGTATGACGTGGATGAAGATGGATCGGATAGAATTTGTGGTGCAGTTGAATTGTTGGATGTGTTACCTACGGTAGGAGAAACATTAGAAACATTAGAACTAGGACCAAAAAATTTTACATAAAAAGGATCAATTAAATTAACTAAATCAGAAGGTGAAAAAGAAGTAGATTGAGAAGAAGAGTCTTCAGGCATTGGTGTAATGCATGGTCCTGAATGATCAACTTCGGGTGCCAGTTCAACCAATTCATCAAATGTGACATGCACACTTTCATTGACTGTCCTGGTTCGGGTGTTGAATGCACGATAAGCCTTCGAGTTGGATGAGTATCCAATGAAGATCGCTTCATCCGCTTTTTCGTTCAATTTCCCAAGGTTGTCTTTATCATTAAGCACATAGCACCTGCAACCAAATATACGTAAGTACTTGATAAAAGGTACTTTATTCAAGAAGAGTTGATATGGAGTTTTATTGAAACGCTTATGGATTATGGAGCGATTCTGTGTGTAGCAAGCCGTTGACACGGCTTCGGCCCACAAGAACGGAGGTAGCTTTGAGTAAGTCAGAATTATACGAGCGACTTCCACAAGGGTACGATTACGCCTTTCTACGACTCCATTTTGTTGAGGTGTTCTAGCAACAGAATATTGATGTTGAATACCTTTGGATTGAAGGAAGCCCTCAACTACCAAATTCTTGAATTCCGTGCCGTTGTCAGATCAGATTGATTGAACGGACAGTTGCTGTTGGGTTTCGACACTCTTTATAAAATCGATGATTTCTTGAGTTGTCTCATCCTTGGATCGCAAGAACTTAACCCAGGTATATCGTGAGTAATCATCAACAATAACCAACACATATCGCTTCCCATTTATGCTTTGGGTCCGCATCGATCCGCATAAGTCCATATGAAGTAACTCCAACACTTTCTTCGATGATGGTTCGGGTTTTGGTTTGTGAGATGATCTTTTCATCTTGCCCTTCTCACATGCTCCACACAGATGGTCTTTTTCATATCTCAGTTCTGGGAGACCTTTCCCCAGTTGTTTAGCAGCCATCTTGATGATGTTTTCAAAGTTTAAGTGAGATATCCTTTGATGCTACAACCAAGAGTCTTTTAAAGAGGCTTTTGATAGAAGGCAGATGCTATCTTTAACCATGAGCTTAGCTACGTCCATGGTGTAAATGTTAGAGTTACGGGAACCGGATAAGATTTCTTTGCCATCCGTACTCTTAACACTGCAGTTCTTAGCCCTAAACGTTACTTCTAATCCTTTATCGCAGAGCTGTCCTATGCTAAACAGATTATGTGATAATCCCTCAACATAGTCAACATTCTTGATGACTAGATTATTTAAGACTAAGTCCCCGTATCCTTTTATGTGAGCCTGGTGACTGTTCCCGAATTTTACCGTCCCACAATATTATTCAACTACGTTGGACAGCAATTCTCTTCTCCCAATCATGTGCTTTGAGCAACCCGAATCCATATACCAGATGGATTTTTCCTGAAAAACAAATAAACACATATAATGAAAATATATAGGCATTCAAACAAATCCTTCTTTTATTAACAATCAACCGTGTTCTGAACCGATATGTTCAAAAAACATGATGAATTTAGACCGGGTCATGAGCTGTGTGCACAGAAGCCAAACGTGTCGGTTTAAGCACAACCGACAAGCAAAAGAACGAGTCCTAGTCTATGATAACTAGAAGCCAATTCATTGAAGTACGGGTCTTGATCTGTAGTAACCAAGAACCGTCTGCATTAAGATCACACAACTTTGGGTACCCATCTTAATATGGGTCCTTTTGGGTTAGGAGTTCCAGGTGAATATGACACGTTTGCAGTTTTAGGAACCCATTTTGCAGTTATGTGTGGTCCGGATGCACAGCCTTTTGGAATCCATTGAAATTTGGATTTATCAGGCTTTGGAACCTTAGGCGATGAAATTACCTTCGGTTTTTGACTTTTTGAGACTTTTTTGACTTTTGCTTTGGTTTTGGGCCTAGGCAAAGTACAAGTCTCATTTTTCGTGATGGTCGATGAGGCAACATTTTTTATTTTCTTTTTGCGAATTCTTTTAGCAGGTAATGGCACAAAAGCATTTAATTTCCAGGAATTGGCGTCTGAAACGAGTTGGACATAAATTGAACAAGTCACTAAAAGAGTACTTTAAACAAGTAGTAGAATTCGTTACATCATTACAAATATTGTTTTCAGAGATTACATGTATCCTATCTCTAGAAACAAAATCAATTGGCATAACAGCCTTCTTCACAAAAAAACTCGTAAAGTCTTGCATGGTAGTTTTTGGTACTCTTCTCACATGATCTGTAGGAACAAAACGACGAGAGTCAGTACGCATGGAAGACTTGGACTTTAAAGATTTTTCTTTTTCTTGGTGAGTGGGTTTCTTAAGAGACTTGGATTGAATCTGAGTCTTTTTCGAAACCTCAGCTTTAAAAGGTTTTGAGCAATCACCTTTACAACTGATAGAAGAATTTTCAATCTTAGTCTTGCCTTTGTTAGATGACACGAGTGAGATTTTGGTAGGACGAGAAACTCTTGGTTCTTTTAAATGATCTTTTAATGTTTGAGAAATCATGTCAAAATTTTCTCTGTAGACAGTTAATTCTATAGATTGTTGAAAACTTTGATTTACCAATTTTTCCTCAATCTTAAGAAGAGCTTCTTGAAAATCAAGAGCTTTCTTTTGAGTTGACTTTAATTCCTTTTCTAAAACTTTAATTTTATCTGAAGAACTTTTGTAGGAATGTAAAGGTGAAGGATTGGTTTTACAGATTTTGCTTTCATTTTAGCTTCTGAATAACTAGACAAGAAGTCTTTCTCTAGAGTGGGTACTCTAGAAGGTTAACTCTCGTTTAGTTCTTCATATTTAAAAGACATTTCTTTTTCCTTGTTTTCATTACGTTTCTCATCCTCTTTGGTTAAAACTTTTTTTGATGACTCAAAAAAGAAAGATTTAAGCTCAACACCCATATAATGCATGTCATAAAACAGAGGTAAAACTCTTTGAGCCTTTTCCAAATATTTAGGATTTTTAAAACTGATTCCTTGTTTAGAATGGTAAAACCTAGTTTCTTTGGGCTGATTCAAATGAATAGTTTGTTCAGTTTGATCCCGTTTTAAAAATGCATCATCAAGGGTCTTTATTCGAGAGTACAAACTTATTCTTTCTTCTTCTATCATTTTGTATTTTTCTAAGCTGTCTATGTTTTCCATACTTACCGTCTCTAATCGTTTTGATAGAACATATATTTCTTCTTTTATGGAGAGCTTTTCATTAGATAACCTATCCATACAAGATTCTAGGTACGTATTCCTATCCTGAACATCTACCTTTTCAATTAGCATCTGTTTTATCACATTATGATTAGTTAACCACTTTGATTGATATAATTCAGATGACTCTTTTAATGTTTGGGCTAGATGTTCAGCCTTCACACACTTTTCTGTTTCAGCATTTAACCTAGCTTCTAAATCAAGTATATGTGTGTGCAATTTACATTCACATGTATAGATAAACTATTTACATGCTTTGGAATGTAAAAGGAATGTACCTCTCGTGCCTCAGAATCTGAAGACGAACATTCGGGATCGTCGGATCTGGCCATCAGACATGCTGGTGGATTTTGCGTTGTCTCCCCCTCAGTAGCAGTGTCTGAATCTGAATCAGTTGAAGTGGAATAGTTATCCAATCCCAGATGATCCACCATGTAACAATTCTTTCCTTTGTCATCCTCGTCATCAGTATCCTCTACACCCCAATAATCTTCTTGGGCAACGAGAGCCATAGCATCCGTTCTCTTCTTGGCGGCTTCCAGCTTTCGCTCATAGTAACCGACGCCCCTATCGAACTTGTTCTTGCATTCCCGAGAAAAGTGGCCAGGTTTGCCACACTTGTAGCACAGACGTTCTTCGGTTCCTTTCAGCTCTTCTGCTCCCGGCCTCTCATCTCTCCTCTCCACCGGCCTCTTGTCGGCACGGCGAGGTTCCCTACTATCATCTCGCCTGTTGTCCCGACGATCATGGTCCCTGCGATCGTCACGTCGGTCATTCCTTCTTTCATCACGACGGTCATCCCTGCGGTCATAGTCGCGTCGATCATCCCTGTGATCATCTCTCCTATCGTCTCGCCTTTCATAACGGCGGTCATCCCGATAGTCCCGTTTATCGTCGTATCTTCGGTCATCTCTGTCATCCCTGCGAGAGTCGTCCCTATGATAATCATCCCGTATTTCATTTCGTCTGTCATTCGAGTACCTCCGCGGACCAGTGTCGTGGCGGAGCTGATTGTTAGTCTTATTGGAAAAACGCCGTTGTTGTAGACGATTAGTCCAGAAGGCTATATGTTCCTGAATCACCGCTTCTTCCTCATCTATTATCTCACGCGGATGAGAAGCATATCGACACTGGGATGAAGATTAACCTTGAGCATAAGATGCAGTGGGAATGTTCTTGTTGGAGATCAAGGCCAGAGAGTCAGTGGGTTTGATGCCCGTATTGGCAGATAGTAACAAGGATGTTAGCTGATTGGCCATCTGCTTCTGATGGTCTATATCACCCTAATACTTTTTCAGTTCTTTAAACACCACATTGATCGAGACTTCGGGAATGTTCAACACTCGTCGTGTGGCTCGGCATGCAATTTGCCACTCGGGGGCTAAGGCTGCAAAGAACTGGATGTTTATGTCATCCTTGTCTTTCTTGATCTGCAATTTTTTAAGTTCATTCAGAACTGCACAGAATCTAGTAAATGTGGCCTGTAGCGACTCCCCGTCTTTGGCCCTGAATTCAGTAAACTTGGCCTTTGCTTCCTCAATTTTTTCTCGGTCATCTAAGTCTGCCCCTAGCATTTAAACCTCTAGTTCGTCCCACATCTCTTTAGCGGACATTTTGCTGTCTACTCCTACTAAGATATCAGTGGGAAGGGCTTGGTAGATCAGATATTCAGCCCTCTTGTCAGCATGCTGCCTGTCTCGCTCTGCATCATTTGCAGGTTCCCGTTCAACTTTTGATGCTAGTACAGGGGTGTCAGCTTCGGGTCTAGCAGCAATTTCCCGATGGTAGATAATTGGGCCCTCATAAATGGATTGGAGCATAAGGTTGCCATTGGGTTGCATACCGACAAACTTTAGGAATCGAGACTTCCACTGCTCATACTCATCGGGATACAGAACAGGTGGTCTGTTCTCCGATCCGAGGACAAGGGCTTCTCGAGACATGATATAGGGTGCTGATATGGAAGAATGAGATCTTGAATGTGGAAACTTGAATCGATTTGACTGAACTGCGGATGAACAATACGCTGGATGGTACAAATTCGGATCAAGGTTTGAGTTCGGATGGGACCGAATTCAGGTGAACAGTGTGTTCGGACGGGACCGAATTCGGATATACAGTACTTCGGATGAGACCTAGACCTAGTTGACCAATGGATAGGGTGGACCGAAATCGGGTGGGTCGAATTCCGGTGAACAGTGAAAACGGATGGGTTCGAATTCGGATGGACCAAGGTCAAAGGAACCGAATTCGGATGATACGAATCCGGGTGAACAGGACACACTACGGATGAACACTTTGGAAAAAAAAATTCAAGAAGGAAACACCGAATTCGGATATGGACCGGATTCGGATGGTCCGAAATGAAAATGCAAAATGAAGGCACAAGATAACCTAAGTGTTTTTAAGATTGCTTGACCTGAACTTCGGAGGGTCCGAAGTTCGGATGGGACCGAAGTGTGGTCCGAAATGGGAAATAAATGGTCTGAAGGTCACCTAAGGATGGTCCGAATTGGACCGAAGTATGGTCCGAAATGGTCCGGATTTGAGTCCAAACTGGTCCGAAAGACGGTCCGAAAATGCTATAGTACTGGGTCCGAATTACAGCAGATATGAAATTTCAGAAAATGTCCAGACTTAAAACTAGCAGATTTTTGGCCTAAAATTTGTTTCTAAATGATTGGAAAATTATCTTAAACACTTTTTAGCCTTTAAAATACACCAAAACACTTAAAAAAAATCTTTAAAAATGGACCAAACTAGCTAGAAAACTCATGTTTTTCAAGATTTTAAAAAACCGATTTAGATGAACACTATGATGTTAAGATTGAACCTAAGAAGCTCTAAATCAGTAGGGAAGGATAATAGGATGATTATACTAAAAGAAAAACACGAAAACAGAATTTTTTCAAGGAAAAAGAAGATCAAACCGGCTGTTTTTGAAGAAAACTCGATGAACAGCAGCTGAATCCGAAACTTTTGAGTTTAAATCCACCTCCTTGAGCTCTGATACCAATTGTTGTTGTAGAATCCCAGATAATATCGGCACATTTACGTCAATAATCACTCACAAACAGAATTTGCACTCAATGATTGTGTAATGATTAAAGAAGACAAAGAGAATAATAATAATGTATGCGGCGGCCGGAGCAAACACCGTGTATTCAATTCTCACAAAATGTCAACCGTGTAACACAAAACCCTAGGAGGCTATTACATAGGTGGAATTAATTAAGTTTCAAAGAATTGCACTTTGGCCCCTTCAACTTTTCATACAAATAAAATAACTTAGAAATAAATTACAAGACAAAACATTCTATAAATAATTATTACAAAATAAATCCACAATATCGAAATTTAATATCTAACAATATCTGATCTAAGAACTAAATATCTATCAATATAATATAAATATAAATATAATCTAAATTATTTTATCTATAATCTACTAAAAAACTAATTTTATTAACGGAGAATTTCATATATACCCCTCCAAAACTTAATAATATCATATATGCCCAACCTAAAATTTTAATATCATATATATCCCTCCTAAACATCATAATATCATATATACCAAATTTTAATAATTAATGTCACATATATCCCTCTTAAACATCATTAATATCATATATATCAAAATTCATTAATTTAATTATTTTAGAACATTTAAAACTCATATCTTATATTGATTATTAATTAATGACCATTATACCCTTATTTATTTCTTCTTTCCACTAAACCTTCAAAATATCATATTTATCCAAATTAAGTTAGAATATCATATCCCTTTAAATAATTTTATATAATTTATTTTGTAAACTTTACTATGTAAATTCTTCATAGTAAAAATAATTAATATTAACAATAAAAAAATGTATTATATTTTTGCTCGTTTGTAAACAAATCGTATCGTCTTATTATATTATTTTTTTCTTATTTGTTTTTTTTCTACAGTTTTCTATATACAATTAACTGATTATATATTATGTTGTTTCTTTCCTGTTTCTTTTCGAATTTATAGTTGTATTGCATTTTTTAATTTAGTATATATCTTTTGTTTTCAATATACATTAGTTTCTATTTTTTTTTCAAGCTTGCTTTCGTTTTATAATTATTATTTTAACTAGTTTACCTTTTTTAATTTTTATATTTAATCTAGTTTTTAAATTATAACTTGTTTATCCAATATTATTAGTTGTGTATATTTTGTTAACAATAAGATTATATATATTTTATCCTATATATTTAGAGTCCAGTTTTATAAAAATTTGTTTAATAATTAGTAATGAGAAAATATTTTAGTATTAAAATTACCAGATAAAATTTGTATATTATTAGTTGTAACATCCCGGATTTGAGTCTGGTACGTGGATTTAATTTACTGGCTCTTTATTTTAATATTATTGTGTTGTTCCAATTAAATTCCGTTTCTTGGATTTAACGTGTCGAGACCGAGTGATACGTGTCTTCGGATTAATAATTAGTGGATTATTATTATCATTGAGATCGTGGATTTAATTGGGTCCAAATGATATTAATAGTGAAAAAGTGATATCGGGTTCGGATTAATCGGGTCCAGGGTTTCTAATTAAGGAAAGTGTATATATGAGCTTCCTTTGAGTACGTTTCTTCCTTTCCAATTTTAGAAAATGTGTGTGTGTGTGTGTGTAAACTTCTGGAGCAGCAAGGGATTTGAAGGAAATCAAAGTTGGTTGCTGGATTTGAGTTGTCTTCTTCCTCTTTGGGTGTTCTTGATCAAGTTAAGGTAAGAATTTCATGGTTTTGGATGCTGAAATTCGTGTATATATGTGTTAATATTTGTGGGTTTTAGTTCTGAAATGTTTGGGTCAGTTATGTATGCGTTTGATAAGTTATTTGTTTGCGGGAATCGAGTTTGGGGTTTGATTCCCCTGGTTTCCGCCATGAACGACAAGCAGAGGACCAGTTGCAGGTCGTGAGCGCGGCCGCGATGGGCCAGGCGCGACCGCGGTCCCTGGGCGCGGTCCGCGATCGGGGCAGAGTGGTCGGGGCGGTTTTGGGGCTTCGGGGATTCGTTGGAGCTGTATTTCGGGTCGAGTCTAGTTATGATATTGTGTTCGGGTTTTGCTGTTTGTCGGTCGGATTGGTGTTAATCTGTTGAGACTCGTGATATTTACAGGTTTGAGTCGGCCGCGTTCTGAACCGTAGTAGAGTTTCGGGTTTCAGTCGAGTTCAGGTAATTGGTGAGTACTCGAGTTTCTTTTAAAAGAGCGCTCCGTTTTCTAAGTCATATTTTGTGATATATAATGTGATATGTGTATGAGCTCGAGTTATAGCACGCAGGTATGAATTCTTCTACCCTATACGTGCTATATGTGTTTGAGTGCAGGTGTCCGCGATATGTGATCGCGCATGCTGACTGTCCCTAACCAGTCACGATGTATGAGACTCTATATATATACAACAGTGTTATCGCCAGGTCGCTCCTGTGTCTATTGTGAGCTAACCGCTGCTGTGTGCGGCCTGTTGGGGAACGGCGTCCCCTTGAGCAGAGATACGTGTTGTGCTTTGAGTTCGTATATATGTGTTGAGATATCACTGTGTTGTGCATGCTATGTGTGTTATGTTGCAGAGTCTAACCCTCGCGTACTCACGAGCTTCCCGGCTTATGTTTTCGAGTCTTCCGTGTCTCAGGCAGTCATACCGTGGGATCGCAGTCACAGCAGCAGCAGCCGAAGTAGTTCAGAAATCGTGGGTGCTTGTTGACTTTTGATATTAGACTTCAGAATCTATTATCTGTATTTTGTACCTGATCAGCATTGTGTTAGCTATCAGTAGTTAGTGGTTATCAGATAATTAAGTTGTGTATGTGTTATATCAGCATGTGACATGATGTATGACGAATTATGTGTTAAAGTTTTAATTAACAGTGTTTTCCGCTAATCCTGTGACATGTGTACCTTGAGATGATTGCGATATTGCCACTTATGATTGTTTATTGACGTGACATTTGTGTGTGAAATGTGGGTGTTACATTAGTAAATTAAAATTTTATTATAATTCTAGGGTTATTTTCTTTGAAGTTCGTTTTTTTTAACAAACCAAAGTTTCGCAATAATTATATTGTTAATATTAATTTGTTATAAGAGCAAAAATTTATATGGTAAAGGTTTTACAAAATAAATTATATATAATTACTATGTAAGATATAATATTAAGAATTAATTTAATTGGGTAAATAAATTATATATAATTACTGTGGGATATAATATAGACTCTAAATATATAGGATAAAAATATATAATTTTATTGTTAACACAAAATATACACAACTAATAACATTGGATAACAACTTATAATTCAAATACTAGATTAAATATAAAAATTGAAAAAAGTAAACTAGAAAAAACAATAATTATAAAACGAAAGCAAACTTGAAAAAAATAGAAACTAATGTATATTGAAAACAGAAGATATATACTAAATTAAAAAAAAATGCAATACAACTATAAATTCGAAAAGAAAAAGAAAAAAAAAACATAATATATAACAGGTTAATTGTATATGGAAAACTGCAGGAAAAAAACAAATAAGAAAATATAATAAGACGATACGATTTGATTATAAACGAGTAAAAATATAATACAATTTTTTTATTGTTAATGTTAATTATTTTTACTATATAGAATTTACATAGTAAAGTTTACAAAAATAAATTATATAAAATTATTTAAAGGGATATGATATTTTAACTTAATTTGGATAAATATGATATTTTGAAGATTTAGTGGAAAGAAGAAATAAGTAAGGGTATAATGATCATTAATTAATAATCAATATAAAATATGAGTTTTAAATATTCCAAAATAATTAAGTTAATGAATTTGGATATATATGATATCAATGATATTTAAGAGGGATATATGTGATATTAATTATTAAAATTGGGTATATATATGATATTATGATATTTAGAAGGGATATATATGATATTAAAATTTTAGGTTAGGTATATATGATATTATTATTATCCTTTTATTAACGTTTAAAATTATAATCAAAAAAATAAAGTTCTAGAAAAATCATTAGTAAAATTACGTGGGGTTTTCAATGTGGTCGTTAAAACTTGGTGGCTTCGAAATCTATTATATTATCCTTGTTTACTTGTGACAAAATTGACGATGTAAGTGCTATTTACGTCTTTGGAAATCCCATGCAACATCAACGTACCAAACACATCGAAATCAACATTCACTTCGTACGCGAACACGTTGCTAAAGGTCAAGTTCATGTATTATATGTTCGTAGTGGGTTCCAATTTGCATATATTTTCACGAAAGGTATTTCACATGTCTTGTTTGAAGATTTCTATTCTAAGTCTCAACATTCAGGAACATTTGGTTTCGGTTTCGATTGCAAGACAGTAATAGTGATAGGAAATCCCACTTTTATAGGTACGCAAAGATAAGATATTTGTAATTATCCCAAAAGGTTTGGTGATATTGGTATATACTCGTGTATTACATGGGTAGACTTAATAAATAATATTTAAAAATAAATATTATTCTATATAGAAAACAATAATAATAAATTACAGTTTATGTAATTTTGGTTATTAAATTATTTAAGTTAAATTTTAATAGAGTGGACTTGATTTGAGTTAAATTAATATATTTTAGTAAATGACATAAATGTAATATGGTAGTAGTAAAAAAGTATACATACTATATCGATACACTTTAAAAAGTACACTACTATTGTATTAGCCCCAAAAATAAAACAAGTGTATAGTTATTTGTCATATATATTATTTATCTACCTTTTAAAATACTCATAAATAGTTGTTATTTTTATTTTTGTGAATTTTTTTCATCCTTTACTATTTTTAACTCTCTTTTTTCATTCAACAATTTCTTTGTTTCGTTTATACATACATATGTGTGTGTATATAGAATATGGTTCGTGTGAGTATCTAAAAAATGCAGAGTACCGTAAGAACCTGTAAATACACGGGTTTCAGATGTGAACATGCTCTGAAAAAAAAATTTTGAATTTTTTTCATATTCATTTTGATACAAATAATATAAGACTATTCGTAAAAAATTATATACATTCACACCTTCTAGCATCTTAAAAGTCATGTGAACGTGAAAAAATTCATGTGAACATGCTTAGTGTGAACACACGTTCACAACAGTACAGTTCATGTGAACACACACGTTTCACACAGTTCTAGTGTATGTTTATGTGTGATTCTTTTTGCAAATAGTCTTGTATTATCAATTTAAACATGACTATGAAATTTTTTTCAAAAAAAATGATTTTAAGCGAGGTACCTCTGGTACTCCGCAAAACTAGTGGTATATATATATATATATATATATATATATATATATATATATATATATATATATATATATATATATATATATATAATTAAAAATAATTACAAAAAACTATTTGGTTCAAACACACAAACAACGTGTATATAGAATTTATGTGATAGTTCTAATTTTGAAAATGTTAATTAATGAGTTTTTTATTCATTCGTGAAAGTATAGTTACTTATTTATTAGTATTTAATCAGAGGCGTAGCCAAGTTAGGCTCAGGGTGGGCCATGGCCACCCCCACCCCACCCAATCTCATTCATATATATATATATATATATATATATATATATATATATATATATATATATATATATATATATATATATATATATATATATATATATATATATATATATATATAGACAAATAATTTCTAATACATACTTTTTTTTATAAAACATACATAAATAAATTTTAATGCATATAAATATAAATTTGTAATAAAAATACAGTAAAAGTATTATTGTTTGTCATAAATTATTATTTTTCATGTTTTCCAAATACAGCTAAACAACAATTACTTTTTTGATCATCATTTTATATTTTTTAATATAATATACACACCTAGTAATTACTCCTTATTATTAAAATTCAAAAAATGTACCTTCAATACCATCCAAAAGCTAGATACTCTTTAGAATCGGACTATATATATATATATATATATATATATATATATATATATATATATATATATATATATATATATATATAGGTTTAGGTTCAAAAGAGTCCATTCAAAAATCCAGTGTACCAAGGGTACCCATCCAAAGCCACAAGATTAAATAAATCAATGGTTGTGATCAAAAAATGCTTTCCATGCGCGTCCCCCCCTTTTTTTTGGCTGGAAGGGTATTTTCGTAATTACAGCGACCATTCACATTACTTAATTCATCATTCACATTAATTGATCATTCACATTAGTTAATTGATCATTCACATTACTTAATTATTCATTCACAACACTTATTTGATCATTCACAAGAATTATTTGACTATTTACAATTCTTTTACACTTATTTGATCATTCACAATAATTATTTGACTAAATTGATCATTCACTTAATTACTTAATTGATCATTCACATTACTTAAATGATCATTCACATTACTTAATTAACCATTTACGTTACTTAAATGATCATTCACATTACTTAATTGATCATTCACCTTACTTAAATGATCATTCACATTGCTTATTTGATCATTCACATTGGTAAAATAATATCAGCACAACATGTGAATCTGAGCATTGTCAACTACTAACAAACAGTAACAAGATTAATGACAAACAGTAACAATGATCATTCATGTAACGCTCAAATTCTCAAATCTATCAAACATTAATAACATCAACCAATGTGAATGATCATTCAGCTAATGTGAATGGCCATTCACATTAGTCAATTTCACCATTCACATTGGTTGTACCATATCAGCACAGCATGTATGCTGTGCATCGTCAACTACTAACAAGCAGTAACAAGATTAATGACAAACAGTAACAATGGTCATTCATGTAACGCTCAAATTCTCAAATCTATCAAACATTAATAACATCAACCAATGTGAATGATCATTCAGCTACTGTGAATGGCCATTCACATTAGTAAATTTCACCATTCACATTGGTTGTACCATATCAGCACACCATGTATGCTGTGTATCGTCAACTACTAACAAGCAGTAACAAGATTAATGACAAACAGTAACAATGGTCATTCATGTAACGCTCAAATTCTCAAATCTATCAAACATTAATAACATCAACCAATGTGAATGATCATTCAGCTAATGTGAATGGTCATTCACATTAGGAAATTTACCATTCACATTGGTTGTATCATATCAGCACAACATGTATGCTGTGCATCGTCAACTACTAACAAGCAGTAACAAGTAATGACAAACAGTAACAATGAACATTCATGTAACGCTCATATTCTCAAATCTATCAAACATTAATAACATCAACCAATGTGAATGATCATTCAGCTAATGTGAATGGCCATTCACATTAGGAAATTTACCATTCACATTGGTTGTACCATATCAGCACAGCCTGTATGCTGTGCATCGTCAACTACTAACAAACAGTAACAAGATTAATGACAAACAGTAACAATGGTCATTCATGTAACGCTCAAATTCTCAAATCTGTCAAACATTAATAACATCAACCAATGTGAATGATCATTCAGCTAATGTGAATGGCCATTCACATTAGTAAATTTCACCATTCACATTGGTTAAATAATATCAGCACCTTACATTAGTCCTGTTAATTGTCAACTACATTTTGTGAATGATCAATCTTCTAATGTGAATGGTCAATTAAGTAATGTGAATGATTAATTAAGTAATGTGAATGATCATTTAAGTAATGTGAATGGTCAATTAAGTAATGTGAATGGTTAATTAAGTAATGTGAATGATCAAATAAGTGTACAAGAAGTATAAATAGTTAAATAAGTGTTGTGAATGATCAATTGACTAATGTGAATGATCATATAATGTGAATGATGAATTTAAGCAATGTGAATGGTCGCTGCAATTACGAAAATACCCTTGGTACGCTGGATACGCTGGATTTTGGAGGGGACGCTGTGGAACCAAATTCTATATATATATATATATATATATATATATATATATATATATATATATATATATATATATATATATATATATATATATATATATATATATATATATATCTCTGTGTGTGTGCGCGCACACATACATACATACATATATATATATTAAGATTTTTCAATGCATACTGATTCCTAATAATTAACTTGGCCCACCCAAGACTGAAATCCTGACAACGCCACTGTATTTAATTATTTATAGAATAGATATATTTACGTTAAATGGAGACTGTTTATACTTATATTAGAATAGATATATTTAATTGTGGCCATTTGATTTTAGATCATAACCTGTTATGAAATATTAGTTTGGTTTATGTTACGATGAACGAGTAAGCACACACAAAAACACATCGTATTGACTGTTGATGTCACTTGGTCGACGCGGCCTACGTTCGCGGACAGGGAGAAACATTCTTTATTCATGAGTTCATCCAATGAGTATTTTCGAACCATGACAATCAATTACATTTATTAAACAAAAAGGCTAATCTCTAAAACAAAAAGCTGAATGCCGCTAATCCAAACACTTTTCCTTTTGATTTCAAAATTTACAAAAAAAAAATAATAATTTCGGTTTGTTGATATTCGCGTTTGACTCATCAAGTTTCAAGTCACCTTAGATACGTAAACCGGCTAGAAAATGGTTTCATACAAAGTCGTATGATGTATGCTTTGATAATGTGTTGAAAAAATGTATATTAATTATTATTTAATTTATCTATAACTCCTAATAAATAATAGATAGTTTGCCACTTGTGTATAACTAGACTGTCAATTGGCTTCCTCTCATGTGTCATGCGCTTTTAAAATTCTAATTTCAAATTTAAAAATCTAAATCCTTTTAATCACAACTCCATTGCAATAATTAAAGATTTTGGCAAGTTGTATGATAAAATATACTAAAATTTTGGCAATTATAAAATTTCTGTTTATAAAAGATCATTATAAACTGCAACTACAAAATTATAATTTTTGGAAGATTATTTATAAATTTCTTGATCAATCATAAATTTTTGTTTAAGTATCAATCTTGATCAACATAACTTTCTGTTTAAGATTGGTTGCTTGGAGGATATAAAATTATGGTTTTAAACTAAAAATAAAGAAAAAACTTTCTTAATTTTTTTTTTCCAAACCAAAGTATTCCTCTTAATTTTTAGGAGGTAATTATTTAGAAGTTTAAACCTCTTAATTAAGATATGAAGTTTAAACCTCTTAATTAAGATATGAAGTTTAAACCTAAACACACAATCTTAATTTATTATAAGTCTAAACCTAAACACACAATCTTAATTTATTATAGATATGAAGTTTAGATTTTAGACTTTTTTAACAAACTTTTAATTGAAAACAAACAAGGCCTATGGATCATGAATCAGAAGAAAGAAAAATTAAAGAAACTTGCATTCAAAAAGAAGTATTTGGTTTCTGTATGATTTAGTTTCATTAACATTTTGACGAAATATATAGGTTTGTGTTTTATTAATAATGTTGATTGGAATTGATTTGTCATAGTTATGTGTAGAATATTTGTCATTTCAAATAATATCTTTCTTTGTTTGATTGTTTTAGTTTGAGATTTTTTACTTAATATTATATTATGTATTGATGCTAAAATTTATACATTTCATAAATTTATACATTTGATGCTAAAAATTTATACATTTGATAAATTTATGCATTTCATGTAAACATTTATGCATCTCATTTATACATTCAGGTTTTAGTTTTTTAAAATGATAAAAACTACGACACATTCATTTTTTTAGATTTTTTGAACAAAAAAAACTATAAACCATTCAGGTTTTTAGTTTTTTCTAACAAATTGCAATCCATTCATTTATTATTATTTTTTAGGAACGAATAAAACTATGAAGTAATTCAGTTTATAGTTTTTTCTAAATGAAAAATGTTACAACCTATTTTGATTATTAGTTTTCAAATAAACAAATTACGATCCATTTAGGTTGAAAAAAATTAAAAAAAAAACCAGAACTGTTCATATTTTTTTTGTTTGAAAAAACTAAAGAACAATATAGTTCGTAGTTTATCCGTTTAAAAAAGCTGAAAATCAGAATGAGTCTTATGTTTTTTTTTTGTTCATATTATATATAATCATAAGTACATAAGTTTCCTGTCTGAAAGATTTGGATATAAACTCCACCATCAATCTTCTATCATTAACAGACAAAGCTCATTTCTTAATTTTTCTTTTCCTGTCAGATGCCAGCTTTCCCTTCAACCCATTCAAAACTTTCTGTAACGTACCATCACAAAATTTGTTAAGTTCAACGCTCCTCATAGCTCTTAACTTTTTATTTTTGTATTTGTACATGACCGCAGGATGCTTGACCATGATGACTTGATACTCCTTCAGATCTCCTGCAAACTTGATTTCTCGATTCGGAGTTGTAATGTTTATTTTCCTCATTCCTCTTTCGACCCCAATCTGTAGATCTTGCACAGACATCAATACCAGTTTGGTATGCATGAAGTGAAAAATCGTCTTCAGTGCAAATCTACAGTGTTCATTTCTCTTATTGCGGCACGGTTCATCAAATAAGTCTTCTATATCAACCAAGTGCATATTGAACATGTCTGCTTCGGTGAATGTATAGATATTTCCATATGCTCTTGTGACAGTAAACGTAGGATAGAAGATCTGAACGAACCGGTCTTTCTCAATTTTGATTAAATCAACTATCCTAAATTCACTCTTCACTTTATCGACCGGCTGTGTCTTATTCCTCAAGAAACTAGCATAGTTATCAAGATTCAACATATTAGGCTCCAAAACCCTAAACAATTTCAAAAACGTACACGGAGCTTGTTTCTTGCAAAAGATTCTTTTCTCCAGATAATCTTCAAGATAGGGCAATTTATTCCTTTTCTTGATGAACTCAATTGACTTTCTTGCAGATAATTCAAATGCTTTAACTCTCTTCTTACTGATTTTATCCTTATTGAGCAAAGTAAGCATATCTCTAATTTCCCTTTGCACAACTTATTGAGCTTCAAACCTGAGTGGGTGTTGTTTTTGTGACTCATCAGCCAGAATATATTCATTGAAAAATATTTCCATCACTTCAACTTCGTTCAACACCATACTCTCTTGAGGAATCACATTCTCAATCGGAAACTCTTCAATCTCTTCTTTAACTTGAACCTCAACCTCAGGCTTTTCAACCGTTGGTTTTGGTATAGATTCTTTCAAAATCTCTTGCACTAATTCTTCTTTTTCCTCAATTCTTTCAGCTTGAAAAGCTATATCAGTTAATGCAATCAACTCATCATCATCCGATAACTCAACATAAACCTCTTTCTCACCTTCACTTTCTATTCCTTGAAGCATCAACCTTTGATCTTGAACTTCTTGTACATCATCTTCTGAATCATTATACTCCTCAAAATTGTAAATTTCTGACTGGATGTTTAAAGGAACTGGAACATCTTCACGAAGAATCAATCCCAGCTCACTTTGAACATCAGCAGGTTCCTTTGAGCTTCCTTCTTCTTTCTCTCTAACCTCAGCTTCCTTCTCTGGATAGGTTATCATCAAAATTCCCGGTGTAGGCTCGTCAAGCTTCCTCCTCTTCTCCCCCTCATGAGGAGCATCATCAGAGTCTTCATCATGCTCATCATGTTTACGTTTCGGCGCAGAAGCTTGAGCCTTACACGTCTGTTCAACAGCCGCCACCCTTTCTGATAAATTTCCTAGCGCAGTGATCACCGTGCTCTCTAACTGTTGGTACACCCTGTGTGACGATAGCAGTCTAATCGATCTGCATTATGGTTTAAGTAATATTCTGAGTATTAACAAGTGTTTTGATATATATGTTTAATATGTGTTTGTCTGTTATTGATTGTGTGTTTGAACTTGATGTAACGTATTACAAGAAGTTCAAACATAAAGATCAAAGATTAACTCAAGCATAAGTTAAAACATAAGTTTCATCACTTAAGTGTTTAAGTGTATTGGCTAGATTCGAATAGCTAAAAGGATACATTCGAATCTGTGATAGATTCGAATGAGTCCTTAGATTCGAATGGGCTAGATTCGAGTCTGTCAACATGGACAGATTCGAATGGGCCTTAGGCCAGATTCGATGTTGGCCCACAACAAATTCGAATCAGGGTCTATAATTAGGGATAGACTCGAATGATTAGAGGACTTTTTGCAGAATTCGTGAGGAATTAAGCAAGAGGCGATCTCGAGTTTATCAGCTAGGTGAGTGCCGTTTCGGAGAGAATTAGTACGTAGGATCGTTCGTGTGTCGTTTGTTCAGCGTCTAATAGTCTCCGTGTTCCGTTGGTTGAGAGTTGTCCGTCTAACCGTCAACGAGGATTCCGCACTCGTTCACGGATCCGCGTCTTGATAGATCTTGCAGTCGTAGACCTTACAAGTGGTATCAGAGCCTACGGAGTGTTCTTGGTGTTCTTCGTGTTCATCAGATACATTCTAGGTTTCTTGACGCTAGTTGGACGGTTTTGCTCTCAAAAACGTGTTTTTGAGCTTAGCAAATTCATATTCGGGAAACACTTTGTCGTTTTTCACGTTTTTGGTCGAAATCATTATTTTTCGTTTGAAAAATAGTGATTTAATCTGTAAAACGTCAAAAAAAATCAAAGTGTTAGCCGTTTTTCGAGTTTGCGGCGCTCGAATCTATAGAGGTAATTAGGGTTTCTCTCTAATCACGAGTCTAACCAAAATACGCTCCTTTCGAGTCAATTTCAGTGAGTTTCGAGTCTACATTGTTTCGAATTTGTTGCTTCATTCGAATAGGATCTCGAGTCTAGTTTAGTGTCGAGTTTATTTCGAATCTAGTATTATTTCGATTCTGTGCTTCGAATCTGCTGTCATTCGACTCTGCTGTGCCTTCGATTCTAAGTGTCTTCGAATCTAAGGACTCATTCGAATCTGACATAACTTCGAATCTAAGGGTTGTTCGAATCTGACACACTTTCGAATCTAATTGACTTTTAAGACTTTATCGAATTTAATTTCAAAAGATTTAATATTAATTAGTTTCGAATCTTTTTAGATTCGAATAAGTTAATCTAAGTCAGTTTAGAATTAAATTAATTAAGTTAAAACTCAATTTCTTTCAGAAAAGATGTCAAACCTTCAGAAATTCCTTGAGATGGATCACGAAGTTGGGAAGGCAAATGCACCGCCAAAGCTGATGAAAGTTGAGGACTATTACTGGTGGAAGGACAGATTTACGGATTTTGTACGATTCAACGATATGCGCTGGTGGAAGGACAGATTTACGGATTTTGTACGATTCAACGATATGCGCATGTGGGGGTGCATAGATGAAGGGTACATTCCACCAGTATCTGAGGTTGAAGGCCGTCAAAAGGTCTTGTCATATCAAATGATGAAAGAGGATGACAAGAAACTATTTGAAGCTGAAAACAAGGCTTTCTCCATTATCCGTATGGCGTTACCTCAAGATATCTTGCACACATTTCGGACTCAAAGGACGTCGAAGGAACTTTGGGAGTCTCTCCAGAAAAGGTGTGAAGGTAATCCACGGGTGCGTAGAAAGCGTACAGAGCTGTTGACCCAACAGTTTGCGATTTTCAAAGCTCTTAAGGATGAACAGTTAGATGATATTATCACAAGGTTCTATCATCTGATAACAGAGCTTGAAAGTCATGGCATTGAGTACTCGGACACTGACAAGAACAACAAGCTTTTTGATGCCCTACCAGCCAAATGGGCTATGTACGTGGCCATGATTAAGCTTAATGAGGACAAGTATTATGCTCAATCACTTGATGACATCGTGGGAACGTTGAGGGCATATCACTTCGAGATGATTAAGGCTGAGACTGATTACGAGCAAGTCAAGAATCCGGCTATGTCCAGAATCCGGCTATGTATTTTGGAAAGACATCTAAATCATCAGTGACAGCTGAACCGAAGAGTGCTACAGCGTTTTTCACCGGAGAAAAGTCATCGCCACCCGAGTCCGAAGACTCACTGAATCGCGCGTTCTTAGGGTTAGGAAGATCGGAAGAACCGCAACCTCAAGTCCAACAGGCATCGACCAGTCAGAGCTATTCGAAGATGCCGATGGCCGGGCAAAGCTCCGCAGAAGAACAATTTGAAATCTGGCTTGCTTCCTTTGTGGCAGTTATGGAATTGTGTTCAGGTAAAATCAATGACCCGCTCTATGGGATGAAGATTAGATCAGGTCCCGACCCTGATGACTAGAAAGGAAATGGATCTTTAAGTTGGCAACTGCCATGGTGACCCAGCAGGGTAAAAAGATTATCAAGCGAACTGGGAGGAATCTGCAAATGAACAACAAAGGGATAGGATTTGATAAGTCTAAGGTCAAATGCTACAACTGTCAGGGATTGGGACACTTCGCCAGGGAGTGTCAAAGACCGAAGGTAGAGACATACCAAGGACAGAGTCAGCATCAAGGACAGTACCAAAATCAGTCCCAACAACGATACCTTCCGAGTTCTTCATCTGGTCATGCCAATCTAGCTGGTCTAATATCCAATGTCACGTCTGACAGACAGCTAGATGGTACTTATGACTGGAGTTCACATCCTGAGTCCAATGCTAGAGCTTTCATGGCTGAAGTTACGGAGAATGGTTGTGAAGAAGACGAGCAGACCACACGGGACAGCAGTCCGATGTGGGTAGAGAAAGCGAATGATCAGACCGTGCTAGAGTTTGCTGCTCAGATGGCCAACGTGGAATCCTGGATACTAAGGTTAGTCTTTCTTATTCTCTTTTCGTGAATTTCGTGCTTTATGGTGTTAGTTCTAACGGATAGGTTAAATCTAGTCTTAGACTCACATAAGCCCATAGCTGCTCAAAAATGAAATTTAAAAATTGAAAAACGTAGCCTAAATGAATATAAAACAAGAATTTAAAGGAAAAGCTTAAGGCTTGATGCTCAAGACGTAATAAGTTCTAAAAAGACAACTGAGTGAGCAGTGTGTTAGGATAAGAGCTTATGTATGAGCACCGTAGAAAGGCCTTGACCAAAAGTCCTGAAAGAAAAGCGACATAGAGCTAGCGGACCAAGGTTAAGGTAGCAGAGGCAAATAGCAAGCTGGAAAAGTTCTAGGAATTCGAGCGCTAAACCTAGGAAAAGTCTTAGTGCGCCACAGACATTCTAAGAAAGCCCTGTAGGTCTGAGGTTTTCAACGAAAATTCCTCCACCATTTCAAATGCAAACTATGTGCCTCGCCTCAAGGAGAAAACTATAAGTCAGTAAGTTTTAGAGGACCTACCTGAAAAACACCCTGAGCTTAAAAGTTGAAAAATACACCTAAGGTGGATGACTCTACTTGTCAAGGTCAAGAAAGTGAAATTTGTGTCTTCCTCCAGTGAAACACCTGCAGGAAAACAGAAAATTTCATGGGCTGACCAGGTCGAAGAGACAGACACTGCAGATGTACCAAAGGCAATAGACACTAATGAGACACCTAGATCTAAGGGACCAACCAAAAAGTCCATGGATAAGATGTCTTGCTTTAGATGTCACGAAAAAGGGCATGTTGCTTCTCACTGTCCAAATAGGAAAGCAGATGTTACCCCTAAGACAGTGAACCCAACACCTGTTACGCCCTCACCAACTGTGGCAAGCAGCAGTAGTTCTCAACCTACCGAGAAAACTGTGCAGGCCGCACCAAAACTTGTTGTGAAACAAACACCGGTTAAGGTTGGACCAAAAGAAGTGGTTAGGACAAATTCACCGAATCGTGTCATTAATCAATCTAGGT